>JAQFVV010012499.1:3592028-4054622 GCA_028023455.1 Epiperipatus broadwayi
TTTATAACAATATTTTAATAATGATAATGTTAAATTGAAAAAATTTTCAAACAATGAAATTAATAATCTTAAGTTTGTAAAAACTCACACAAATATGTGCATATACCATACATACTAATATCCATACATATGATTATAATATTGTTATTAATTTCGTTTTCATATCAATGTTTTATAAACATTAGAGGGAATGATAAACAAAGTTTTCAGTAACTGGTTAGTTATTAAAAGTCCAGTGACATTATAACATCAGAATTGACAGGTTGAGCTTGCATATAAGAATTTTTACTTCTTGAAGTCATCAATCTATTACTAGGCTAAATCACTCAGAGCATCTAGTTAATAATATACCCATTTATTATTACATAGCTAACTGGCTATACTATAGACTTGCTAATATGTTGTGAAATATTTCCAATATCCATTTGATTCAGATTCAAGCTCTGAACTTGAAGTTTGACTATCAAATACACTCAGTAACATCATTTATAAAATCTTTTTAAAAGATTTTACAGTAATATATAAGTAGATGCAGCAGCAAAAGAAAAGTTTTAAAAGTTAAGCCCAAATGCCAATAAACAACAAATACTGGTACACATTAATAAATTATAATCTGTATAATTACTTTTTTGATGAAAGTTCAAATCATACTTTGTAACATATTTGAATTACACTGCCACACACACGCGCACACACACATATATATAAATAATCTATTCATTCAGTATATATATAAAACAGATTTTGCGGGTTCATCTGTGAAAGATCTTAATTAGATATTCCAATATTTTGACTTGATTACAAAAGACCTCAACTGGGAAATGAATACTATATAACTGTAGAGGCGCTGTAAACAGTGTCTATAAAGATAGTTGTAGAGGTGCAGTAAACACTGTTTGCAATAATTGTTAATGTTCCACAACAGAAAAACAGGCATATAAAATTGAACAAATTGAAAAACAAATAAAAAATAAATAAACAACAAATAAAAATTCAGGGATTCTCTCAGATTAATTTGTTTTTCAAACATTTTTTCCAAATAGGAAGTTTACATGTGTCATTACATTTGTTGATACAATTCGGTATTTTTGTATCTCAATAGCTTTTCTGATCTTACATTAGTGTAGGTTTTCACTTCTGGATAGGATTCTGGTCTTAGAAACATCAATACTGTGACCTGAATCCATAGCATGGATTGAGAATGCTTATGCTAATGAATGTTGCTTCACTGTATTAGCATATTCATCCCTTCTAGTACTGATGTGATGATTGCTCATATCCACATAAGAAGACTTACAAATGCCACATAAAATTTTATAAACTCCTTGAGCCTCAAGAGGTATTGAATCTTTAAGCTTGACTAAAACATTTACTAATTTTTTGATAATGCACATATGCTGTATTTATGTTGTAGCATTTTAGAATATGTTTGATACTGTCTGTGATCCCTTTTATATAAGGAATACAAATTCTAAGAGTTGTTTTTTCTTTTTGTTTTTCATTTTTGGTATTTTTAGCTTGAAATAAGGCTCGGAAATCATTTACTAACAAAACATTTTTTATGTGATGTATTTATTCTTTTAGATATGATCTATCTGAAAGGTTAATTTGCCCTGGTAAGTAATGTTTTGGCTACAGAAAAATTTAAGCTGGATGATGATAAAAAATTGGAGGTACCTGTCAGTATATTTTCTGAAAACTGAGAATGCTAAAAAATTATTTTGTTTCTTGATAACAATCTTCACATCAGTACTGAAAGGGATGAACATGCTAATGCAATGAAGCAACATTCATCATCGTCAGCACTCTCAATCCATGCTATGGATTCAGGTCACAATATTAATTTTTCTAAGACCAGGATTGTATCCAGATGTAAAAACCTAAACCAATATATGTTCAGAGAAGCAATTGAGAAACTAAAATGACCAAATTATATCAATCAACATGAAGACACATGTAAACTTTCTCCTATTTGGACATTTTTTTTTTGAAAAACAAATTAATCTGAATATTACCTGAATTTTTATATCTTTTTTATTTGTTTTTCAATTTATTCAATTTTATACACTGTTTCTTTCTAGTTATGGAACTTTAAAAATTATTATAAAAACTGTTTACAGTGCCTCTATAATTATCTTTATAGTTACTGTTTTCAATGTCTTTTCAATTATATAGTATTCATTTCCCTGTTGAGAGCTTGTGTCATCAAATCAAAACATTGGAATGTCTAATTAAAATATTATATGGAGAAACCAGAAAAATATGTCTTTTATATCTGTAACCTGTGAAAACATTCATATGAATATATATTTAAACACAAATATATTGAAATATGCTGAACCTTAGATGTAATTAAAGGGGATATGAACACAGACTTCCAAGCTCCTTTCAGCTATCCATTCCATCTTATATAAACAATATATAAGATAGAGTGGATAGCTGATATATAAGATGAAATGGATAGCTGATATATAAGATAGAGTGAATAGCTGAAAGAAGTTTGAAAGTCTATGTTCAAATCCCCTAATTATATATATATAAATTATTCTACATGAATAAAGCGTGATAAACAGAGCACACGCTTTCGGTACTGTATACCAGAATCATGGCGACATACTGGATGCAGTTCCAGTATGTCGCCATGATTCTGGTATATAGTACCAAAAGCACTTGGCTAATTGTTGTTTATAATTAATGTTTTTGTGCTCTGTTTATCATGCTTTATTCGTGTAGAATAATTTTCATTATCTGATAGAGTTTTTATATTATTTATATATATATATAAGGTTAAAATTTATGATATAGTTTAAATATTGAAATTCTCTAATAAATTATGTTAAAAAAATGGACAACAATAGCAAATTACCATTAATTGATTACTCTGGCTTGCACTGAGTGACAATACGTATAGAAAGTTTTGCCTGTTTTAAAAAAAATAACAGTAATACAATGCTATCTTCACTAAGGTGAGAAAGATACATAACTAATTAGTGTACAGTCAATTTTTATCCACATTTTGTTTAGAGTCAAATAGTCTTGTTTGACTGAATGAGTTAATCCTTGAAAAGTTAAAAGTACATTATTAATGTGATAATCAGTCAATTGTGTTCATAATGATGAATGTTCGAATAAAATTCCAGATGTCCAATATATTAATTACCAGAAGTCAATATTGATCTGATATTTGAGCTGCTTTTCTTTATTAATTAAAAGGAAACTTCTAAAAAGTTTTAAATTTGTGTTTGTAATAGAAACTATTTAATATATACCAAAATAGCATTTTAGATCTTGTTCAGAATACTATAAAATTTATTATTATCAGCTTGTGAAAGATTGACGTAAAACCAGCTAACACTTTAATAATACTGATATATAATTACACTAAATAATTGTGGAATTTTCCTGATTACCATTTTTATCACTTATTATTGTTAATAATGACAAATACATTGCCAAGTACAATTTGATAGTTATACATTAAAAGTTTTAATGAACATGACATTTTTTAAAATGATAATCTTTCAAAATAAGATAAAAATGATATTTTATTTTTTAATTATTGATATTTCACTCTTTAAAAAAAGTTGAATAGAGCACTCTAAATTTAGATATAAAAATATTATACATGCTAACATTCTAAAT
Organism: Epiperipatus broadwayi; assembly: GCA_028023455.1. Lineage (NCBI taxonomy): Eukaryota > Metazoa > Onychophora > Udeonychophora > Euonychophora > Peripatidae > Epiperipatus > Epiperipatus broadwayi. Next base: position 3,595,671 of record JAQFVV010012499.1, read on the forward strand.
CAATCGATGGACATTTTTCAAAATGTAAACTTTCTGAAGAGTCATTTGTTTAATATAAAATTATATAATGAGTTGTTTGGGAATTTATCATAACTCTTTCATTCATCTAATAAAATTGAAACTTTACTTTTTATCTGAAGAAATTAACCCCAAATAAGAAGAGATTTGGGGTATAAAAAGTAATGTATGCCATTATCATTGCTTTAACTAACTTTCTCAGAATATATGTTTTGTTGTAAAGGTACTAATAACAAGATTCATACACATCTGATATGTTAAAATTTTAAAATATTTTTGTACTATCTATTAAAATTAGACTTATAATTAATATACATGATAAATTTTGTTTTGTATTTAATCAGCAAACATTTTAAAAACTTTTTTTTAAAATTAAATGTTCATGAATCTTCTAAATCAGTGAAAGAATGAAGACAAAAAATGATTAAAACATTAAACACAACAATTCAAAACAATGTTTTTAGATGATAATCAAAATCAAATAGTAACACAGATAATTAATATTGTTTGGAATAAAAATTCAATTTGATCACTAGCAAAATATATAATAAATTTATTATTTCTAGCATTAAATGTAACATTCTTAAATAAATAAAACATTTGATTTCCCTTGCATAGATGCAAATATTTTTTAATTTACATTATCTAAATAATACAAGTTATTAAATAAATGTTTTGATTATTAACACTGATTAGCAGAAGGACCAAAGGCATAATAAATAGCTTGTCTATCTGGTATATCTAATATTAGAGAATTATTACTAAGCCAGATGAATCTCATAGTTTCCTTCAATAATAATTAGATATCAGTAAGAAGCATTGGACGTATAACTAGAAGCCATCCATTGTTACAATGTCCAAATTAATCCATATTATAAAGATGATATTAAACAAATTTCATTCTGCTGATTTATTTATTTTTATCACTAATGAACAAATACTTTTTTAAAAAATATTAATTGTTAAATGAAATTCTTTACAAGTTGCATGCATAATATTTAAAATCATTTTGTAGAACATCCACTAAATTGATAAATGTAATGCAGATATCCACATACTATAAATTGAGCAGGCATAAAGATGAAGTTATTGTTTTTATTTTTAATCAGTTCTTCTTAAAATTTCACTATCAAATTTATATCACATCTTGATACTTGCTTCATGAAGTCACTAAATAAAAATAAAATAAAATAAAAAATTGTTGGAGCCAATATATGTTCTGTTTGAAACTGTTTTATTTTACATTTCTCACTTTTCATTAGCAGTAGTAATTTTTATAATAATGTGGAAGCCTGCCATAGACTGATACTTATTTTCAAACATTGCCGTAATCCATCTTAATTAGCTGAATTAAATACCTTCACCAGATCAGTAAAAGCAATATATAAAAATTACATCTTTGATTATGGATTTATTTGCACTTGCATATCTATAGTGCTTTTTGATGCTTTAAAAACATAATATGTCTTTGGGATCATTCATCTAAGATTATAAAAAAATCATTCAACAAAATATCAGAAAGCATTTTTGATTGAATGGATAACAATAATATTCCAAAATCTCTCTATTTTTCTTCTACAAATTGCAATAAAAAAAAAAGCATTCTTACATTGAATGATGTTCCTTCACTAATCCAATTAATGTTCAAAAAAATTTGACAGTTTTAAAACATATATCTTTCAAAAGGTAATTTTATTCACAAACCATAAGAATCATTTACAAAAAGAAGGACATTTACATATCAATCTCAAAGGAGACCAGTCAACAAAATCAGAGGTTATGCTTGTATATATAAACAAAAAAAAACAATTAATTTCATATCAATTACATTAAGACATTAGTTATCACCAGAAATTGAAGATATATAACTTCCCATTCCAAAAATCATAGTAGTGGCACATTTACATTAATCTGATCATGTATATCACATACATGATGGTGTTAGTCAATTCAAACACATATAAGTTTGTTTAATTTATGAACATGTGGTCAATGATTAAAAACATATTTGGCCATTTAGTCTATAGAGCTTTATCTTATCAAGTGAAGAGCATTTCCAATGTTTGTGTGTATTAATTTAACATTTTAAATATCGAGAGATTAATCATTATGAACCATATTATGAAAACCATACACTTTACTTAGAGATCATGAGGTTAGCCAATCCAATATAGGGATTGCATTAATAAAAATTACTTAAAAGCAGGTTTTCATAGAATATGTAAGACTGAAAATTACACGAAATATCTCATAGATTCTTTACAGTAAACAAATTGGTTACCAATAAGCATTGTTAAAGCAGACTTAATATATTTATTGGGTCATTGATTAAAACTGATTCATTAATTAAATGAAAGCCCTTTCCTATTATTCATCAATTAGGTGAGTAACTTTATAATGGCATTTTCTAGTTCTTGGATCTCTTCCATATAAAGTTTATATAGAATGTTTTAGGTAAATGGTTCATTAAATTTTCTCAGTATCTGTGGATTTACAACTTTATATTCTTTTCATCATTGGTACTACACTTTGTTTTAGGTTTATTAGGGACCAGGTCTGGTTGAACATTCAATTCTGAGAAAATTTTTGGTCTAATTCTTTAATTTCTTTTAGTAAGTGTAAAGAGATTTTCATCATGTCATATTCTTCTCCACTTTCGAAGATAGTCTTATTTCTCAATGACCAAATGGAAAAATTTATAAATGTTGCCAATCTTATGACCCCAAAATGTCCACTCTTGAAGGCCTAAGTCAAATTTACACAAGCTGATTCTTTGTTTTTAATGAGAGATTTAAAAGTGTTTCTTATGCTATTCCAAATTTGACACTCCTCCAATATATGTGCCATTGTCTCATCACTATGCCTACATAATGTGCATATAGGGTCCAGATTATAATTCCTTTTACTATGTAGGAAGTCAGCGGTTCCAATTTTAGATGTTTGGTCAACCTGGAGAACCTCGATATAGCAAGCGAAAGAATATTGTCAATTTTAGTTTCTTCCAGATTCATAAGATCATATGTGTTCCAGTAGTTTAGTTTGTTATTAAACATTGTTCCTGGCTTTTTCATTTTTAGATGTTTAAATACTATAGATTCTGAATCATTGTTTTATTATTTATATGATAATCAAAATATTCCTTTTATTTGTTCAAAATATTGTCATATCTCATAAAGGATTGCTATCTATTCACTTAATAGGATTAGAATATCATTTTTTCAGGTCAACATGTTTTCACAATTGCTTCGAAAATGATTTAATATGACAATGTTCAGTAAATAATTATATTTCCTTTTTAATTTTAATTCGTCAATTATTTTGATATCTTTTTGTCAACTAATAAACATCTTATCTACTTTTAAATCCATAAATTGTTTACAAAGATTTTTATTTAGTAGTTTTCTTCTAATCAAGTCACTAAGTATAATGGTTATAAAAACAGGATTTTTCTTTTTTTGTGTGAAATTTACTTGTAACCACAAACACACTCTTTAAAAGTATTTCATACCTTCACAACATAACCAGATCAAAAATCTAAATTAGCAATTTTATTATTTAGCAGTTGTTGAAACTTACAATAAGAAAAGAATAAGTATCAATTTTTTTTAGGTACTTGAGTATTAAAGCTGCAACATGGAGCATGTATTAGGCCTACTGTGACTGTTCACATGTTTGGCAAAAAAAAACATGTACAAGGATCTTGTACATGGTATTTTGGCAAGAATTACAAAGTTATCGGAAGGTTGATACGAATGTCAACAGGTGCAGTAGATCTAATACGTGTTCTGTGTTGCAGGACTAAAAATAAGTAAAAGTAAAAAAATAATAAAACTCACAACATTAACATAAAACTTTTAAGAATGACATTAAAAATAAATGTGACTTTCACAAATAACTTTCAACATTAACAAACAACTTTTAAAAATGACTTTTAAAATAAAATTTTAACATTAACAAGTTTCAAATATGTATGACTTTCAACATTAACAAAAAAAAAATGTGACTTGAAAAAAAAGATGCGACTTTAAAAAACTAACAACTTTTAAGAATGACATTTAAAATAAATGCTATTAATCAAAAAAATAGTTAGTTTAAATATACACCAAACAAACAGTAAATGATTTTGATTTTTAAGTAATTTGGATAAAAATACATTAACTACATTCCTGCAACACTTACCATGTAATGTATAACAGGAATTTACATGTTAAAACCAAACTTTTAATATTTAGTATTACCAGAGAAAATGGAGATCTGCAGTAAAAATTTTTGCTCCGAAAATAAAACCACGTGATTGCAAAGTAAATTGGGATTTTCATAAAACTGTTAATAAATGTTTTTTTTTTTTATATAAAGAAATTAAACCAAAAACTATAAAGAAATGCTGTCCTGCTCTCCCTCATTGGTACTGTGTCTTGTCTTCAATTTTCATAATAAAACATTTGTCTGTTTCCCTACATAAGCCACCAAACATCCATGTCCCATTGCGAATGCTGATTGTAGTGTTGCAACCTTGGACATTACAATGCCCTTGCTTGTCACTGACGGCAGAATGTCTTGTTGGAAATAGAGCACTGCATCCATTTTAGTACTTGGTAATTTCCAAAACGAAAAATAACTGAAAATGTCAAAGTATTACAAAAAAAAAAAAAAAGATTGCCTTGGGAAAAAAAAAATCTTGTTGATAGAAAAGATCGTGTTGGGGAAAAAAAAATCTTGTTGATAAAAAAAAAAACACATTTTACATAGACTCGCAGGGATTATTTTCTTTCAATTTGACATCATCGTGACATTACACATTTATTGTGGGTGTGAAAAGGGCTCCTACCTTCCCTACATTGCAGCTTTAATATTCAAGTACCTTTTTTAATAATATGTTGGTGGAGGAACTATTTTTTTAAAATTAAAGTTATCAGTTAAAATTTGAAAAATATTAATTTTATGATATGTCCAACAATCAACTTCTATATATTTTTATGCAATAATGACTTTCTTTTTATAACTTATGATTTTTAATTATAACTTAATCAATAAAATATATATTTTCAATACTTTTATAGTGATTTCTTCTTTCTAAAAAATATTTGTGTAGTCAGTCCATACATTTTTTACAAATTGATTAGCAACAGTTCATTCAAGTTCACAGAACTAAAAACTATTATTCCCAATAATTGTTGACCATAATTTTCTTTTACTATCAATAGGTATCTTTAAAAAAAAAAGATTTTTATTGGTTTTGATGCATTAACATTATTCAATAAGTAAATAAATAAAACTTTTCCTTACTCTGATTCTTAAGAATATGACATTGTAGCACAAGTACTGTTAACATGGCTATAGATTCCACTGCAAAAATGATTTTTAAGAGCATTAGACTTTCATTGTTATATCTAGAAATTCCAAGCATAAAAAAAATACTATTTTAGAACTGTTTTCTAAAAAAAAATCCCACCCATCTGTTCAATTCAACTTTCTTTCTCTGAAAAATAAATTTACTGACAGAAGATATTTATTTATATATGTCTTGAATATTGACTATTCCATAGCAAGTGCTTCCTATATTCAAGTCTTAAAAAATTTATATCAAAGTTAAATATTCCATATACCTATATGGTATGGGGGGCTTTTCCTATAACAGCTACTTTCTACATTGAAAGCTCTATCATTACCAATATTAATTATTACTATTTCTTTGGTGAGACAAGTCATTTTTCAGACTGTTGCTCTAGATTCTTCCATATTCATGATAAACAAGCAATGATCAAAATAGGGGCATGAAACATTGTGATGCAGGAAGTCCTTGATCTGGATAATATTTTAGTAAAAAAAAAAATTATAAATTTCTGAAAAACAAATTGAAATCAGAGACAACCAAACCAATCTAGCATATTTAATTTTAGCAAAATATTTATGGAATAGGATTTTTCAGAAATAATAATAACAATGTTATTAATTCATATGACAGTTGCCCCAGTTAAATGATCATTTATCAAATTAAAAATATAAAATAACAAGTAAAAAACAGCATTATAGAAGAAAACAAAGGCAAAACTCCCCATACAGTAGTGCCACCCTGTGCCAAACAGAGTAATCAATGAATGCCAGAAGGCTTGTGCATAAAATCCCTATCTAGTGCCTACTCATCCAATTTCCCCAGACTAGTTTCTGGCTTGTGGCCATCAGTGAGGAGCCTTGGATCTGAGAGCACTGCACCTAGATCTTAGGATCTAATGCAACCCTCCAGCAGCCATCTTTTAACCCTACTTTACTACAAAACTATGAGAATGAAATTGAAAACATTGTTAATATCTTCAATTTAAGCTCAATAGCTTATATAGTCATATGGGTCTGAACTCAATTCAGCACCCATACATTTTGGTGTCTTTGGCTCTTAAACAACCATAGCCACCACTATCCTATTAGGCAGGATTGGTGTTAAATCATCAAAGATCACATGATCACCATCTCTATACTAGCACATAATTTGTTGTAAACAAAGGCAAAACTTCCCATACAATAGTGTCACCCTGTGCCAAACAGAGTAATCAATGGATGCCAGAAGGCTTGTGCATAAAATCCCTATCTAGTGCCTACTCATCCAATATCCCCAGACTAGTTTCTGGCTTGTGGCCATCATCAGTGAGGAGTCTTAGATCTGAGAGCACTGCACCTAGATCTTAGGATCTAATGCAACCCTCCAGCAGCCACCTTTTAACTCTACTTTATTACAAAACTATGAGAATGAAATTGAAAACATTGTTAATATCTTCAATCTAAGCTCAATAGCTTATATAGTCATATGGGTCTGTTTGGCACAGGGTGGCACTACTGTATGAGGAGTTTTGCCTTTGTTTACAACAAATTATGTGCTAGTATAGAGATGGTGATCATGTGATGTTTGATGGTTTAACACCAATCCTACCTAATAGGATAGTGGTGGCTATGGTTGTTTAAGAGCCAAAGACACCAAAATGTATGGGTGCTGAATTGAGTTCAGACCCATATGACTATATAAGCTATTGAGCTTAGATTGAAGATATTAACAATGTTTTCAATTTCATTCTCATAGTTTTGTAGTACAGTAGAGTTAAAAGGTGGCTGCTGGAGGGTTGCCTTAGATCCTAAGATCTAGGCGCAGTGCTCTCAGATCCAAGGCTCCTCACTGATGATGGCCACAAGCCAGAAACTAATCTGGGGATTTTGGATGAGTAGGCACTAGAAAGGGATTTTATGCACAAGCTTTCTGGCATCCATTGATTACTCTGTTTGGCACAGGGTGGCACTACTGTATGGGGAGTTTTGCCTTTGTTTACAACAAATTATGTGCTTGTATAGAGATGGTGATCATGTGATGTTTGATGGTTTAACATTATAGAAGAAAAGATAAGATTTCTTGCTCAGTTAGCAATTGAATACCAATAATTCCAAAACCCAATACAAATCATAACCGATTTCAAATGCAAAAGAGTTAGAACAGTGAATATTTATTTATTTTCTTTTGAGTTTTTTAATGCATTATTGTACTAATCAATCTATTTACATCAAATTCTTATATAGGCAGTGATGATTTTGTTTCAATATTTTATTTATGAAAATTTTATTATCTAATTTTAATTGGCTTGATCATCTACTACCAACAAAATATACAGAATAAACCTTTACTTAGCCAATGTTTGAAACATTGACAGTAGCTTAGTGTTCAGCTACTGTTTACAAAATTAATATACAGAATAAACCTTTACTTAGCAAACATTCAAAATGTTTGAGCAAACCAACTACAAATAGGATAACGAAAATAACCTGATTGTTTCCTATTTTGTAGAAATATTATATATTTGTTCAATGTTAATCATTTATATATGTAGTGCTGCTATAGAACCCCCCCCCCCACTTGGATTTTCTTATTGAAAACTTTGATGGGAGAATCCTCAGATGTTCTGCAATGCCACTGAAGAGAGATCCATAAATAAGCTATTCAAATCTATAATCATTTTCCAAATGAAATTTCCAAATCTACTTTCAATCTATTCATTATTGATTATACTGCTTTGTATAATCAAAAATGGAAATAATGAATTCCAATATGCTGATATTTCATATACTTTACAACAACAACATCAACAACAAAAATGATATAAAACAGTATGTATGATTAATATATATTTATGTTAGCCGTTTTATATGATTTATTTCGTTGTTGCTTTGTATAAAAACTCATAATTTATTAAATCTGTCTTCTACTCATTACATTTTTATATATAAAAAAAAACAATCAAAATTGTTATAAAAAATTGAATGGTTTATTGATTGGGAATTCACAAGAAGTTCAGGTACTAAAAGTGATAGAGCTGGACTCTTATTTATGGACCTAGGAGAATCTGCCATTATATCACTGCCCTAAACCATGAAGAACAGAATTGCTATATGGATAATTAAGGAAAATGTAAATGAATGACATAATTTCATTTTACTTCAGGAAGATGCCCAAATTAGCAATGATCAGATACTTAACCAACATAAATGAATAAAAACAGTAAAATTAAAATAAAAGGGCGCAGAGAGAAGACAGAAAAGATTTTTTGTATTGGAAATAATATGTAGTATTTATCTATAGGGCAGTAGGAAATGCTTTTGGTTGGGTATTGGTCAATGAGTATTTCCACAGTTAACACTTAGATTTAAAGGTTAATCCATTATCTACTAATTTTGTTTCCATTATTAGCCTGAGTTCAGCATCCTACATATATTTTATAATAGTATAATAGTGGATGAATGTTAATTTTTTTTACATTGCAGGTCTGTTCAATAATTAGATATTAGAGTAGTGTACAACAAGCAATTATAACACTCACCAAGTTGGCGATCTGCTGTTTCATTATAACATCATTATAAAGCTATAGAATAGCATTAAATTTTAATAAACCGTTTATATCATAAAGATTTTGAATGGATAAATATTTGGGAATTGATTTAGATTGTTTTTTTTTTTTATATACCGAATATTTACAGTATTAATTACTAGGTTTTTTTTTTTTTTTTATATAGAAACCTTAAAAAAGTAAATAAAAAATATCATCATATATATTTTCAAATTTCTTTCCTTAAACATTTCATAAAAATAATATATAATAATGCCTATAATAAATGAGTGTGTGGTAAAACGTTTACAATATAATTTTTTTAAACCTTCGATCAGTATCAAAATAAATATTAAAAAAAAATAGTTAAAAATTTTACATATCTAACCATGCTCCTAGAGTAAAAAGTTTGTTCACGTGATTTGTTTTCTCTGACGAACTATGGGAACTATACTTTTTGGGGTGTGTTACTGCTTAATCTGTGCGTTCTGAATTTTTGGCTGGATATATATTTTTTAATTGAATTTATTTTTTCAAACATAACGAAAATTTAACAGATGAGATACAGGAATCGGGATGTAAAACGTCATGATTTTTGGAAACTCCGGAAAGGTAAGAATTAAATTCGTGCATATTATAACTAAAAAAATGGCGAAATTTAAGCTTTATTGATTTACTTACTAACGTTGGTGAATTTTAAATTGACAAAGTAATTTTATGCTCTATTATTAGTATTAACTTTACCGTTAGAGTTATTAACTGTTGCAGCTTTAATTGTAGCTTATTAAATAAATAGACTAATTTTGATGTACATTTAGGTAGTAGCTTCTTAACTTCGATGTGTTTTAGTACGTTCACATCCGTAAATCGCCACATGCAAATGTTTATATTTTGGCTGTAGTTAATAACGTTTATTTTTGTTTAGTTTTCTATCATTTCATTAGTATTTTTTATTCTCATAAATGTATCTTTTGTAGAATATAAAAAGTTGTTATATAGAAAGTAAATCTATATTATTGTATACCGTTTATATTTTAAGTCTTAAATCATCGTAGCAATTATTCCCCGAGGGTTCACGTATTTAATAAGTTGAACCACTCGTACTCGTTCAATCAAGATCATTCAAGCGCAGCCACAATAGATTAGGTCTGGATATTTATCATTTCCGTCAAGTTTTTGTTTATGTGATGCTAAGGTCGTACGTTAATGTGAATTGCAGCTGCAGCAAATCTTTTAATTCAGAAGTTGCTCCAATATAGTACTATATATTTTATTCTGTTATATTATTTTGTACCGCGTGTGAATAAAAAAGAGGTAGAATGAATGGAATATAAAGCCTTTTGTCTGTGAATTGATTAGACTTAATAGTCGAATTAACCCATTATGTAATTATTGCTTAAACGATTTTATTATTATAATGGGGCACTGATTTTCGCCATTTTTACAATAAAAAAGTCCATCCTTACTTAATATCTTCTTTCCTGCTTATACACTTTGAAGGGGGCGGGGTGAGTGACTTATATAACTGGTTTGTAGATATAATTAAAACTTTTTTTAAAAAAATACCTGTATAAGTATTATTAATTTAAAAGTTGTCTCTTTACTTTTTGAACTTTTAATTAGGTAGAGGGAAAATTGAGAAATGCAGTTCGTTTGATTAACTTTCACGCTCTTATCTCATTGAAATTATGAAACTAGTTAAAAATTTAAATATATATACGACATTTATATAGCAATATATATATATTATTCAGATGTTAAATAACGATGTTTTATTGTATATAAAATAAAAAAAATACGATTATTTTTTTATTTATTGTAAAGTCGAATTTGGTGCAGATATCAGTCTACATTTATCTAAAGTGTTTTTATCAAAGTTAATTGAAAATTTGGATAATTATCATGTAACACTCCAACCTCCCTTATTGTCAATGGAAACTATGTCACTGGTCATCACATGATTGAACACATTGATCTTCACTTCAAACACCGACTTCAAAAAAATTCTCCAAAGACTATCAGTGAATGGCTGGATCACCCATATTCTATAAACCATGGCATAACAGCAGCTGATCTTAAAAACCGTCTATCAGCACTTTCTGACAGTGTTCATCCCGGGATGCATGCTATACCAAGGTTTCTAATTTCCCACCTTGATAACTTTGCTATCCCAATAATGATGAACATGATCAATCATCTATCCACTAAAAGAAGGGAAATAAATAATCTCTACCCGATTGCCTTAGTGCCATTCATCAAGAAAAACAAAGATCCAACCAAAATCCATAACATAAGGCCTATCTCCATGACACCAATTTTAATCAAAGTTATCGAAGGTGTAATTAAAGAGAAAATCCAGCAAAAAATTTTAGACAATATTGTTCAGTCACAATATGCAAGAAAAGGATCTTCAGCCCTGACAGCAATGGGTGAAGTCAAGATTCTCCTTGATCATATTAGATCTAATCACTTATCAAAACCCATTGCAGTCTAGCTAGACATAACAGAGGCTTTTGACTCAATCAATATTCACACACTTCTTACTCTTCTAAAAGACCTCAACATTCCTTCTCAAATTATACAGATTCTGGAGAATCTTCTCTACAGTAGGCTAATTCACATCTTCTTAGATGGATTCTACACAGATGGGTTCTCCCCCGACCTGTCTATTCCTCAAGGATCCCCATTAAGTGCTATCCTTTTTATATACTATCTCAACCCCCTGTTGAGAGATATAGAAATCTCATTCACTGGAGTATTCATTCCTATCTAAAAATCCTTCAAGTTGTTTGCATATATGGATGATGTCCTTGTAATACTACCATCTCAAAAACATCTCCCAGCACTCTACAAAATTTTGGATAAATTTTCCTTTAATTCACAACTCAAATTTAACTCCAACAAATCTTCATCTTGGAAAATTCTATCAGGAAAGAAAGTCTCATCTGGATTTCTAGCTGAGCCCCAGGACTTTCTTGGCTTTCCTATCTCCATGTCTCAAATAGCCATGTCAAAAAAAACTTCAGAACTCCTTAATCAATTCCACATCCCATATTATATAATCCCTTTCCAGGGTGTATCTCTCCATACAGGGAAAAGTAGCGCTACTGAACATGAAAGTCATGTCCAAGATTGCATACTACCTCCCCATCATGACAGCAACAAAAGCCTTTACCAAAAAAATCAATAGTCTATGTGCTAAACTCTTTTGGAAAAACAGTACAACGTCTATAAATATGACAAGGATGCAATACCATCGCAAATCTAACGGGATATCCTTTCACTCCATCCCCTCAATTATCATTCAAAAATCTCACATATTGATTCATAACCTCTTACAAAAACATGATTCCTTTAAATCAGAGGCTGTTCAACCGACGGACAGACCTCCTCCTCAAAAATGCTGGCTATACCAGGTTCTCCAGCTTCTCAATCAATTTACATCTACTTTACAAAATCCATATAATACAAAAATAACCATCTGGGAAGCCCACCGTAAAATCAACCCTGAAATCAACTCAATTTTGCCAATGCTTGGCATCACTAATCATAGAATTACTTCAATATTCAAGTTCTTAGCTTTAGAGCCTAAATTTTTAAACTACCTAGTAAAAGTAAATCTGGGAGCCATGCATACCAACTGGTTCCTCCACCACAAGAGATTTCTTAACAACATTGACCCTATCTGCCCAATCTGCAAGAGGCATGATGAGACATTTGACCACATAATTTGCTCATGTACTGGACTTGGTAGTATCAAACTTTTAATTTTCCAAAATAGTAAAATTGATATTTACAGAATCCTCGCTAAAAGAATCTCTACTAAGTAAACAGTTTCCAATTATAAGAATGTCAGTATTTCTCACCCACTTTATCTGGAATGTGAGATGCAGATTAGTATTCACAACTCCTCCACCAGACCCAGACAGTCTATTCATTTCTCTTTTAAACAAAACCAAACATAAAGACATGACCCTTTCCTCCAAATTTTTATTTGAAGAAACCTGGAATCTATTCCAAATTCCAAAGCCCATTACATTTCCAGATAGATAATGACAACAAGCTATAAACCACAGGATTTATTCCATACCCTGGATTATTATCTCCATAAATCATCCACTATCAACCCAGTAGTGACATTATAGACTCTTGTTTAGTCAATGTACTATAAAAATTTAATGTATTAAAAAACCAATATTCTCCCTAAATAAAATTCTTTTAAAACTATCATGCAACTATAGTTTTCTTTGGAGGTAGATAAATTGCTTACAACGGTCCCTCCCCACTCCCAGAATTAATTTTTATCTAATCTGATTTTCGTTTTGTCTGTTCTTTAGACAATATATATATTCCAATCTAAAACATGTCGAATAATTCATTTTTGCCAGTCTATTAATAGAAGAGCAATGCAGAAACTTCAGACCACTCAAAGAACTATTGAGAGATGCCTGTTAGCAGTAACAAGAAGAGATCGAAAATATGGGTAAGAGAACAAACAGTTGTTACTGACCTCATTGAAAAAATTAAGACTGGAATTGGCCTGGACATATTGCTAGAAGAGGAGATAATAGATGGACAATTGAAATCTTAAACTGGATTCCAAGAGATAGTAAAAGATCAAGAAAGAGACCACATGTGAGATGGATGGATGAAATAAGAAAGTGTGCAGGGGTGATGTGGAGAAGAGAAGCTAAAGATCGCAGAAGATGGATTGAACTTGGAGAGACCATCCTGCAGTGAATTGATAATGGTTGATGATGATGTCAAAATGGTCTCTGAATTTATTCTGATAGTCTTTCTGATCGAATACTTATGTACATTAAGTGCTCGTATTTATGATCAAATTGGCAACTTAAATAGGTTGGTTGTCATTTTTTTCTAATATATCATCCAGCGAAGCTCAGTTTCAGCTCTTAATTTGGACAGTTAATACAAAAGTATATGCCACTATATTTTGTTGAATTATGTGAAGTATATTAAAAGAAACTTTTTTTTCCAGGCACTTAGACATGATGTACCAAAAGCCTTATTCAAGTTTCATTCTAATTAATTTCATTCATTAAGTTTTGATTATGAATTAACAATTTGACCAATGTATTTATAACTTCTTTATAATTAACTTGTTAATTTTCTTTTTTTTAAAAAACATTTTATTTTTTATTATTTTTGCTATGATAGCTTTTGTAACATTTCTTCCAACAATAAAGAATTAATTATTTGGTAATAAGTAAATTATCTGTAAATGTAGATAACAAATGATATTTAATTATTTTTATTTTTTGGATTTTTCAATTTAATCCATAAAATGTCTTTTAAACTGCTGCAAAAGTTTTGAAGAGATATAATCACTTGTTACATTCCCTTATCCATATTGAATTTAGGATTACCATGCTATCTAGTCACTATTGTAATAATTTTTAGGTACTTCGGTATTAGAGCTGCAACAAGGAGCATGTTTTAGACCTATTGTGCCTGTTCACATTCATATCAATCCGCTGATAACTTTGTAATCTTGGGATCTGACCAAAATAATGTGTACATGGATCTTGTACATGACTTTTTTGGCAAAAAAAACCCTGACACGGGATCTTGTTCATGATATTTTGGCAAGATTTACCAAGTTATCGGGGGGGTGGGTGATATGAATGTGAAAAGGACACAGTAGGTCTAATACATGCTCCATGTTAAGCCTAAAAATAACTAAAAGTAAAAGCATAATATGATATGCGATATTAATGAAATGACGGCATTACACAAAAAAATTGTTAGTTTAAATATACACTAAACAAACAGTAAATGATTTTGGTTTCTAGACATTCAAATACGTATGGTATGGACACTAATAACTTTTAAGAATGACATTTGAAATCAAAAAAAAAAAAAGTGATTTGCGATCTTAATGAAATGACGGCATTACACAACAAAAATTGTTAGTTCAAATATGCACCAAACAAACAGTAAATGATTTGGGTTTTTTAAAAAAAAAAATGTGATTGCGATCATAATGAAATGACACCAGTACACAAAAATATTGTTACTAAACAAACAGTAAATGATTTTGGTTTTTAAGTAATATTTATAAAAACACATTAAGTATATTCATACGACACCGTGTAATATATAACAGGAATTGTTATCTTGAAACAAAACATTTCACATTATATTACCATAGAAAATGAAGATGTCTATTAAAAATTTTCTCTCCAGAAATGTAGCACGTGTTTGCAGAGTATGCTGGAATTTTCAACAGAAATGCTAATAAATGGTTTTTTTTTTTTATAAACAAATTAAATCAAAGAAAAAAAAAAAAAATGAAAACTGAAAATATACAATTGTATATGAATTGGAATAGTTGTTGTCAAAAAGAAATTTGGACAATAACTGAAAATGTCGAAGCATTACAAAAAAAAAAAGATTGCATTGCTAAAGAAAAACACATTTTGTCATATACTTGCAGGGATTATTTCCTTTTAATTTGGCATCATCACGATGAGTGTGAAAAGGCCTTCTATCTCCCCTATGTTGCAGCTCTAATACCAAAGTACCAATTTTTATTAGTCATTCATTAGACTAGAGATTATCCATTTAATGAATCATATTTCTGTAGTGTGGTGTAGTTAAAATTACACTACAGAAATATTTATTAGTCATTATTGTGTTTGAAATTTGTTAATATTCTGTCTATATGACATAATATTTATAAAGTTGAATATATACATTTCTACAAATCCAATGCAAAATACAGCTCATCATTTTTAAATCCACGTTTTTTTTTGTTGATTTGAGTCCAGCACTTCCTGAAGATGATTTTCAAGATTCAAATTTCATTATAAAATTATCATACTTATGCATATATTATGTGCACAAATTCACTTTTAAATTTTTTTATCATATATATATACGCTAACACACACACATATATATTATGTAATGAAAAAATTTCTTAAATCATATTTCTTGTATTTAGTGTAAAATATTCAATAAAAATTAAATTCAGCTAAATGATAAAATCTAAGAAAAATGGATTAAAACTACAAAGTAAATATGGACATTTGTGGGTCATGTTATTTCAGATTTGAAAAATGTTATAATATGATGGGTCTCATATGTTGATAATGATATTTTCATCTGGTGGAGTATTTTAATCATCTTTTGATTTATGATAACAAAATTGAATCAACTTTTATATATTGACAATGATATTTCAATCTGGTAGAGTATTTTAATCATCTTTTAGTAATACAAAATTAAAACAACTTTTAATGATATAAACTCCTACTACTCATTTAGATTTGAACAAAGATATCACAAAGTTTGTAAAGTTACAATAGCTCTACATAATCCTTAAAAAAGGACTTTATGTCTTGATGAGATATCTAAAGAAGTTTAAAAATGTGTTGGTAATATGTTAGCTAGAAAGCATTGACTTTTTTTACGAATATATGAAGCCGTGGAATTGTATTATCTGATCTTATGGATTCTTTTATTTTGTTTTAATTTTTTAAAATAAAGGGTATAAACAAAACTCATGAAATATTATTATTTACTGCATTACATAAATATCCTTTCAAGGATTTTGTTGAATAGATTGCTTCCAGTTATAGATGAATCTTTACCAGTATGGTGATCAACTTTTGATCAAACAATTTCAGATATTACTCTAAAAAAATTGAATTAGTCTGGAGAATCAGAATTGTTTATTGGTTCATCAGATGCAAAATATTTTTATATTCTTTATACATATTTAGGTAAATCTTTATATATTAATTTTTAAGTAGATTGAATGAAATAGTCAAAGAATTAACAGAACATAGCTTTCTATAATAGATTGGTAATTATTTATTTATTTAATAAATACACTTTTTGAAATAAAATTATTAATAGAACTTAAACCTATAGAATCACCTTTATATTAATTTATATTTTTACTACCAATTCACAGGCTGAATTTTTTCCTCTTGGGATATCTGTTGCCCCAATAAATGCTTGCATGCAAATATAATTCACATCTTTGATGTAAAAGCACATGTACACATGTTAATTACCAAGGATATTACTTCCTGCCTATAATTTTTTCAGGATGCTTTTAAAGATTGCTGAAAATCTGAATGTCTAGAAAAATTCAGGACAGTTTGTTATCAGAGACTCACTGCTTTAAAAAATTAGAATTTTTTTTCCTCAGGCAAATGCAATAAAGATATAAAATACAAAAAAAAAATTTCTATATTGCCTATATTGATTTAATCAAATCATTTGACTAAATAAATCAACAAGTCTATAGCAAGCTTGAAATTAGTTTATTGTTCACTGACGTTTGTTCATATCATACAACTTCTACTTGTTAGTAAGAAACAAGCATAAATAATGCTTATAGAAAATCTGAGATATTTCATATAAATTAATGATAAGTAAGGTTGCTTACTAGTTTTAATCTTGTTTTCCATATTTATGACTGGTTTTCAGAACTGACAATAGGTAATTTCATGAAGTAAGTATCAAGATATGGTATAGTTTTGATGGTGGATTTTTTAATTTGAATAAATTAATAGCAACAATAAGATCATTTCTTCTAGATTTTCAGTAGCCTGATGGCTGTGTTATCTTATCAATTCAAAAGATCTACATAATATACTTAATATTTTGAATGCAACCTATATAAATTTGCTATAGTGAATAATGTTCAAAAATTTCAAGTCTTGTATTAACCCAGTGATGAAGGAAAAATCTTAAGCAATTTTTACTTTGAATGTTTATCATTTGGTGAATGTGAACCAATTAAAATTTTTTAGTAGCTTTTTAAATAGAAAAATGGACTTAGATGTTGAAATGCACTACAGACCCCAAGGTGCTTCTGCTACTTTAGGGCATTTCATCATAGAACTACTGCTACTAAATTAATTGCAAAAATAACTTATTTTATTAAATTTATTGTATAAAAGTGAGATCTAGACTCTTCATCAATGTAATAAAATAGCAATTAAGAATGTTACATAAAATTCTACAAGTTTAAAGGCAGAAAAATAGAGAAACAATTTGTATAGCACCTTGTATGCTGCATTTTTAGTCTTTTTATCTGACACATATATTGGCAGAACTTTTTTTATACAAAACTTTTTTTTTTTCTGAAATGAAAGTTATTGTTAAAATATTGGTTTTATTCATATTGAAAAAGCAGTTGATGGAATGAATTGGGTTATTGAAATG
Source organism: Epiperipatus broadwayi (assembly GCA_028023455.1). Lineage (NCBI taxonomy): Eukaryota > Metazoa > Onychophora > Udeonychophora > Euonychophora > Peripatidae > Epiperipatus > Epiperipatus broadwayi. Next base: position 3,613,751 of record JAQFVV010012499.1, read on the forward strand.
TTTGGATTGGAAAGAAAGTGATTGTGAGATAAAAGGGTAATTGTAAATTTAATTAAAGTTATGTAACAGAAAATATACTGTAGTTTATTTCTCATATAATGATATTGTTTTATTTAATATTTATTTAAATGAGTTTCTAAGTATGTTTTTTAGACACTGCTAGAATTATTATTGAAGTATGCATTTATTGTACATATATCTTCTGATTTATTGATTATTTTTTTAATTTATCCTCCTTTTAAACATCTTACCATCAGTAGATTAAGAGGATAAAGTTAGTATACAGTTTAAAATGAAAATAAAGAGAGCTGAATGTAAATCATTAAAGATAATTATAGAGAATAAAAGAAATAAAGTTAATAGAACTGTTTTTTGAATATTTGATAATTTGTTTAATATATGATAAAGTAAAAATAAAAATGAGAATTGCTAAATAACTTTAACAAGGATAAGAGGCTATTTTGTAATCCATGGATCTCAGGTAAAAAAATATTGTCTAATATTTATTATATATAACTTTATATAATGAAAAAATCTTGATTAATATTTATTATGAATAACTTTGTATAAAACAAAATGTAACAATTGAAAAAAAAGAAAGAAAAGATTCCAGGGTTTAAATTTGTAGATTGATCAGGAAATTGAGAAGTTAAGTTTAAAAATTTTATTAGAAATAAATGTAAACAAACAAAATAGAATTTAGATTGGATATTTGCTTTCAGAATAAGAGTTAAAAGGAAGTTATTTAATTCTAAAAATCATTGATAGTTATGAATTTTTGAAAGGCAGATCAGTATATATATATCAATGCTAGTAAAAAATATCTTTAGTAGACATACTATATAATAGCAAATATTGTATTCATTAGTTATTTAAAAATTGTTGTCTTGCATTGGTGATCGAGAGGTCAGCGCGACTGCCTTGCACTTGCAGGCAGTTGCCCGGGTTGCGGGTTCGCATTCCAGCCGATGCTATGACACTTTAAAAAAAAAATTTTAATTGTTCTAATATGCTTAAAATTAAATAGCACAGATTCAGTAATTATATTTTCTTGTTCATTCCAGTCTGAATTCTACATATTTTTTTTTTATTACTGTAATTATTGAGCTCTAAAATTTTTTAAAAAAACTCATAATCCCATGATTGTCTCTATTTTTTTGTGATAAAAATCAGTCTCACTTAGTTTGAAGGCACTAATCTAAATTAATGTATAAGAAAAGATTAAAACAGCAAATTGAAATTATTTATTCATTCATGTATTTATACATATTATATAATCAAGTAGAATATACAATAATTTCTGATTATAAAAGTTTCATAATCAGTTATAATAAAGCAGAGTTCATTTCTATAATGTGCTATTGAAGAATGTGAAATATATTTATTGATTTCTGTTAGTATTTTTGTGCTTGTGTAAGATATTTATGCAATTTTAATTCAACTAAATGTATATATGCTAAATAATAGTAAAATAAAATAAAATTAAGTGATGCAATTACACTTTTGTAAAAATAAAATACATACATGTTTTAATGTGTGTGGTAAAATAAAAAAAGTAGTATAGATAAAGGCTAATCTGTTAATTTAGAGATAGAGTATGCATAGTTTTATTTTGAAAATAATAAAGCTAGGAACGATCAAATGAGAGATTAAAATCAGTTTCTTTTAAAAGTTTGATATTTTGTTTATTAATTTGGAGAAGTGATTTACTTAGTTTTAGTTTATTTTAATTTACTCTTATATAATTTTAAAGAAAATCTGTTGGATTGATTATATTCTTTTAGTTTTACTTTTAGTTAATTAAAATATGTCATAAATATTAATTTGACTGAATTAGCATTGATTAATACAATAGTTTCAGCATCAATAAAAATACTATAGCAATAAAGATGATCTATAATAAAAAATATGACATTAAGAAAGAATTAGAATATTATATTTCAGAACTGTAAATAGAAATATAGAATATATACTATTTTGATGTCTTATTTTATTAATAGAGAAATAGGATTATAATCAAGTAATAGAACAAAGAATTGTAATATCTGTATTTTTCAAGTTAAAGTTGATTTCCTTTTGTAGAAATTTGAATTTTTGTAAAGGTATGATTTTTATAGCATTACTCAAACACAATAATTTATGATATTTTAAAATAATTAATTTACTATTAATATTAACATATATTATTAATTTATTGATATAAATGAGGCTATTGTTTTTTTGCCATTCGTTAATTAACATTTTTTTTTGCTTTTATTATAGTTTTTGGCCATTTATAGTGCGTATATTACTATGATATATTTGAAGTATATATTTTGGAATATTCCATGAAAATTATGTATTTTATTTATTGAGCAATTATATTAGTGTTCTTAGTGTTTTTTAATTTAATAAAGTGAGTAGTTGAATACAAGTTTTGTGTCAAAAATTTTATATAAAAAGTCAGACTTCTATATAAATGAGATTATATTTATGAAAATTACTATATAACATATATAAAGATGGATTGGTATTACTTTAGCTTCATAATCTGGACAAAATTAGGTGTTTTTTTTTTATTTATAAATTTTTAATACCATACTGGCAAAAGCCATAATTACTTAAATAACATTTATTTTTTAAATTTAATCTGCAGGATATATATACATTCAAAAAAATTATAAACATAGTACACTGTACAGTAAATTCTTTATTTAAAGATAAAATTATAACATTATTTTTATTATTAAAATAAAATATTTATATTTTTAACAATAAATTAATAGGCTTAATGATAAGAATGCCATACTCATACAGATTGTACTCCATTATTCCAGTATCATTGTTTCAAAGATGATTACAGATTAGTAAAATTTGCAGAAATGAATTATAACATTGAAATGGAAATTAAAAAAAAAATTAAAAAATGTTTTAGCTTAATTTAAATATAATTATTAATGAATAGTGCTTAAAAAATTAATTCATTAAAAATAAAATGAAATTAAATTTACATTTCTTATTTTATATTTACTTGATTATGAAGATAATTTTCATAACTAAATGGCAGAAATAGTAATAAAAAAAATGCCTAAAATGTTATATTTGTTTAATTTATTGCTTTAAAAAATTAATGAAGAGTGGGAAGGAAATTTATTACCAAATTTACTTGATAAAAGAAATAAAGCAATTCCTTCACATACACTTATAATATATTAACAAGTACATATATATATATTATAAACGATATATGTTAAAAACAAATTATTTTACATATTACTTCTTAATATTTAAAATATAATTAATTGTGTATATATAAAATAAAATGTTATTTAAAAAAACAATATCCATCTAAATTCACCTCTCATTTAAAATCTAATATAATATAATTTCAAATTCTTTTTTATCTTTATTTTATTAGTAGTAATTCAATCAGTAATCAGAATTTTAACTATCTAAGATTCTATGATAAAACTTTATCCAAAAATATAAATGTAAGCTTATATGTATCTTATTGTTTGAAATATATACACATTTGTGAATATATTATGTACATACATATTGTTTTTTGTTTTTTTTTACTGACTTATGATTTACTCATGAGAAGGTATATAATCAAATAATGAAACATTATTCATTTTCACTACATTATACCATCTAGTGTACGCTTTAGTAATCAGTAGATGACAGATGGTAGTGCTTAATAAATCCTTATCTGTGCTGTCCTATTCAAATGTCCCAGATTAGTTTCCAGCGTATCGTGTTTATCAGTGAGGAACTTGGGATTTTTTGAACCATGCACTTGCACCAGCCATTTTTACTTTTTGTTTTACTATCAAGATACCAACTGAAATTAAAAAAAAACTTGCTTGTGTAATTATATAGATATGAAATTGGTTCAGTTTCTATATATTATTGTGATCTTAGTTTTTTTTTATAACCTTAGCATCTTTATTATTCTTTGTTAGAATTGACACAAAACCATTAACACATCGCATGACCAACAAGACATTACACGACTTTAGCTTATACGTTGTTATTTATTAGCAAATTCTTTCATTCTCATTACTATATGTTATCTAGTGTTAGCTTTAATAATCAATAGATGCCAAATGGTAGTGCTTAATAAATCCTATCAAGTGCTATCCTATCCAAATATTCCCCGATTAGTTTCTACCTTATGGCTTTCATTAGCAAGAAGTTTTGGGATTTTTTGAATTGTGCACTGGATTTTTTAAAATCTAATATACTTTTTCTCTAGCAACCATTTATTTATTTTTTGTTATACTATTAAGCTACCAGTCCACATTGAAAAAAACTTTAATAATTTTTTTAATCCAAGATTATTTGCTTGCAAAATTATATAGATCTGAAACTGGTTCAGTTTCTTCATATGATAATGTTTTTTATAAGCTTAAGCATTTTTGACTAGAATTAATACAAAACCATTAAGACATCCCATGACCAATAGAATATTCATAACTTGCTATTTGAGAAACTTCTAAGTATTTATTTTGCTATATCAAACTCGAGTGACATAATATTGCATGGATATTTTTTAAAAATCAATTTGTAGTGCAGAATTACAAAATTTTTGATTTTAGCATTCTTAAATAGCTGCAGTCAATAAATATTTATACAACATACAGATAAATGTAATTTTTCAGAAAATTATTTTTTAAGGATACAAAGCTGTTTGTCTATATTATGTTACATTAAGTGATTGATGTAACCTTACATGGACATTAAGATTGCCACTATATTTTGCTTCCCTTTTTTTAAAAAAAATGAAATTTTGTCATAGAATTGTACATTTTTTCATTTCAATTGTCATATACAATTGTTCATAAATACGAAGAGATACCCAAAATAACCTGGAATCTATTTCTGGAGAGTGAGCAAGTTATAGTACGTTTCCATTGCTAGATGCTTTTTGCAGGGATTCCCCTGCATCAGTCTGTCGATCATCATTTTTGAGGAAGGTCATGGTGCCATGTAATAATTGTTTTTATTAAGTGCATCTTGCTTATTTGTTGATTTTTGTAATGGCTAAAAATCAGAATAACATGAAATTATGTTTTTGTTAGAAAAAACAGTTATAATGCTTGAAATAGCTTACAGGCAAGCTGCTCTGGGGAAAACACAAATTTATGAATGGTTTAATAGAAGTGTTAAATTTACCACATCCCAAAAAAGCATGGTGAGTGAAGTCCAATATTAAGATGATGCTGATTTGCTCAGAATTCATTCATAACAATCAGATATTTTACCTGCAAGTTCTGAAACATTTCTGTGATGAGGTAAAATGAAAATGTCCTGATTTGTGGCAAAGTGGGGAGGGCAAGCTTCATCATGACAATGTGCCAGCACACAAAGCATTGAGGGTGAAAGTACTTTTAATTAAGAACAGCATGACCAGCTTATTTATCTGCTATATTCACCTGATTTTGCTCCTTGTGATTTCTTTTTATTCCTCCAAATGAAAAAATGACTCAAAAAGTTTTGCTGGTTTGGAAGTGGTGAAGAAAAACATGACAGAGACTTTAAAAGGTATTACTTTGCAAGAGTTTCACGACTACTTTAAAAAGTGGAAAACACATTTAGATCAGTGCATTGCATGAAATTGACAGTATTTTGAAGAAGATTTAATTTGTAACATCTAAAAATAAATACACAATTTTTTATTACAAAATTTTGTTGGTTTTTTTGGGGTGCCCACTTATATATACATTTATCCAGTTTGCAGATAATTTATGATTATATTATGAATAGGATGTAATGTTTGATAAATGTTGTTGCATAAAATAGTTTATGTAACCTTGCATCAACATTAAAACTGTTATCAAAATTTACCAATTTTTATTTTTTTAAATTTTGGCTCTTATACAAGGTTGTGAAATAAATATACATTCTTTCATGTCATCTATAAATTAAACTTCTTTATAGTTTGGTTAGTATATTATTTGAAAATGTTTTCTCTTTCTAATTCTAATATATTTGTCACCATTATTTGTTTTTGTTATCTTATTTTGAAGATGAGCTTTTAACTTAGAATTGAAATGTTTTGGATTATATATACAATGCACAGTTGAGAATTGGTATATACAAGCATTCACATTACATATGGATAAACACATTTCAATTTGATTTTTTAATTGTTCAACTTTTTCATTAATGTGTGCACTACAAGAATTTTAATCTTTGTGTATGTTTTATATACTGTCATGTTGACCGATAGAAAAGTGCTCAAAAAATATAAGGTTTCGAATTTATGCAGCTCTAGATAAAAAGTTTTGAATTCATGCAGCTCAGAGTAATAATAGTCCATATTTTGTTTTTGCTTTTAATTGGGGGAAGTGGGGGGGGGGGGTAAACTTCCGTTTATAACATTTTTAAAAAAAAAAGTTGGATAAAGGAATGATGAGAATTGTTCTTTAAATCAGCTAACATGATATAATACATTCAGTGAAGAAAAAGAAGGCTAATAAATTGATAAATGAAATTTTTTTTTTATAAAAATAAATATACAGAACATGTGTTGGTATATATATTAAAATTAATATATATTTATAATTCCTGTCATGGGATGTTTATAATGAAAGCAGTGTAAGAAGTGTACTGTTGAAAAAATCATTAATTCAGGAAAGTTTATTCCATAGTCATATATATGTATAAATATTGAAAAAGACAGACACATTTTATATCTAAATATTAGTATAATTCTTAAAAATAAAAAATAGGTAATTATATTTATGAAAATCATAACTGTTTGTCTTGCAATCAGTTTACTGGTTGCAAAATGAAATATATATTTTAAGTTTTTAATAACTGATTGATTTCATATTTTAAATGTCAAGATTTTGTATTGCAGTATTCTTAGAATAATATGCAGTTTAAAACTCAACAGATGATAGATGTTTTTTTGAACTTTATAAAGTTAAATAGTGCATCAATCATTATTTTTGATTAGATCTTTCTCCTAGAGAGAATATTAAAAAAACAACAACAATAATATGTGATTAGATTAATTTTGTAATGATTTCTGAAATATTAATTTTTTGTTTATACTTTATTCCTGCAAATTTAAAGCTTTATTGCACTTGAGTAATAAAAATATTCAGATAGGTTAATAACTATCTATTGAATCTTTATAAACTGTATATATGTATATCATTCTTTCAGATTATTTTAAATAGTTGCATAATTGATTGTTTTCAATATAAGTTAATTATAAGATATTCTATTAGAAATTATGTTGCCCCAGGAAAATTTAATTTTCTAGCCAACACCCAACAATTCTAACAAAATACATGTTTATTTGTTTTTTTCACTTTTTTTTTTAAACTCTCATTATTTTATTTATCTTTATTCTATATCATTATTATCATTCTTTAAGATTAAAATTAAAAGTTTTGTAGTTTTATTTTAATTTTAAAAAATATAGTAAAGTAATATTGAAACATTGCTTATAGCTATTATTTAAGCCAGAAAATTACATCTTTTTTAAAATGCAATATATACAATGGGATGTGTTGTGTCTTTATTTAGCTTGCAAGTGCAATTTGTTCCTGAAAAAGTTGAATAATTACATATATAATAAAAGAAAAATAAGTTCAGTAGTATATTAAATTTTTATATATAACAAGTTACTTGGTACAATTTTAAAAAATGCATTCTGAATGACTTCTATTCAAAAAAAATGAATACCCCCCCCCCCCACATAATTTAATTTAAGTCAAAATGTGTAGAAAAACATAAAAAGTTGATGAAAATGGATAAAAAAGGAAATTACATGACTGGATTTTGTAGTATGGGTATAGTTTACAATAAATGAAAGAGCAAATGAATCAAAATCAATAAAGTTGTATAATGAAAATAAAATCTATATTCATTACCTTTAATAATGGGTAATTATAGCATAAATCCCAACCATTATATTTATTTCTGATAGTTATATGTATATATCAGTCTGTTAGCAATCATATGCTATTTTTAAATGGAATAAAATCCAATTTCATTTTTGTAGGAAAACCATGTATTTTTTGTATGAATTGTCTCTCAAGTTTCTTGAAGGGCTATATCAGTTTTTCTGGTGAAAAGAGTGGTTATGTTTAATGAATAATTAAAAAAATTACAAAGGATTTACTTAATATGAAATTAAATCATAATAAGAAAACTTGGGATATAATCAATAGTTTTAAATTGGGTCTGCATCTCTTGTTATCTTAAAAACCTGAAAAATATATATAACAAAATTATTATATAATAAACTTTTCAAGTTGTTAAATTTTTTTATTATTAAAGTATGTTACAATCAGGAATTATAATACTTATTCACCCAGAATAGATTTAAGTATAAATAAATAAAATTGTAAGCATAATTTCAGCTAAAAATGTAATTTGCATTGTTCATATGGTAACATATATAATGTAAATTATTATTTCCAGTATTATTTGCTCTAATAAAGTTGACTTCTTAATTATCTTTTTTCTAATATTTGTTTTTATATGGAATGTTTACATTATTATAATTACAACCACTTCAGCAATTCAACTTTTGATATCAAAATACACAGTCTAGTGATTTTTTTCAACCTTTTTTATAGGTTTTACCTAATTTTCTGATATATTTTTATCCACATTCAATAATACAGTTCATTATGTAAATAATATTGTTTTTATTCTTGTTGTCAGTTTTACTCTTAGTGTTGTCACTTAACTGAAATTAGATAGTATATAATATTAAACATTTAGGTGTTTTGAATATACTTCTTTCATTTTACCATTATTATCTTTATTGTCGTTAATGCGATAACCAACATTTTGTATTATATGTATTCTTAAAATTATCAAATGGATCACTAAAATTTATATTCATTTTAATTTTGACATACAAAACTGGTGAACTTGCCATTTTGTTTGCTAAAAAAAAAGTGTGGATAAGTCATCTTTTGCTAAACTTTTCCTTATATTTTGTAAAAATTTGTGTATCTCATGGTTTATTAAATTATATGTATGTATTGTATATTGTTTATATTTTTATTGGTTTATTGTTTCTATTTTTACATAGCGTATAATATTTTAAAAATTCTTTTTTTGTCAATTACACTAGCAGTTACACACAAGTACACATCAAGAAATCTAAATATAGCCTACAAAAGAGAAAAAAGACAAAAGCTATTATGTAATAGAATTAAATTGACAAAATCACTAGATATAAATTTTATATTTGTATTTAAAGACTATGAAGTTAGATAATAAAGTAGTTTAATAAAAACAAAAATTTTCTAAAGAAAATTCTAGATTTTTTTTTTTTTTGCCTTATAGGATGTCAACACAATAGTAATAAAAATTATATGTAAAGTTGACTGTTATAAGTGAAAGTGTGCCATTAGAAACTGTAATTTATATTTAAATTTTACCACCATTATAATTAATTTTTCTTTTTATATAATTTATAACAGTTTATTGTTATTATGTAGTAACATCTCACAATAATGATTCTCTCATAGTGACAACTCTTTAGTAGATTATATGTGCAATTCTGCCAAATGGAGAGGTCCAGAGAGTAGTCACATTATCAGTTCATCCATTTTACCATTTCATTCTTTTCCTTGCTCAGCTCTTCATCTCCATGTAACTCTTCCCATCTCTTACAGTATTTAACAATGTCAATCTCTTCTACTCTTTCTTCTTACTTCCATTCACATTCCTTTCAAAACATCTTGCATTAAAATATAATTTCTTCTTAACATGTGTCCAACCCAGTTTTTCTTTCTCTCTCTGATTTCCTCAATCAACCTTTTTTCATTTACTCCTTTCAAAACTTCTTTATGTATTATTTTATTCATCCAGCTAATTTTTTCATTCTTCTCCATGTCCATATCTCAAATGCTTCTAATTGGTTCCTAATTTAATTACTCATGTTTCACAATCATACATTAGTACATTCCACACATAGCATTTAATTCATCTTTTTCTTAATTATCTTTTCAAACATCCACAAAATATTGTTTTTCTCTTAATAAGTGCTTCCTTTACCAATGTTATTCTTCTTTTAACTTCATCTTCACTTCTTCTATTCTTAATCAATCAACTATCCAACTGTTTAAATCCCTTTACTTGTTGAACAATATTATCACACATTCCAATTTGCAATCTTTTTGCATTTCTCTCTGTACATAAACACTTGGTCTTCTCAATATTAATCTTCTCATATTCTATACATCCTTTTTCCAATTCATTCATTGTATTCTGAAGACACTTTTCATCCTCAGCTGTAAGGGCCATATTATCTGAAAAATCTTATACATGTTATATTACTCTACCTCCAATATTTGCTCCTCCACAGTCTAAATAAATATTTGGCATGTCTTCTAAATAAATATTAAAGAGAACAGGTGACATACTGCATTTTTGTCTAACTCCACTTTCTATATTCACTTTATCAGTCTCATTATTTCCCAATTTAATTCTTATCTCATGTCCAGTGTACATATCTAAAATAACCCTTTATCTTTTAAGATGGACATAAGTTCATTCCTGACTATTCTATCAAATGCTTTTTCCAAATCCACAAAACATATACCAATTCCTTTATTTTTTTCAATATATCTGCAATTGTTCAGCACCAATAGCATCTCTTGTATTTTCCCTAGCTGAAAACCAAACTGTTCTTCTCCAATATAATACTCTACCTTTCCATAAATTTTTTTGAGTTAAAATCCTCAATAAAACTTTAGAAGTATGAGATAATGAATTCATTGTTCTATACTAGGGTTGGCCAAGATGTCAACCACAATTTTTTTTTTTTGTAAAATTTGGATCTAATTTATTTTAATACAATTCTAAAACAATTTTCTTTTTTTTTTTGAATTTTTTTAAAAATTCAGGACCAGCTCTAGAAAATAATTATTTATAGGTAATTTAAAATTGTAATTTAATAAATATTTTATAAAGTGACATGGACAAATTGTAATACTAGAGGGAGCTGAGGTAATTTAACCTTTTGTCTCATGAATTTTCTTATTGGCCAGATTGAGTTGATTTGTTAAATATGAAGCTAGCCCATTTCCTTTCAAAATGTGTACAATAATCAGAATTGTTTTAATTTAACTTCTAAAAATTGAATTATTTTACATTTAATTTGATTAAAGGTAATGAAAAATTTAAAATAATGTTAATAACTGAAGAAAAATATAATAAAAACATATGAAAAATAGCCTGCAATAAAACAAAGGAATTATATTTCAACCAATCATTACCTTAAAACGCTGGTGATTTCTTGTGTCTTAGAAATTACGATCACTGATTATTCACTTCTGTTGCTCTTGCTTCATTCAAAATTAAATATTTTAAATAAAATCTAAATCTAGTCACATTATTAATCAATATAGAGTAAAATTACAGTAATCAAAATCCATAAATATTTAAGAAAAATAGTTGCTTTGCTAGTTATCACCGAATGTCATTGATATGCAAATAGCGGTCAACGTTATTCATTTGTCTTGAATAGCGGTCAAATGCTATACACTTCCCCTTGATTAGTTTTCTTGTAAAATATAAAAATTTTCAAATCAAAGTTTATATTTAGGTAAATTAATATAAAAACTTATCAATGTAGAAAATTACAAGAAATATATTTATTTACATTCAAAATCTATTACGAAAGCATAAAACATTTTGGTTTGATTTCTGACTTTTGACAGTTAGAAATGCCTGGAGAACAATAGCTGAAGTTGACAGTCAGTGCTTTGCAGCACCTTATAAGGAAAAAGAGGCAGGATAATATACAATAGACCACAATGAGAAATCGATTTTTTGCGAAAAATACTGCCAGTGGTGGATTTTTTTGGAATTAAAAATTTAAATCCCAATAAAGCTACGAATTTATGATAAAATAAGCATAAAATGTGACCAAAAATGGCTGAGAGATGGTGGAAAATGTAGAAATTGTTTTTTTTTGTAATAATTACTTTAAAGTTAGTAGTTTTAGTAAAATGTCTTTCGACAGTTTATATCTTCGAGAAAAAAAAATTCATCAGTTCGTATCTTCTAAAAATGTCAACAATATTTGTGAGCATTTAAAAAGCCATTATAAAAAACCCTACCAGTTCGTAAGTATATTCTAAAAAAACCAGGACTTTGAAATTATTTTTTTTTGTTCCAATAAAAATAATGTTTTTTTTCTGGTTTCCGGTTTGAAGCCCTGAAAAAAACAGTCACCCTCAATACACTTTCACCAAAATAGTCACCCCCAATGTCTAAAAGTTTGGCCATCCCTGTTTTATATTTTTCCCATTTAACAGCTTTCTGCTTTTTAACAATTGGAATCATTATATTTCTTTAAAAAATCTTCAGGCCAAACTTCACTATTATATATCAAATTGCAATGTCCAACTTTTTCCTTTATAGTAAATTCTCCCATTTCTTTCAAAAAGTCTATAGGTATTACTTCAAATCCAATAGCCTTGCCATTCTTCATTTGTGCAATTGACTTTCTTACTTCATCTGGCAATATGTCCATATCTTTATCATCTAGTTCAATATCTTCATTTTTTAAGTTCATAATTAATTGAATTGTCTTCTATACTAAATAGACACTGAAGATATTCTTTCCATCTTTTTATTATATCATTGCTATCAGTTAATCTCATTCCATTCTTATTTGCAATCTCATTTGCTACCCATGTTTTTTTTTCCCAAATGACATTTCATATTCTATGAAATACCAGATCATATTTTTTCACGTGCTATTTTCTCTACATTCTTGCTCCAACCATTTTTCTTTTGCTAAATCTGTTTCTCTTCTTAGCTCATTATTAATTTTTCTATATGCATTTTCACCTTCCTCAGTATTTAAATTCTTCCATCTTTTTCATACTTCCATCTTTTCCAGCATACTTTGTTATCCAAGGTTGTTTAGTTTTCCTTATCCAAATAATACCTATTTCACATATTAAACCAAATTTACTTTTTACATTTCTCTCATTTTATCCAAGTCCCATCTTACATACCTTAATAGCATTCTTGTATCTATTCTGAATCAACATATAATCAATTTGATAGTAATCTCTATCACCTGGAGCTTTCCATATATACAATCTTCTAACATCGTTTTTAAAACAAGTTTTTGCATTCACAAACTTATTCCCTTACAAAATTGTACAAGCTGGCTACCTCTTTGATTTCCTTTTTCAATACCATAATTTCCAACAATTTTCTCTTCCTTATTTTTCCCACAACAGCATTCCAATTTACCAATAGCAATATACATGCAATTTCCTCTTAATTTCCTCGATTTTCTATTTTATTTAATAATTATAATGCAATTGAGAAGAAAAGCCTTTTAATTAATAACTATCAGGCAATTGAGAAGAAAAGCCTTGATATTTTTGGTTTAAACTCAGAGAGGTAAAAAAATAATAAACTTTCCATATATGGATATGTATTCATGAGTAGACCATTCATGTTTATTTAGCATATGACTAATAACTGCATTTTCAATAATCTATGGAATGAACATTGGGAATTAGTTTTTCTCAAGTCCTTTAAGAATTAAAAAGAAATCAAAATTGTCTTCTTTCAGTTTACAACAGATTCCTTTCTGGAGTCTCAAATACTATTATTGTCTATATTGTAACATGATACAAATGTAGTGTGTGCCATTTTTAAGTTTATAAAATATCTCAAAATACATCCAATAGCTTGAGGGAAAAATGATGACAAAATAAACTAGTCATTTTAACCCTTTTTATTTAGTTATAGGTTTTTACTAAGTGAATATGTTCTATTAGGGTACCATTAGGTTATCTAAACCTAGACAGTTATATTCTATACCTATTTATAGATGTACCCGGTTTGAACCCATTTGGTACCTTATTTATAATCGGATGTAGGATTTTGGATTTTAGAATCATATCACATTTGCACTAACATTAAGAAAAATAAAAGCATCTTTATGCTTTAGTTGCGCATATAAAATTTATCAGACAAAATTATTACTTAGATTTTAATATCATAAATGCATTTCAACATTCTATAAGTCTTGCTAGCTCATATCAAACACTATAAGTTTACGGTGGCAATTCACTCACCCTTGAATGATGTTTGATGATTTTGATGGTGGCTATTATCTTATAATGACACACAAAGGATTAACAAATACAGTGAAAACCATTATTTATCTAGGCCGTGATCATTGGTTAAAACATGTTGATGATGATGATAATGATACTTCCAGATACAGTTTTAGAACTAACACCTAACATAAAATTTAGCTTTTATACCTTTATAATTATTTGCCTAACTTTATTATATTTAAATTGGGACTTAACTCCTAATATTAACCAGTGATGATTAATGATCATAATTAATAAGGCAAATAATACTCTTAATAAAGATATACACCTCTTTTAGTAAAACAAATTCTCATTTATTACTGGACTGATGAAAGATACATAATATTTAAAGATATATATGAAAATTTATATAAATAATGATGTCTTGTTTATATTTAAATCATAATATTAATGATATTAAAATCTTCCCCCTTTCCCTTTAATAATAGTATCCAATGTTTCTATCATAGTATAATGTTTGTGCATCAATTTGGATAGTGCACAACGAAAAAAAAATTTTATCCAAAGAAAAATATTTCATTAAAAATAAATAAACACTCTATGCATGCACATACTTTTGTACCCTTATAAATTTAAACATAGCATATAAAACAAAATAATTAATTAGAAAAGGTTAGTCAGGTTCTAGAGAGGTAAAGGGGTTTACAGAAATAAGCTTTAAATTATCTATCTCCCCCTCTGACCAATTGAGGTCACTAATCATGATTTTAACATCTCGCTCCCCCAATGCTATATTTCTACCACTTTCAATATTCCAGCCCCACAGATATACATATGGAAAGTATAATTATATTACTGCATGTGTGTATGTGTTGATTTCCATTATGAATAAAATATTATTAAGGATCAAACATTTTAACATATAAACAACATATTTCATAATTTTGAATTAATATACAATAATACATTTCACAAAATAAAATACATCGATAAGTGGATACTTATAATTTCAGAATACATAATATTATCAATAAAGCAATCGCTATTATTACTGAAAATTCTTTTACTCGATTTTGGTTTTAAAGTTCAGAGATAAAAAAATGATAAAGAATTTATTATTAAAAGTTTTGTTAATAGTCCCTGATATAATAAAAAAAAAATATAATAAAATTCATATTACCAGTTCTTTTACTTTCTTGTGGCACACACTTTCCAAGATTTCAAATTCAGCTTATTGAATGTTTATAAATTTGGCAACAGCCACAAACACCAATCTGTAACATGCATATATTTACCAATTTCAGCGTTTTACTGGAACAGTCCTATTTTTTTCTTGGCTTGGGCTTGCAATTCTTTTACTGTCATAATGATGATGAAGTTACTGGCTTCCATAGTAACCATTTGGCACTGAAATTGTGTCATATCTTTTCAGCATAATTATTTTTAATAGACTCAGGATATTTGCTGTTTTTTATATATTTATCATTTTGCTGAGGTTTAAACTCAGTCAATGGCATAAATGAAATAGCATAATTTGACATTCAGCATTTTACTTATTTTCATTTTAGATTTAAAACAGATGAGCAATCAGTTTCTTCTATCTTATTCTTCACAATCAATCACAAGATGTATAATACTTTTGGCTCAAACTCTTCATTTGGGCATTGGTTAATGAATGGCTGGATCACTATAGACAATATATATTGTACCAGTCAAAATTGTATGTTAACTCAACATGATTCACAGCCTGGGGAAAAGTACCTCGAATCCAACCATACGCGAAATCAAAGAAAGAATCCTTATGGATTCTGCCATGTTTACCCACTCTCTAAATCTGCAAACTAATTAACATTTTACGAGACAAGCAATTAATCTTTTCCACACTCTGGCCCACTAGCATCAATGGTAGCCTCAACTAATTTGTATGTCTAACTCAAATTCTTAACTTTAATTAGACTATCTATTTAGTTAAATATAAAATGGTATGTGTGTGACCTTGAGTCATCAGATAGCAGCATAATAATTAATTAGAAAATACTAATTTTAGAATCAAGGAATAGAGATGAACCACAGGTAGCTTAAATTCACATATATATTTAATAAAACCTTTTTATAATTTATCCAATGTCTCTGCTTTTATTTCATATAAGTTAGTTAACACAAATTTCTATCCTGTCATTTATTATGCCTCTGGTGAAAGAGCGGTATAGTTTATATGCCAATATAACAAATGTCACGATTAGTGATTTATGGAAGACACCCAGCCAAGTCTGAGATATCGGAATCGATATTTTAAAAACTATTTTAAACAATTTTCTTATGATTGAATTTATTTTAAGAGAGAAATGATTAACTTAAACTATAGAAACTGGTGTCAGAGAGAGTGACACATTTAAAATATAAATGGATCACGATATTCGCAAATAAATATTTCAAGATTTAAAATACATAAATTAGTCAGATCATGGTCAATCCGCCATAATATGCTCAGACAAAGGAAAGTGAACAAATCCCAGCATTCGATATTACATTACCAGCATAGACTCAATTCACCTGCTCCGTTCCCGTGATGCCAAGAAATAAAGAATAGTCTGTGCCATTGGCAAATTTAAAATATTTCAGGTGAAAGAATGAGAATTGCCAAGGCTAGCTAAGCTCCGCTTGCCCCAGTTCTTCTCATTTTGGCTTTTATATCCTGATAAATCATGACCAGTGAAATTATCACATGGTCTAGTTTTGATTTAGCGATCACAAAGAACAAAAGACAAGTAATCAAGCCAAATGCCGGCAAGGCAAAATACGAGTACTGGAAAATATATTTTAGCATTTAAATATAGAATTGTGCTGAGCTAAAGATTACACAAATGTTATACGGATTGACGAAAATCAGACAAACAAGAATAAAATAAGCATTAATTATTATTACGAATATTTGTAATGAGAGACGTCTCTCCCTTCAATACAAAATCCCATTAACATTTCAAATGACATTCTATTTCTTTCTTATCATTTAACAAAATAACTCCCTCCCTTTCACTCTTTAAATATGAAATAATTTAACTAAATGAACTCTCATACTTGAATCTCATGTCTCCCCACAATTAAACCGTGAACATATAAATATATAAAAAAACATAATATAAAATAGTTTCATCTTGACAAAACAAAGGTTGCTCCAAAATCTTCAGAGCTAGGGAATTATTTATTTTTATTTATAAACAAAGCAAAGCAAAACTCCATATAGTAGTGCCACCTGTGCTAAACAGAGTAATCAATGGATGCCAGAAGGCTTGTGCATAAAATCCCTATCTAATGCCTACTCATCCAATATCCCCAGACTAGTTTCTGGCTTGTGGCCTTCGTCAGTGAGGAGCTTTGGATCTGAGAGCACTGCCATCTAGATCTTAGGATCTAATGCAACCCTCTAGCAACCACCTTTTATCTCTACTTAACTACAAAACTATGAGCATGAAATTGAAAACACAAAAAATATTTTCAATCTAAGCTCAATAGCTTATATAGTCATATGGGTCTGAACTCAGTTCAGTACCCATATATTTTGGTGTCTTTGGCTCTTTAATA
Organism: Epiperipatus broadwayi; assembly: GCA_028023455.1. Lineage (NCBI taxonomy): Eukaryota > Metazoa > Onychophora > Udeonychophora > Euonychophora > Peripatidae > Epiperipatus > Epiperipatus broadwayi. The sequence goes on from JAQFVV010012499.1 coordinate 3,631,390, forward strand.
ACCATAGCCACCACTACTCTATTAGGCAGGATTGGTGTTAAACCAGCAAGCATCACATGATCACATCTCCAATACTAGCACATAATTGTTTATAAACAAAGCAAAGCAAAACTCCATATAATAGTGCCACCTGTGCTAAACAGAGTAATCAATGGATTCCAGAAGGCTTGGAGATGTGATCATGTGATGCTTGCTGGTTTATTTTTATTTACTGACAAACATTGGTCGGGAAATAGGCAGCAAAATATTTATTTAAGTAAAGCTTTTGTCGAGATGGAACAACAATTGGCATATATTCATTTCATTTTAAATAATTAATATTTTCTAAACCGCAATTAGAAGGAAGTTTAGCATTAAGAGGCATAATTTTAAAACAGAAAGAAAGCAAAAACATTAGATTTTAAATAATAGCAAGTATATTTTTACAGAATATTAAGTTACATTTAAATTATGTTATGGGGATTACAGTTTTAGAAGACATTACAATTAGCAGGATTCATATTATTGGATCACTGGAGTTTAAAAGAATAAATTAGGTGGTTAGAAATTACAAATTGGAAACATATTACCTAATTTATTATGAGTCTCAGTGGAAGTTGGAATCCCACGATGAAAACTGAATTTCCACACAAGCATAGCTAGTTATGAATTGACGAAAAGAGTTCAACAGTTCAGCAGATCATTTTTATGAGGTTTCTTTGGCCTATGGTATTTTGATGTTCATGTTTAGGACACAGGAGACCAGCAGGTCAACGTCGTCTATTCTGCTAACATACTTCGGAATATTTTTATCATTATTTTAAAATTTGACTCGCGTAGATTTGCCAGGCAATTGCTGACAAGAACTGGGACTGGCTGGCCTCTATTGTTCTCTTTGGCTATTTATACATTTTTTAACTATTTTTGGGAAATTCCCTTTTTTATATGCTCCAGGCTAAGTGGCAATGTTGGAATACCTAAAGTATTTTGGTATTGTATTCTTGAGATCAACTCTCCTGATAAACCCAATGATTTAATTGTTTCAAATCTATTTTAATTAAATGTAGATTTGCAGAATTTATATTTCAAATTATCTTTTCTATTTTAATTAGAAAATCCATTACCATTTTTGTTAATGGATTTTCTTTTGTTTGAATGCTACGGAATGTTAGTAAGGCTTATCGTGAAAGCAAATCTCCAGAATAAAATACTTAAAAAAATATCATATTAAAATTTATATATTGATTTTTATAAAAGTTTCCGTCTGTAATTCTATATATGTATTTGCATATATATTTATCTGGATCCCTCTAATATTTATAGTAAAACATTTTAATAGAAAATTAATACTTTAATAACTTATTTACTGGCCTAAAATTTAAATGTAGATAAAATGGCAGGCGGAAAGTTTTACAAACATCGTAACACACGTGGATCTGGTTTGATCCTAGTCTAGTAATCTAGAAAGATGTGAAGCATGGATCTGGTCTACAGATCCATCTGCTTCAATATATATTTAGCCTGCCATTAGGCTGTAGAATACTTTCAAACAAAAATATATATATAAAATAATGCTGGTTTCTGACAGCAATGAAGTCTGATTTCTTCCCCACAATTTAGTTTATTCTTCCAACAATTTTAATATTTTTCTCTTGAACAGACATATTCAGCCTTTTTATACAATTTACTATTTTACGGGACCTCACAGATAGGAACACCTGATTTTCATTAGTTAAACCATCTAATTAAAGTGACAGTCTGTTTTAAAACGACTTAGTAAGAAACCCAGACTAATATAATTTCTTGGTAATTAACTGGTTGACTGGTCTGGAATCCATTACCTTAATAGCAGGTCCCCCTTTTTTTTTCAAGTCTAGCTTCATAAACTTTATCTTTTTTCAATTAGCTCTGACTAAAGAATGTCAGCTGGACTGGTCAACTGAAATTCTAACTTATTAGTTTAATTAATATCAATATAATTCTTTACAAACAATATAGCTTTTCATAATGAAATCACAAAATGATTTTAACAAAATCTTTCTTTTAATATTTGTGTAACTAATATTTACTAAGGCAATAAACCTTTAAGCATGTGCACTTGAAAATATGAAGGTAGGGACCTCTACAAGTCTTAACCACAAGCTTACTCTTTGGAAGAAAAACCCTTCTTTACTTCAACCTACTTTCTATATGAATAGGTGAAGCTGAAGTGGTTAGAACTGAGAGCATGAAGCTATTCAGTACTTCACTGATTAAGTCCACAATTCCTATTACCCACACTCAGATATTCAGACATTCAGAAAAACTGGCCTATCAAAAAAATAATCTGAATGATTTTTTTTTTACAAACTGTAACTTGATATTCAAAACTAAATTATTAAAACTATTAGACTTAAATTATTGTTATAGAAAAAATAGCAGAATTATTAAATATAGATCAATTTTGAAGAAAGTTAATAATCAAAATCAGAAAATGATTAACTGAATAGTTTGTGTACACAGACAATGGTTTATATGTGTTTTAATCCTAACTTTTAGACCCTATTAAATGATTCACTACTCTTTTTGTTTTATCAATTCAAAACAAGCAAAGAGCATAAATATTTTCCCCACTCTCTTTCTGTCCTAGGCTTTTGGGACTGGATCATGTAGGATTTGCACTTGGGTGCCCTACAGTTTTCCCAGCCTATACAAGAAAATGTGATGATGACCTTTTTTATATGTTTTTATTTTATGCACATTATTGCAATTTAGGCACAGGCTAAAATGCAATGAGCACAATATATATTCCCATTTCTAATTAGTTTACTCTTTTTTGAAAAATGTTTTGATAATTAAACTTTCATAAATTCTAATTATAAATAAAATTAAAATATGTTTAAATAATTTTGAAATAAAAAACAACAGCAAATATTTTTATGATTTTGTACTCAATAAAGTTTTTTTTTTAAAAAAAAAAAATAAAGTTTTTTTCAAATTTTTGTATACATTTTATTTGGGAACATAAAGCAGAGTTTTATTGACTTAAATTAGCAAATGACAATTTCAGATTAAATGGGCTATTAGTATTAATATTATTTAAATTAATGTTCTGGAACTTGCTTTTGGTTGCAATCAATATATTGTGCCTTTCTAAGGAAGAATCACACATTTGTGAAATTCATTTGTGTAGGTATGTATTTCAAATTTTCTAACTTAAACATAAGTTTCTGTAATATTTTTGCAGTGATTTTTTTGTTTTGATAACTGTTGTTCAAATTATATAAAGTCTTAAATTTGATCACAATGTTTTTTGCTGGTACAGAGCAAATTGACTATAATTGTTGAAATTTTACTGAGGTTCTACCAATTTTACTTATAGTTATTTGTTATTTTTATTTAATCTACTAAAAAAATTATGAATACAATTAAATTTTTAAAAACTATTTTATTTTTATAGAAAAAGTCTCAATAATCATCTCTTTTAACTAACTATAGAATTATAGATTGTTTTATATATGTAAAGCTGAATGATATTGTAATTCATTTTGAATTTATTTTGTAATATGGATATAAAGATATATCTGTACACATTTTAAGATTTTGAATGTCTCTTCCAGTGATAAATTTTCAAGGTATAAATTTTAAGATTTTGAATATCCTTTTTGTGATTTGCTTTAAAATTATAAATTTTAAGTGATAGAAACTGTTTCAAGTAATTAAAAATAATTAATTGCTTTCTAACTATTGCAATTTTTCTGGAAAGTTGCAGGATTTTTTAATTAAGATGCAGTTAATAGAAATGTTGTTAGTAAGTTTCAACTTTTCTCTGCTAAGTTTGTAAATATTGGAAAATTTCCAAAGAGGAAGTAATTTTATCTTGAAATATTTATATCTTAGGAAGTAAATAGTTAGTAAAAAAATAAAATTAAGGTGATATGGCTTCATTCAAGATTTTATTTTTTGTGTTACTGTAGGTTTAGATTTACATCACATTTTGATAGAAAATATATTTTTTTTCTTAGCTTTAATAAAATGCTCTTTGTTTTAAAATTTTACTATTTAAGTGAATTGTTGTACCAGAAGTATATTTTTATTTTTGTTTGATAACACATTGGAGTAAAGATAGGATAAAACAGCTTTTCCATTTTCTACTGCTTCCAGCTTTTTTTTTCATTCAGAAAAACAGTGAAGTCATTATCAAGTTAGTTATATTCTGGGTGGTGAGATATTCTGGGTAGTGAGTAGGTTTTTCCATCTTATTTTATTTCTAGCCAGGAATAGCTAAATGTCTACTTGTCTATCAATAATTGTAGAACTAGTTGCATTGGTTATAAGTCAGTTATCTGAAGCCAGATTAGAATTTGAAAAAAATTCAAAATTTTGTCTTGATTGGAACCAGGTCTTGAGCTTAACACAGCTAGATAAGCTTTTCTTTATTTGTAAAATTAAACCAAAATTTTAATTAAAAGTACTCCAAAAAAAAAAAAAAAAAAAATTGGATAAATGCTCTCTGTGCAGCAATTAAAAATATAATCTCATTTCATTAAGTCAAAGCAATAAATTAATCGCAATATTAAAAAAAAAGTAGATAATTTAAAAAGATACACAGGTAGTTTTTAAATTTTTTTTATACATATTTGCTGTGTTAAAAAAAGGACTTACATTTGATTATGTACATTGGTTATAGTGTATTATGGTAAATCCTATCAGATTCAGAGTTTATTCAAAAATCTATTTTATATTATGTCAATTATGGTAATAATCAAGGGAAATTGTTTTAAAAAAAGCTGTCCATAAAAATAGAGAAAATACATTGGCAATATGTTGTGCAATCATTTTTCATTCTTTAATTACCTATATAGTAATTCTGACTCCTGTTACATTTGTCATTTTCATTAACGTTTTAAGACTATCTAGCAAAGCAAGATGGGAACAGTTTAAAAATGGGTGATTATAGTTGTGATCTTTGTTTGAAGTATTGCAATTACAAATAAGTCACATTGAAACAGGATTTGGAGCAAGACTTTAGCTTGATAAAAATTGTCTATTTAGGCAGCCCCATTTGATCCTCTTGTCTACCATGGAAATGGAAGGGACCTAGAAAGAAAAAAGTCTAATAATTTACCTGTCTCACATAGGGTAGTGAGATTGTTATGCCAGATAGGTAACTCATTAAGGTAATAGAAATGTTATAAAATTAGTGTTGTTAATGATGACATAACAGAAGGCAGTGATAACTAAGTAACTGCCAAATTTTAAGATCAACATAATTGATTTTAATGAAACTTGTTTCCAGAGGAAGGGGGGGGGGTAGATGGTTTGAACTTTTTTGGAAAGGGAAGATCCATTAGTATAAGGAAATTGTATAATATTATTTTTACTGCTAATTTGGCTATTTTTACTTTTAGAATTATTAGATGTATCAATAATAGATTGATAGTATTAAAATCCTAATTTGCACAATGTTACCTGTGCTCATTTTTTAAATGTATATGCTTTGATGTTTGATTCATAAAGATCAGAGAAAGTTTTTATTATTGTTTGATAGCAGTTGATCATATTTATATTTTTTCTCGTAGACTTTAATGTTCATGTTGGCATGAATAAATTTGATCACAATATTTTGCTAAGGCAGAAAAAAATTGCTATAAAGGAATGTATATGCATTTGCAATCAAAATAATATTTTTTTATCTACATTATTGTTAGGAGTCAGAATATTAAAGTTCTTATTATATGAGCATTTACTAATGCATGATTTTGGATAGATCAATTAGTTAAAGGTTGAAATGATAATTGCATTCAAAATAAGTCTTATTTTAATAATATTCATAAGAAATTTGTTTTTGGAATCATCTATTATTTATGCTAAATTTCATCAACTATGTAACCTTAAAATTGCTAATCTAGATTTTCAGGATTGTCATGTTATTGAGACATGGAATTCTACTTAGAAATTTAAAGTAGATACTCATGGATTCAATAAAAAATAATTTATTTTTTTAGGATCATTCTCAGTTATTACTGACTTGATTAAAAGAAAATATAGCATTTTCTGCTTGCATAATAATAAATTAAACATGAAACTTCATGATTAGACTTTACATTTAAAGACAGAACTTGAACAACTGAGAAATAGGTTTAAAAAATAATTTATTGAATTAAGCAGAAGAGATACAAATGCTAATTGATTGTAGTCATTTAAATTTTTTTTTTTGACAGATTGGAATTAATATCTGAACCTGAAAAACTATATTATAATCTTATTAAATCCATCAGTGATACTTTCTTACATGATGACGATATTTCAAATAGGTAAAAAGAATATTTTGTTTATCTTTTGAGTAATGATACAAGAATTGAAATATTGACTTTTAATACTATATCCATTCTATTTGCTTATTTAGATTTGAAAAAAAAAAAACAGTTTAATGAAGTTAAAATAACTTTATGTAATTTTTAAAATAGAATGGATATAGATCCTGATGAGATACCTAGAAAAGTTTTAAAATATGATGCTGATCTGATAATTTGAAAAGTATTTTTTTTTTTTTTTTTGTTTTAAGAATATGTGAATTCATGAAATTGTTCCAATTTTTAAAAATAAAGAGCATAGACAAGACTTCTTTAATTATCATAATATTACTGTTGACTTTACAGTAAAGATACTTTTAAGAATTTTGTTAAATAGGTTTCTTCTTGTCATAGGTGAATGATTACCAGAAAGTGTGGTTTTAGAGATTAAAGGAGAACAGTAGGCATGGTTTTTGTTACAGCAGGTGTAACATGTTACAGAAATGAGCAATTTATATATTGCTTTTTATTAATTTGATCAAGTCATTTGTCTCTATTAGTTGATCAGATCTGTGGAACTATTTATAATTAGTTTATTGTTCTCTAAAGTTTACTTATATTAAGCATCTTCCACACAATGGAATAAGAGAAAATGTTATTGCTACAAGTGGAATATCTGAGTATTTAAAATTAAAATTAATGCTAACCAAGGCCACGTATTCTCTCCAACTTTGTTTGTAATGGCTTCATGAAGTAGGCATCAAGATTGAATATAGATTTTATGATGTTTTTAATTTGTATTAATTAAAAATTCATGATTAAACTATCCTTGCCAATTCAAAATAGAATCTGCAGATAATATTTAATGTTTTGAATGCAACATATAAAGACTTTGGCTTAGTATTTTTTATTAGCCAATAATAGAAGAAAAATGAGCAACTTTTAGCTTGAATAGTTATAAACTTGAGAATATGAGCTAATTAAATATCTTGATAGCTTTTTTGAATAATAAGATGGACTTACCCCATTGAAATGCAACACTGGCATTAATGTGCGGCTGCTATTTTTTTTAATAAGTTACATAGATTATTTTGTAGCTAAATTAGTTCTATATAATATAATTTTTTTCTAATTTACTGTATGGAAATAAAACTTGATCTTAATGATGTAACATAAAGCCATTAGAAAATTTCATTTAAGGATACTTTATAAAATTATAAAAATACGTCAAAATCTTAAGGTGAATCAATATATTATTTATCTTGTTAGATGTGAATCTATATAATCTATTTTAAAATCACATTTTCATTGGATTGAAAATGTAAAATGATTGAAGAAAACTTCATAATTATAGTGAGCTTATGCATTGTTTTTGACAGACGGCTATAAAGAAGTATAGTCTTGACTGTTTAATTGGGAAAAGGTCACTGAGAAATAGAATATAATGAAAACCCATAATTACACAATCTGTCAGACAAAATAATTTGTTGCAAAAATGAAATCAGCAGCACAAAATATCAAAAGAATAAAAGAATAGCATAATTTATATGTGAACATATTTGTGGTTTTCAGATTGGTTTATATAGTCATTCCAAATTAATCTCTAGTGTATTTTTGGCATTTTTATCCTTTGAGTTGAAATAGCTATATTCATTTGCAAGTGGCTACTATTGATTTGTTAAAAAACAAATATTAAATTAATAGGAGGTAAAAGAAATATTCAGCTATAATAAATAGTTGTATAAAATTTTAATTTGACAGTAAAATTAAAAATTAATACAATTTCTTTGTTTTGCTGGATGCTATTTTCTAAAACACACATATAAAAATTAATATTATTTTTTGTCATTATATACATTACAAATCAGATTTTTTTTTTTTATGAACCACTATGAATGCAGTTCCCTAAATTATTTGATGTAAAAATCTATGGATTTTTATTTTGTAATTTACATTTCAGAGAATCTGGGAGGAATGGATAATAAATATGCCAAAAGGGATTTTCTTTATACATATAATTGCATAATGAGAGGTTATGAAAATTATAAAAGCTGTTACCAATATCATAGTTATGCAAAAAAAAAAAAAAGAAAATTGGTAGTTGTAGTTTCTCATAATACTTGTTATAATTTGAATAGAAGTTTTGTTATCCAAAGGGTTGTATTAAATTATTTTAAAGTTATAATAGGCATTACTCTTTTTGCTTTTTGTTGAAAGAAGCCTTTGCCCTGCAATGGACTTGTAAAAGCTTTTTATGTCAAATTAAAATATTGTGGAATGTAATGATAAGGAATTTTATAATAGAAGAGCTAATTTTCAAACAGATCTTTTAGGCAAACAATGTACTCATTTAATATCATAAAATAGCTAAAATAGAATTAATTTTGATTTTATTAAAATTTCTGAGGTATAAAAATTGTAAGCATTAAGATATAGATTTCTTATTATTTAATCATTTAAGTAATCTTTACACCATTTAGTTCAACTGAGATCCTGAATACTGTATACATAAATTAGCATAGTAGTCACATTCCTATGGGATCTAAAGTGGCTAATTTGATCCTATTCTATAGTGTTCATTAAAATTTTTTCATACATTTGACAGGAAAAAAATAGGATTAAAAAAGATTTGATTGATATTAGTTTTAACTAAAATTTCTAAATGTTAGCATCTTCCAGTGCAAACTTAATTTAAGTAATTCATACTTTGCACTTTTCAAAAGTTGTAGAAAGAAGTCGATGTACATGATCAACTTTGTCCTTTCTGACTGAAAAATAGAAATTTACAAATAATTTACTTAATTTTTTTTTTTTTTCATAAAATTTAAATAAATATTTATTTTTCAGTAAATAAGTAATATATTCATTCAGTTTTTATTTGAATATATTTATTTGTTCTTTGCAGAAAATTATTTGATGGAAAATTTATGAATAAACGAAAAATATTCATACCTTTCATGAAATTGGAAAGCACAACTTTATACATAATTTATTTGCATATATATTCTTATTTTTAAAATTAATGTCAATATTTGGTTTTAGTAAATAAACAATATATTCTTTCAAATTTTATTTAAAAAAATATTTTTTTTTAGCAGAAACGTAATTATGAGAAATGTAAAAACCTATTGGTTTTTTTTTTTTAAATTATTGAAGAATCTATTGTTAAAATAAGAAATGTCTACTATTTCGATGTTATAAGTGGAATTTTAATATTCTAAAAAATAATTTGAGTGTTTAACTATATTTTTTTAAATCAAAAATTCACTTTAATGGTAATAATAAACAGCCACTCATAAATGAGTATGGTCATTCCAACTCTAAAAAAAGAAAGAAGAAAGAGAAACTATTCAAAAATAAGTTTTGTAATGATTATACAAACCAATATGACCACAAATATATTCACATATAGAACATATGCTGGTCCATTTTTCTATTTATTTGACATTTTACAATGTTGTCTTTTAATTTCTTTACTAGAAAGCATTTCTTTCTGAAATATTTAACTGGTAGAAATTAAGAATAATTTAATTTTATTAGAAGTACATATATTTACCTTAAAGGCTAAAAATGAATTTCTGTTTTATTATTTATTTTTACTTTTTAATTGTTTGTTTTATTTTTAAATTTGAAATTATTTTTAAGATTTTTTTGTTTATAAACTTATATTTAAAATAAAATTTTTAAAATAATGTAAAAATTAAAAAAACAACAACCAAGTACAAATGATCTTTATTGTATATTTGGAAGTTATTACTATAAGATTTATAAAGATATCAGTGATACAAGTTTGGATTTTGAGTGCAGAAAAAGTGCATGAGAGATAATATGATTCACTTTTGATTTGGAAAAGACAATTGTGGCAAGGATAAAGTCTGAAATACTTTCTGTAAATACCTTGCTACTTAAATGTATAACAGCATTCATAAATATTTATAAAAACTATTACAATTAGTTGTTAAGGTAGATATCTATTTTTTTTTGCTTTTAATTGGTTGTTAATGGGAAGTAATTGAGATTGTATCTGATTTTAATCATTATTAAAGGAAATAGATTCAACTTAACATTTATTTGTAAAGGAAGTCAGAAATTAAAATTTTTGCTGTCTAATAATTTGTCACTTCCTAGTTGCTGCTTGTCTATTGTATTAACTACTTAATATATTATTATAAAGATATAAACATTAAAGTGCTACACAAACAATTTATTATATAGTACAGTATTTTTATTTGACTACAAAAAATAAAAAGAGAAAGGAATGCCAGAATTTTAACTGAAGAAATTTCATTGATGTAGTTAGTCAAGTCTATAAGTGTAGTTTATCAGGATGTTAAATACTTTTGATTCTAATTATTATATATGGAAAAGTTATGGATATATATTTAATTGAAAAACAGAAATAACTACTTCATACTGAGTTATGTAACATTAAAAAAACACACAATTAATACAATGATACCATTATAATCTTTAGGCTGTGTTGTTATGTAAATAGTCATCTGAATATATTAATAACGAGTTCAGACTATTTAGTGATGATGGTGTTTTAGTTGTATTTTTATATTGGACTATTCCATCATCTGAGTATTGAATGTCTTTAGAAAAATTTAACTTAATTTAAATATTCCAAATACATTCAACAGTTAGTAATAGTACATCAAACAGGTTAGTATATTAACATTTCGAGAGGTATTATTCTACCTCTTCTTCAGGTGTTGCTGGCCTGACCAGTGACAGTACTAACATAGGATTCAAACCTGGACCCTTAGATTCTTGAATATTGAATTTTAAGGTAATGCTCTAACCAGCTGAACCATCCTGCCAAAGGAAACAGTCAGTAGAAATTTCATATATTTATCTATGAGGTTCATTCTGATTTCTCCACCTTTTCCTAAGAGCAAAGTTGATTAGTAGTTATATTATGTATAGTCACACTAGGTTGGTTTTGGGATTTTTTGCCATTGTCATGTGAGCAGTTTCTTTAAATTTTCTTCTTTGTACCTTTTCTTCTCTATGCAATATTTTTGTATTTTCCCAATTAAAAAAAATGTTCATTTGGGAAAATACAGAAATATTGAATAGAGAAGAAAAGATGCAAAGAAGAAAATTTAAAGAAGCATATATATTCAATTGGGAAAATATAAAAATATTGGATAGAGAAGAGAAAATACAAATAAGAAAATTTAAAGAAGCTGCTCACATGACAGTGACAAAAAATTCCATAAGCCAACCCAGTGTGACTATACATAATGTATAGAAACCGCTAATGAATTTAATTCTTAGGAAAAAGTGGAGAAATCAGGAGGAACCTCATAGATAAGTATATGAAATTTCTACTGACTGTAACCTTTGGCAGGATGGCTCAGTTGGTTAGAATGTTACCTTAAAATTCAATACTCAAGGATCTAAAGGTTCAGGTTTGAATCCCATGCTAGTTCTGTCACTAGTCAGGCCAGCAACACCTGAAAAAGAGGGGAAAATAATACCTCTCGAAACATTATTCATATACTAACCTGTTTGATGTGCTATTATTAACAGTTGAATGTATTTGGAATATTTAAATAAAGTTAAATTTTTCTAAAGACATTCATTCAATACTCATATTAGATGATCGAAATAGTCCAATATAAAAATACAACACAGATAGAGTGGTATCATTCTACCTTTTCATGGTTTTTGATGTTACATAACTTAGTAGAAGTTATTATTTCCTCCTTTTTAATTAAGATATTTAAAAAGTTATGATTATTTATTAGTGTATGAAATTACTAAGCTAGAATAAGCATAGACAAAATAATCTTTATGTAACCAATCTAGACAAGATACATATCTAAAAAAGTGTAATGTTTATTTATATTTTTAAAATACAAAAATAATATAATGGGAAAAATATGTAATATTTTCTTTTATAAAAATAGAAGAGATTCTATACAATTCAGAGATATTTTTTGGATATTGCTTAGCTATACTTTTTATTGAATATTTACTAATTTCATTATCTTTCTCATATTTTTTCTTTAAAGTAGTATATAATGATTAAGATTTTTTAATATTAAGTAAGTAAAAGTTTTATATAATTTTTCTGTATATCCTTAGGGAAATAATGATTAACCTTTTTAAATATGTGAGTTATTAATATAGTGCTATTTTTCCCTACAGAAATGTAAGAATATTTATAAAAGAATTTAAAGATATAAGCATATAGATATGTTTATTGATAATTTTTTTTAATGATTTGTTTACAACTTTTAACAATCAACTAAAAATAATGGCATGACTAGCAAATCACAATTGCTTGATTTAACATCACTTCTCCAAACCATAAATAATAAACAGTCAATTACTCTGTGGTATTCATTAGTTAACATTTACTTTGAAGATTTCAGAAAAAAAGGATACTTATTTCAAGTAAACAAATGAAAATATATATGTTACCAGCAAAATATGAAAACCAGCATTGTGTAGAATGCCTAGGCATTTTATACAATGCCAGTCCAAGTATGAAATGCCTAGATTTTCACACATTTCCTAGGCATTTGATAAAATGCCAAAAAGAAAATCAGCAAAGTATAAAACACTCCCACAGTAGCATTTATTCTTTCATTTTATTTTATTTTCTCTTGGAGTTGGAAAGTCCCTAATAGTTTTGAGAGTGGCTTCTGATCATATATATATATATATAGGTATTTACACATTGTGCACACTATTTATGCACAATAAACAAAAATTAAAAATTTACAGAATCTTAATTACATTTTTTTTTATTAATTTCTAATTATTATTTTTTTATGTTAATATTTTTTCTCAATCACAGATAATTGAAATCACAGATATTGAAATTGATGCTAAAACTGGCGTGTGCGTCATATTTTTATCTCATTAAACATTTTTTCTTATATAATTAAACTAGACTTAACAAAATATAAATGATTCAAATGTATTAAACCCGGTGAAGGATGTGTCACAAGCAGGATGGTAAAGCTTTGCAGTATTATTTAAAGTGCTTTTATATGAAAAAAGACAGTTAATTCCAATTCAAAATGCCATTCCAGTCTACTTTGTAGCAACAATTCAGCAGTTGTTGTTTTTATGTAGAAAAATCCCATATCTTCTATTTTATATTTTTATATGTATCTTTTCAATAAAAGCCTATTTTATACTTTGCAGAAAAACTATTTATCATTCTTTATAATGCCTAAGTATTCTATACAACGTCTAGTTATAAGTATGTGAAAAATTACAATGAAAATGACTTTTTCTACTTTGCCTATAAACGTCACTCATTGTATTATACAGAATGCCTAATTAGGCATTCTATACAATGCCTGATTTCATATTTTGCCAGTAATATATACATTATTTAATATTTGATCAATTTTATGATCTGTGTTTTAGATTGCAGCAAACTATAAAAAGTAATCATCCTTTCCTCACATGCATTGTTAAACAGTAGTGTTCAATCTGTAAGGATACTTTCACCCAGCCACAAGATAGAGACTTTAAGGAAATAAGAGAAGCCATCTTATTTAATTCTCATAAATTATTCATAATGTTATTATTTAAATACTAAACATTTTCATTTCAAATTCATTATTTTTAATAGTTTCATAAATAGATCAAGTTTATTATTATTTTTACATTGTTATGAAACTGTGTTAATAATATAATATATATATATTGATATTCAGTTGCATTATATATATCAAATTAATTATAAAAAATTGTTCCTAAAAATCTCTTGAGATTTTTTTTTTTTTAAAAAAGTTTTTTTTTATATCTTTTGAAACACATCATCAATTTTTATTTAATACTTTATTTGATTTTATCTATGAGAAATGTAAATGTAAATTTTAACATATGTATCATTATTTTTTTTTTTTTTAAAAAATGTAAATATATGAAATTTAATTCTTTCTTTTAAATAAGTTTGTTCCATTTTCATATTTAAGATTATACTTCTTATTTTTAAAAATGAATATATTTTATACAGGAGAAAATATAGTTTGTGAATGCAGATGCAATACTTTTAATCTAATATTCTTATTTGTCAGATTCCAATATTAAAAATAATTCATTAAAATATTTATCTCTTTCCTCCATCATCAACTTTTCATATCTTTAGGATGGAAACTATTATATATTAAATGCAAGTATATATCGTATATATAAGGAGTCTTCATTTGTTATATCTGCCTTGACAAATTCACATAATTATGATAAATAGTTTTGCTGTTTTATGAATGGCAGCTTTACAGACAGAAAGACACAAAATAAACCTAATGACTATTTTAACAGTTAACATATTAAATATTTGCATATAATTAGTATAATGTATTTTTTAATAATAAAAGTATAATGTCAATACTTTCTAAACTTGAAGAATGAAAATGGTATTTTCACAAGTGTGAATTTAGAAGTTATCAAAGTAAATGAAATGTAAATATTACCATTTGAAAATACAATACCATACTTAAAGATTGCTATTGAAACTTATATTATGAAATACTCGCCAATTAAAAACAAAGGTTGCATTTTCAGTTATAAAAATTTAAGTGAATGACTTAATACAAATAAAAATTTAGTGAAGATTTATCCAGATGAAATAAATTTTTGATTTCTGAAAAGATTACAGTCATATAACATTTTTTACATGATATAAACTAAAAAAAACAACTTATTTTATTCTGATCATATAACTGCTTAGCTATGCATATAATGATAAAAAAAAAAAGGATACAGTTTTTAATTTATAAAAACAAAAAATACTGGAAATTTTATTAAAGCTTTCATTGTTAGGCATCATTTTATTTAAAGAAAATAATTTTATTAGTGTACTTTTCAGTTTGAAAGTAAAATTGCTAATGCCAAAGTTATATATATGAGGTCATAATTATTTATTCTTTTTAAACTAATATGAAGAGAAAAAAAATACACTTTAATTTTGTGAATTTCTAATTTATGATTATTATTATTTCACCCCCCCCCCCAAAAAAAAAAAAAAAAAAAAAACCAGCCCAGACTTTTGTATTTAATTAGTTGATATATGTATGGTTTTAAATAAATACAAGTAAAGTACAGTGAAATATTAACTCACAGAATTTGTTTATGTATTATTATTAATAGGTAAGATACCACATTTTTATTATGCTATGCTATCAGTCATATGTTATTAGATGTTATTTTTATACACATTTATCTGGAAATGTTTAAGAATTCAAACTACATGCTACTTTTCTAGCAGCAATCAATCGTGAAGAACCAAGAACTACTTTACTAATTTTTTTTTCATTATATTTTTCCTTACTGAAATCTGTTTTTAAAAAAATTAAATATTTTACAGACTTCTTGTCAATTAATTTAGAGATAAGTATTATCCCCTCTCCCCTCAAAAACTTTCTTTAAAATTTTTATTTTATTATGTAATTTCGTTTTAAAGAATAACATATACTGATATAAAATAAATTATCAGGGTCCAGAAGTGTGTGTGTTTTTTTAAATATATTTTAAAGTATTTATTATTACTGTATTGAGTTTAATTTTTTAAAAGTGTGTGTAATAAGGTAAAAAGTAAAGTAGTGCTTGAACAACCTATTACTGGGAAATGGTTTCTCCAATAACTTTTCATAGAGTAACAGTTGAACACGGTATTACCAAACTTGTCAGTTATTGGGTGGAGAAGGGTTTGAGCAGTTTTCCACCCATTTTTTTAATTTTTTAAGTGAGAATAGCAAGATATTAATCTACAGCTGCATAATGAATGGTTATTTGGGTTAAGGATAAGCTATTTGAAAGAAAAAAACCCATGAATCCTGATTAAGGTTATATGAAGAAGTTGCAATGCCACTACAAAGCTCCAAAATTAAGTAAGAAATGTTACTTATTCTTACTCAGGGTAAAGTAGTAATTGCTTCTGAAAATATAAAAAAAAACTTCATAATCTTGGCCTGATGATAGATTGCCAAATTATAGATAATTAAATCAAAAGTGTTTTATTTGTAATTATTCTTTTTATTTAAAATTACAATTTAGTATTGAAATGTAAAGATGATTGCTTTGTTAGTGTTTCTCTAGATATTGCTGAAGATGTAAAGTCTTTTTTATGTGTGTTATTAGAAAATTTAGATATTTTTTGTAGAGAGGCTATTTTAAACTTGATTTAAAGCTTTTTTTGTTTGTATGAACCTATTCTACACATGTTTGAATCTTTGAATTTATTAAAAATTATAGCTTTTTAATATGATAAAAACTAAATGATCAGTTACCTGATGATAAAAATTAATGATCGTTTATTAAATTATGAAAAGCAAGGAAACAATTGTAGCAGCCTGCATTCTTGGAGTACATTTTTTTTTGTGACTAAATGAATTTTCAAAAATAACAAAACTATTCTGTAGAACTAAATTATTAACATTATATATACCACACCTGTGTATAAAAACTATGTGTTTGAAGAATAGATTAATTTTTGGGCTTTGAAAAAAAAAAGGTTATAATAATAATTGTTTCAATTTTTAGACTGATCTCTTGCTAGTATAGTTTTTTAGTATAGATGAGAAGATATTGGTATATCTCTGAAGGTATTATTATTATTATTTTTGATTATATGGGAAAGGATTGAAAAAATATAACATAATATTAAATAATTATGTTAGTCTAAATCTTTTAAATGTGTGGCTGCTGTCTGATAAAATTGAGAGCAGAAGATTTTATGGAAAATTTTATTCATTTTTGTTTTTGGGTGGGAAAGCAGGAAGAAAAAGAAATGAACTTGTTAGCTCTATGACAAATAATATATCTCAGTAAATATAAACATACCTCTTTATTTGTGATAGACTATATTGCTTATTTAAATATTTAGATCGATTGATTTAAACAATTGTAATATTGATATTTGGCAGGTTTTAAAGAATGAAATAACTGTCATATCTATGGAATTTTGAAAAACTTGGCAAACCAGTATGAGCATTGCAGATCTATTGTCTCTAGGGAATACTTTATTATTAGATGGTGTATATATTGAGGAATGCTTCTGTGAACTTTGGACAATTTATATAGAAAGGATAAAAGATTGTTAATGCTATGGAAAGCACTGTGGAGGAAAAGGTTATTTTGACTTCATACAATCTATAAAATAATGATTGTTTTGCATGTTCTTATGGAAGAATGCATGGGAAATTTAACATAATAAAATAAATAATGAACCTTAATAAAACAATATTTAATTTCAAAAATAATATTAATAGCTCTAGCATGTGAACATGAATATATGTTTGATATGGATTGCATAATTATTGGGGAGGGGTATAGAAATAATAATATATATCAAAATTCATGAAGCTTTTTTTTTAAAAAGAGATATAGAAGATGCTGATTTTTAGTTAATGTTTTTTTAAAGGAATTCATTAGTTAAAATTATTTTGTATGGGCAATATATATTTTAAAGTTATCATGTGAGTAAAGAAAAGCATGGAACAATTAGATATTGACTTATTAATATTTTACAATGCAAATAATTATTTCAAATATATAATTTAGACACTACTATTGTACAGTCAAAAATAGTTAAAAAAGAACAAACATGTATTTTATTAAATAATGTAAAAAAAAAATATTCCGATAATATGGATATAACATTTATTTTAATGCATACTTCATTAGAGAAGTAAGTTATTTGTTATGGAATGTCTTATTTATTAATACTGAATTTTTCATTTGGTTATGTGTACATTATGATTAAGACTGAATAAACTAAAGTAGATATTGAGTACCAAAACTTTTTTGATATAGTATGATTTGCTTAGAGTAGAGAATTCTTCAAAAATCATATTTCTTAATACAACACTTGTTTGTCATACATTAACTGATATATATAATTGAAGAATGGCTTTTATCTGTATATCCTTTTTTATATGACTTTTATTTATTAGAAAATTAAATAACTTATATATTTATATTATGTGCTGATTTTATAAATTAGTTTTGATACTTTGAGAACAATTCCTTTAGAAAAGGAATTATAATTTGTAATTTATTTAGTATTCTAAAATTACTTAATGTTTTCATTAATAATTTGACATAAATTTATAAATATATTCTATAGTTCAATACTGAATTGAATTTATGAAAATATTTATTTAATTTTTATATTTTATTTCTCCCTGAGCCTCTCATGAGTATATATATACACACAGTAAATTTATATAATCTATACTTACATGTGTACCGGTCAGAATTGTATGTTCGTCTAACAAGAATTAGGACCTAAGCAAAAGTACCTAGAGTTCAATCATATACGAGATACACAGGTCAGGGATACTCATGAACTCCGCCCTATTGCCCACTTCCCAAGTCTATCACATTACAAACAACATTTCTGATGATAGCAGCCTACCCTTCAATTTACTCCGGCCCAGAAAGGTTCAGCAAAGATACAAGAGACCTACGGCTTAACTAATTGATAACGCAAAGTAATGATAGATGTGCACACACAAACCAACAAAAATATCCAAAAAATAGCTTATTAAATGTAAATTTATTAAACGTAATATTAATAATAATTGATTAATCATGTGAATCACTAGATATGGAGATTTACAATGAATTAGAAATTATATATATTGAACACTCGATTTAGGTTTCACTTATGGTCACTTGGGCATTCCATGTCAAACCGGATAACATAAGGTTTGATGGATATGCACCACTAAATATACATAATGATAAATTAATTATTTGAACAGATGCGGCTTAATATGCTAATGTGATTTAACGGGTTGCTATTACTCACGCTATGATATTCCTAAATTAAGGAAACTAACCAATGACAATAGCTTTTAGAATGAATGCTTATAAGATTTTAAATTACGTAGAATATGACCAAACTTAATAACAGTACGAGGGTTTTTATTCAACATATGATTACATTTAAATTAAGATGAATATAACATAATTTGATAACTATACGCGAGCTTTTATAACGATTATATTTTAAATAATAAATGATCTAACAAGTTTTGATTACATTTGGATTTCATGGAAGGTACATTAATTATAGATCAATTATTTTGGAACATTATGAAATGATTCATTTATTTCTTATCTGCAAAGAGAAATAGGAAAAGCATGATCATTTTGATATTGTCGTGCGAGTCAACATTTATAGATTTTCTCAATAGTTAATTAATGATGTATTAATAGTGGTTGAACGAAGGATGGGTAGCGCTAATAAGCG
The DNA here is from genome assembly GCA_028023455.1 of Epiperipatus broadwayi. NCBI lineage: Eukaryota > Metazoa > Onychophora > Udeonychophora > Euonychophora > Peripatidae > Epiperipatus > Epiperipatus broadwayi. The sequence goes on from JAQFVV010012499.1 coordinate 3,650,875, forward strand.
ATAATATATATATTAAATTTAAACTATAATGAGAATTTTGGGATGGCTTAGGGAAATTATATCATTACGGCTTATAGACATCTGAACCATATGAAAGGATAGGAACGATAACGTGTGAACTGCATGATAAGGCCTGAGCGGACGAGGAGCTTCATCAATTTGGGAGCGAAGAAAAATAAGCTTATCCGCACTTGTGACAGATAGCATCGGGAATTGGTTGGCAAGATACTATGGTTCCGACTCGTCGAATGTTAACCCATAGCAGCGCTTACCTAACCTAAGACAATCTGTAAGAGCTGGGGCCTCCACGCTCTGTCGAGAATTGTGCTATACGTATATTCCATTAACGAGAGAAAGTATGACAAAGCCATTTTTGAATTAGGAACGTTATCACCGGGACACGTTACGAAAGCTGTCAGGTTTGATTTACCCTGATTTATACAGCCTTAAAATACTAATTAAGTCTAACGTAATGAAATAATGATCTAAAAGCAGTCCCAAACGGGGGCATACAACTTACTTAAAGAATTTATTCAATATCTTAAGGATAAAATATTAAAAACATTAAAATTCCTTCGTTAAACGCATATTAATCTGCCCGAGAAATAAGTGACTTAAATTATCGTTAGATGGCGGGCTACTTATAAAATGAATCATTTAGACATAAAGATCTGAATTAATTTTATGTAATACTCAATTTTCATCATGTTAATCAATAGCGTGGAGCAATAGTAAATTATTTATTTTAAATAGCAGTGAAAAGCATAATATTCATTAATAAAACATAGTTTAGGAATATCTCTCGATCGGGTGAATTTTATAATGTAAGCAAGCTTACGTTTACGATTAAATATTCCGCAATGGCAGAATAGCAAAAATAAATAGGATTGATTCGCCAGATCGAGTTATTAGCTTACCAAAATTTGATATGATTTGCATAATATTAAATAAACATTGCCACATTAAAATAAAAATACAAGGAGAGTGAGAACCTAGCATTCGAGTTTATAAAGTGAGAATTACAGTTTAAATATAAAACAAAAAGGAATCAAAAAAGAAAAGAGGTCATTGTTTAGGCAGTTAATCGGCTTAGCATTACCGATAGAGAAATAAGCAATTACATTTTTACATTAGGAAAAATTTCAGAACTAGAAATGTTTAAAAGACATACATTAGCTGATGGGAAATAACATTATTGGAGGTTTACATTTATATTTTACAATAGAAAAGGTTATTAAGATGAAAGTTCATTTTTGCGGCAGGGAATTACCTTTCTTTCAGATGAATTTCCAGCCGGGTGCACACGTGTTGGTTCCATGTTTGATAAAAGAGTTAATTTAGCTACAAATTGACGAAATTAAGGTTTCAGTCCATTCTTTATTCAATATAAAGTTCATTTTGGCAGTAATTTATGAACGATGGTTTCCGAGTATTTAGGCATCGGTTAGATTTTTGGAGAGATCCGGGGAAGCAAATCTATGTTTTACTAGCTCATCATGTTACCGTTCAGAGGGGTGTGACTTCCCCTTAGCAACGCGTTAGAAAAAATGACATGTCTCTCCTTTAGTTAGAAAATGTGGTTGTATTTATACTCGTTGTCACCGCCGATGGGTAGTTCCCGGATGTTTTAATAACTACAATGATACAGCATATTTTGGACTACAAACGAGATTAAGTTCGAGAGTTGGTTTTGATCTACTTTAGGCTGAGAATAGACCTGCGGAATCAACGTTAACTAACATGATGTTTAAATAAATCTATATTATAATAAAACAGATTCTTTTAGAATTTGGAAGACGGTAAGTTTTTTATTTACTAATTTTACGTCACACTCTCGAACTTTCTCTCTATTAAAATATATGTATGAATAAAATATACATTATGCAACGCTTTAAATTATTAAAGTTTATCTGTTACACACACATACGCATGATTGTTTACCGTAATGAAAATATATAATTTTTTTTATGCATATTAATTTTAAATGAATTTAAAGTTTACAAATACATAAACAATCACGTACATTGGTATACCTTCACTCCCCAGTGGTCTATAATTAAATGATTAGGTTTGAACCCATGTTTGGAGGTTTCAAACATTATTAGAAAGTGAAGCCAAATGTGTGAACAGATTTGAGTGCTTCACATGGAGCTGTAGAATTAAGAGTTTATGATATAATTAGCTTAGTTATATAATGAGTATGCCAATAGCTCTTAACAAGCTTTTCAAAATATGCCTATCCTCAGATCCAAAACTTATAAAAACATTATTCTTTTAATGTATTTTTCACTATACTCTATTATAACCAGCAGTCTTCTTCAGATCTAACAAACATTGCATTTCGATTATATTTTGTATAAACACGAAACTTCATTTAATGTACATATGTATATGTAGATATAATTATGATTATTTATAATTAAATACAGCATTGTAAAAAGTGCAATAAGTGTGTGTGTTTTTGTAAAGTTTACTTATCATAGGTGTATTGACATACATCATAATTAGTTCTTTTATTTAAATATATACAATATATGTAATTCTCAGAACAAATCTTAAATGTATCTGAGAATTACATATATTGTATATAGTTAAATAAAAGAACTAATTATGATGTATATCAATACACCTATTAAGTATATACAGTATATGTAATTCTCAGACACAAATCTTAAATGTATGTCAAGTATTGGTGGTTGAGAGGTCAGTGACAGCTGCTTTACAAGTAGTTGTCCCAGGTTAGCGGGTTCGCTTCCCAGCTGATGCTATGACACATGAGAAAAAAAAAAATCTTAAATGTATTTTGCAGAAAATTGCATATACATATAACGTCAAAGCAATGCTGTTGTAGCAAATCATCAAAATAATTATTAAAATGAATTGCTACTATACAATATATTTTCTGCTAGTATAAAATAATTTAATTAAACAATGACAATAATAAAAAAGAAAATTTATCACACTAGTATATCACATTTTAATAGAATTCGCAAGAACTGTAATCAAGATTTTTTATTTTTTTTGCATCTAAAATTAAAATAATTCTAAGTGAAAATTAAAATATCCAGAAACTGTTTAGACTGATCTCTAGTCTTTATTGTTGTTGTATTAAAAAGAGCTGAGTTAACTGATAAATTATTAAATAATTTAATGTTTTATGGAATTTTAGAAAAGATAATTTTAATGTATAAGACTTCAATTGTGTATTCTCTCTGTGTGTTTTTTTATTATGTTCAATATAAAAGTCATTTTGTCAGTGAATTTTTTAAAACATCATAGAAAGCATATTTTCTTCACATTTTTAAAAAATTGTTTAACCAATCCTGTTTTGTAAGAAAAGAAAAAGCTAATTGATAAATTATTAAAGGAGTTGAAATTTTGTAGAATTTTTGGAGAGAGAATTTTTAATGTGTAAAAGTAATATTTTATATTATATTTTGTCATCTTTATTTCATGCTGTTTTTTAATAGAAGTTTTAATATATATACTGTAACATTTTACATTTGATTTAGGTCTTATATTGTGCACTATAAAGTGCTAATTAATCAAAGTATGAAAAAGAAGACTCTTTTATTCGTGTATGAGTTTAGATATCTCAAGAACAAAATTATATTTCCTGATTAACTGATTTAATAATTTCTTACAGCTCGAATTTCCAATGGAGATAGTTTTAATTTATTTTTGAGGACGCCAGAGTCTGTAGACTCACTAATGTTCATGGAGCAGATTTGCAGTAAATAACTAAATTTAATATTTTTTAAGAAATTTTCTTGGGCTTAACTATTAAACAAGCATATTGGTATCTAAATAACTAAAATTAAGCATGCATAATGAAAAGTTGATATTAATGTTAAATATTTTATTGCAATCAATTAAAATATTTAAACCGTAAATTATTAATAAAACTGGAAAGAACATACAATCGCCCATCCAGATAGTTAAGTTAAATAATTAAAATAATTCAACAATTAATGTTCACTTTTATAAGTTTCTTTTAGAAGGCTGTAAATGAAAATTCCTTGAATAATACAGTGAATGACTGTATTGGTAGTATATTATAAACTTATAGTTTAGTTTGCAAATATTTTTAATTAGACACAAATTAAGATATGAATAACTTAGCTTACTGGTAAGTTTGTGTAAACTGTAGATTTTTGTAGATTATACTACACATGGTATTTTGGGATGAAAGAGCTCAAGTACTTTGGTTTCTTCTGCTGACAGTTTTACATTCCTGGTCCGTTTTAAGGCTGGACTCTAAAGTTTTTTGGGAGTGACCTCTTTATGATGAAAGATGTCCACAAATGCTCCGATTTCCACTTCCGCATGAAGACTTAGTTTGCATAGAGTAGTCTTGGATGCTTCATCATTCAGGACTAGCCAAAAGAACAGACAAGACAGGATAGAACCTGCTCAAAGTTATTTGATTTTTATACCTTGGTCAGTTTAAGATTTATGTGCATATTATCTTTTTTGTTATCAAAATACAAGTTGATAATCTTGTACATTTATTAATACTTTTTAGTTGCAGTCTTTTTTTTATATGAATTACTTTGGCCGACATGCTTGTTTAATAGTTAAACCGAGGGAAAATTCCTAAAAAAATTTCATATAAAAGATTTAAGTGACAAGAAAACAAAATCATGATTTTATTTTAGTTATTTGTTTCTAATTGATGATGCAATCTGATGGATATCAGTGGTTTTATGACCCTGATGCCCTTTTAAATAAAAAAAAAACTGATTTCGCCTGTAGTGAAAATCGCAATAAATAGTAGGCCAGTTAATCAGGAAATATAGCTATGTTCTTGAGATATCTAAACTCATACGGACAGAAGATTCTTCTTTTTCATAGTTTGATTAACTAGCATTCTATAGTGCGCAATATAAGACCTAAATGTAAACATAAAACGTTACAAAATATTTTTAAATTGCATTTTATATTCTTTGAATTATTATATTTTGTTACATTAATTTAAATGAATAAGAAAAAAAATTCAAAATAGGAAGTTTTACTTCATTAATCTCCAGTTAAAAATTTAAAATAATTGAGAAAATAAATATGTAGATACACCAAATGATATTTACTCGTTAGGATGTCAGTCTCAACTTGCTGTTATGAAATTATTTAAATATAGTACAATATAATTAATTCAAATGTGAATAATTTTAAGTTTTTCTTATTCGAAAGTTGTTTATATCATTTTGATTGTAAACTTTTATGTTAAATGTTTTGATACAGTGTAAAAATGTGGAATAATTTTATTTTATTTTTGTTTGTCAAAACAATATATGTGGCTCTTTTTATTGTGTGTAATGGTTCCAAAAGAAATATTTTTTTATTTATTTTAAGTAATAAACTTTATTAAACAAATATTTAAATATGTACAGGAAATATCTACAAATTAGTTTTGATTCACTTTATTCTTTACACCAAATTTATCAATCCTGTCCCCAAAGCGCCACATTGCAAATCTATAAGACTCATTGTTGAAATGTTAATATCGTTTTCTTATTAAATCCTAGAGTTAGGTCTTACAAATCGTATTTCTAGTTTAAGACATAGAACCTTTCTTCTCTCTTGAGTGATCCTTTATTTTACCACTCTACATATTTTTACTGTCATATTTCTCTTTATGTGTGTACTTTTACTCCCACATTTCATAAACAGCCATAGCAGTCCCTCCCCATGCTATTTCCATAACCTTCTTCGGCCAGTTTTTCAAACATCTAGCAAAATAGTTTATGAACATTTTGAATTCACAATGAATGGATCTAAAAATTTCTTAAGAATAATGCTAATGTATAGTCTAGTTAAACTATTTATTGATTCCCAATAATAATATAAATAGCATTTCTCTGATATTTCAGAATTTTTAAGGAAATGATATATTTATAGGGTCGTAATGTAAATCAGTTTGAGTTGTTATTTAATATTTGTGTAAAAATTTCTCTGCACATTTGATATTTTTATTATTCTTATTTTTTTTTATTAATTTCTTTAAAAATGATTGCTAAAAACATTCATTTTATCATTATAATATTGTGCATAAAATATATTTTTGTTTTAGATTGCATATATGAGTGCAGAATGATTAATGTAAGTAAGCTAGGATCCTTCTGTATATCTACATTTTGTAAAAATATAAACTATACTTATTTATGAAATATATTGTATTAAAAATAAAATTTTTGAAAATAGTTTTAGGTTTAGAGAATAAAAATTTAACTCATAATTTTATTTGCTTCTGATAAATTAAAAGAAAAAGGTAAAAACAAAAGAGTAGCTATTTTAATGAATGAAAAGTTTTTTTTTTACAAAGTTGAAAAAATTTGAAAGGATATCATTAAAATGATTTATTGTTTATTAATTGTGTAATTTATATATGTGTATTATATATTACTGTTTCTAATTATTTTTAATTATAGATGACTTTTGCACAAATTAAAATCTAATTTCTGTTATCTTAGACAGAAATTGATTACTATATTTTAAAATCATTTGGGCATTTTTTTTTTTTGTGTGTGTGTGTGTGAGCTGCTTGACATTCATAGTAGTAGAAATATAGTTGTATTTCTGTTCTTTTTTTACAATTTCTTAAGTGTGATAGTGTGAATTCATATTAATGAATGATACAATAAAGGAGAATCCTTCATTACATGAAATAGCTAAAAAGATTTGTCTTCTGTTGAGATCAATTTGTTTATTAAATTGTAATTTTTTTTTTTGTTCAATGAAGATAAATATAAAAACCTTAATTTCTTTTAGCAGTAACAACTTAAAATGACAGAATAGAGACCTGACTTTGCCATTAAGTGGATTGACCTTTTTTTTTTAAATATTCATGAATGAATATAAAGACAAACCAACATCCTATACATTGTACACAAAAGTTGTTTTACTATAATAATTTTAACATAGTTATTTAATCAGTTATTTATAACTTCATGAATTGTTTTATTTACACAATTAGTTAAACATTTATAGCAACATTCAAAGTAAATTAAAAATACAATATGATAAAATAATTATAAGCATCTCCCAACTTTTGCTTAGCCCAATTTATGCACAAAAATATAAATCCCTCTTTGTTTTGGTCTATTAATGTGCATTGCCTTTAATTGATTACATATACTGAGTGTCAGTATACTGAAAAAGTTTTTATGAAATCTATATTTTTAAATAAGAAATGGATATACAGTGAGATTTGGTCTAACAAAATCTTATAAAGCAAATAAATAATAGAATGAATGCCTTTTCTCCTAAATTAAAATTTATAAAACAAATGCACTATATATAAATGCAATGAACACTAGAATAAAAGCATCATTATTATGTAAGGCTTAGTTATCAGTTCAATTTGCTCAACTTTTTCTATCTAGTAGTGAAAATATTGTATATATGTATACTTTTTAAAAAATATATTCTAGGTACTTACATTGAATAATTTTAGCCATAATGCTGAATAAAGCTGATTAATGTTAATTAAAAAAAAAAAAAAAATCAAAATTAAAAAAAAATTTGCAAAAATGTAAAATTGCTGAACATGAATTTCTAAATTGATGAATGTCCATAATTGAATAAGTAATGTTATAATGAACAGTATTAGCTGATTTAACAACCATATGCATCAGTTTTGAGTAATATGCTATACAATTTGTGAGCTCATTTCCTTTTTTTTTTAATGAAATTTTTTCATCTTTGCTGTTTTTTTTTTAAATTGTAGATGTTTAACTATGAATTTTAGTCATGAGCCAGAAAAGTCATCAAAAATGATCATCATTTAAGTGAAAAAAGAGATCCATTTCTAAAATAATTAGAAAATAGTGATTTTAAGTTCTAAATATGATATGACTAAATGAATGATCTAGAATTCTAGACCATTAAACAATGGCGAATTTAAAAGTACACAGATAGTGAAAAGAATTCTCAGCTTGCAATATCATGAAACAATTAAAAAGTCTTGGGATTGTCCATCTTCTTTCTAACTGCATTTCTTCAATTTATACTAATGATATTTGGGCTTAAATGCACTTACTTGTGGTTATTTGTAGGATTCATTTTCCATTGTGCATTTATTTGATGGTAAAACTGTAACTGAAATACATATTAATTTATTAATTAAAAAAATAAAAGCTGAATACATGAGTATTACAGAAAATCTAATACAAATGAGCCAAAATCTTTACTGACTAGTAGTTTCTTCATTTATAGTCCCTAAAAATGCTTGCGAGAGAAATCTTTGGAGAGTGATCTTTTGTTTGGTGCTTGAAAAAGAAAATTTTATATTTCCCATAGTTTGTTTATATATTTATGATTATTTTTGCAAAATATTTGTGAAATATTTTTTGATGAAAATATGATGTGTAAATTAATATTTTATTTGAAAATAATTGTTTTTTTAGAAATGCAAGTCATGAATAATTTAATAACATAATGCAAAAAATTGTGATTGACTGAAAAAGGAACATCTCTAATCTCAGAAGTCATTATTTTTGTCATTTTTTAATAATTATAAGTGAAATTTTAAAACAGCATTTCATTGCTTTAAATTCATTCAGGTTTTGGGGGTGGAATTAAAACAAATTTTATTTCATTCATTAAATATTTTTATCAACACTTGCAAAAGAATAAAAGCCATTTTCTGATTATGTATTTTAGTTTATTACTTATTTTTGAAGTCAAAACATTATTTTTAAAAATGTCTTTTATTTGTGAATTTATATTTTTAAGAAGTGTGTTAAAATTGTATTAATATACTCTGAAATAAGGATTTAATCATTAAAATAAAAAGGCAAAAATTTAACTTAATTAGTTGGGAAGAAAATAATTAATTAAAAATAAATGATAGCATCGATGAGGAAATCTTTGTGAAAAAGTCAAGCAATTATTTGAGAATTTTTTTGTTGAGATTCCTTGTATAAGAACTATACATATTTAGTAAGTTATTGCCAGTAAAGTATGGTTCACCAGATTCAGAAAAAGAATTGGGTTGCATAATATTATAAGGCATGACAAGATTGCTATCACAAATAAGATTATTGCTGAACATTATCTTAATAAATTTACAGAAAAAAAAAATTTCCATGAAAGAAAATGATAAGTTTTAAAATGAATAATCTATGAAGTTTTATTATGATATGTAAGTTTGTTTACATTTTTATTTTTTTAAAAGTTGAATTTTAATTTTATTAAAATGTATAGTATTTTCAATAATTAATTTTATGTATTTTACATTTTTATTTGCAATTTTGTATCATATTTTCTGCTTAAATGGTTGTTGGGATGGTAAATGTGATCTAGTCCATGAGCTTGGAACATATTACCCCAAAACATGTATACTCTTATGAAATTTACAATTAATAGGTGACATAATGAATGATTGTTTAGAACCAGCTAATTTGTTAGAGCAGATCTTACTGTATAATTTGACTCATATTTTTATCAGTATTCAAAATAATGGATGTCATGAAATTAATAATTTTACAATTAATAAAGATAATATTCTTAATTTTTATATATAAAAAATATTTTACATTTAAAAGAGTTTTTTTTAAACAATCAAATTAAATTATTATTCATTGCTTAAACGATTATTAAAATAAATAAGATATATTACTTTTTTGCTAATAAATGAAAAAAAGTTATTTTATCTTTTTTTTTTTTTGGTTTTTTAAAAATGTGTATGATTTTTGGCCTAATCTATTAATGAATTTGTTTTTAAAATGTGTTTTAACATTTATATTATATATCCTTTGAAGTTAATAAGTGAAACACAGGCTTAATATATACCATGTGTCTATATATGTAATATAGGGTATAGGAGCACAGACTTTCACATGACCCACCACTCTCCACTCTATCTAATAACACTGATACACTCAAGCACATATATGCTGAAAAGATAAATAATCACCAATATACGTATTTCATGCTAAACCAGCAATCATCAGTTGGTCCAGATTATCATCTCCCACACATATATACTATAAGTGCTCAGATATTTATTAAGATAGACAATCTTCATACTTTAATGGACTGGCTCCAATCTACTACACACTCCAACTCTTCAACCGTCCATCCAATTGAAAATCTGATGATGGAATGCTCGAAGGCCACCCTAAGGCCGAGATTCTTGTCACACCCATGTTGACCCAAGGTCAATCTGAACCCCATATGTACAGGACATAATCCATTAAATACATATGCAAGGATGGGCAGACATCTCTACAATGTAATAAGTGAAACACAGGCTTAATATATACCATGTGTCTATATATGTAATATAGGGTATATGAGCACAGACTTTTACATGACCCACCACTCTCCACTCTATCTAATAACACTGATACACTCAAGCACATATATGCTGAAAAGATAAATAATCACCAATATACGTATTTCATGCTATTCAATATTATTTATTTAAACTAAACATAACTGCATATTGAGTGCCTTTTGCTTAAAATTGTTAAGTTTTCATCACTTAGAAAAGCAAAATGATTAATGAATACATATATATTAAAAAAAAGACAGAATACTTGGAAGTTAAAAAAAGTATTTAATTACTTATATCAAATTGCAAAAGAAAAAAGCAAAGCTGAATTGAAAATAAGATTCTACCAGAAATTTTTTTTTTTTCAAATAAGTATGTATTTTTTCTAGTTAAAGCTTTTATCTATTGATTAAAATAAAGTAATAAAGTATAGAAGTATTGAATGGAGATAAAAAATGGATATCTCAAATAAGCAATAGTGAAAGTAAATATGGCTGATGAAATGAATGAACTGTTATTAAATTGGAATTGCAATTCCACTCAAATTATGGAATACTTGCACAAAGATTTAAATGGTAGGAAAAAGAAGGAAAATTATTTTTATAGTTACAATTAAATGAAGTGAATTTGCTATTGGTAAAAAATATTGTCTTTCTTTTTTTATATATATTGCTAAACTGAATTATTGTTGAATTTTGAATAATATATATTTAGAATATTTTGTGCAGTTTTTGTCTGTATATATATAAATACATGAAAGCTATATCTATATATATGTATTAAATATTAAAATGCAAATAGGAAACTTAAATTAAAAATAAATTAAGAAAAAAAGAATTATATATATATTGTAACCTTCCAGGTTGGCACCAAAAAGAAATGTGGGAAGGTCACATTTGTGCTAACAATGGCTAAAGGTAATTAGTTGAGAAAAATGAATTGTGATATAATCTAATATTTAAAATTGAGTTTTTAGGAAAACTAAACTTAAATTGTGATGTAATTTGCTAGTTAAAATTAGGATTTTAACAAAATTAAAATTTTAAATGGGTATATTGATTGGTGGAGTTTTGGACTATATGTTTAGTGGTAGATGTTTGTGTATAGTAGAGGATTTACATGTCATAATAGGCAGATGCATAAATATATTATTAATTAGAATTTTCTTTTCTATATTTTATTTATAAGTTACTGATTATATATTGTCTTAGAATCTTATGTTTTAAAAATGATAAAGATTATTTGTAATAGTAAATAACATTTCTAAAATTAATAATTAGTATTTAATATTTTTTTTATTACTATGTTTATTATATTCAAACATTTTATTGTTAAAATTTTTATAAATAATATTTCTGGCAAGCTTCCAAAGTTGATTGTCATAGAAACACAGAGGGCGTGAGTGGAGAAAGACATAGAGTTTAAAACTTGAAAGTAAAAAAAAAAAAAAGCTCCGAGGAAGAAGATAAAAAAAACTTAAAGGAATCAATAACTCTCTAAGAGTATTATATAAGAAACATCGCAAGGATTCTAAGAATACACCTATGAAGAATTTTTTTGTTATTATACTACTGGAAGGATATAGAATGAGGAAATAAACAACCCCCCAGAGGGATACCAGCCTTCAAATTTCTGCCAAAGCAATGGTCCATTTTCACCACTTCAAAATGCCTGGAGGATATGTAAGCTAAATTATTATGATTTATTTTAAAATATTACTAAAGCTGATTAATATTAAAATGGCAAAATTGTGTAAAATAAAGCTAGCTCAAATTCTTTCATTAGACGCTAAAACCAAACGCTTAATATTAAATTCTAATCATTTTCTATCAATCTTCTGCAAATTAAAATTTAAAATAAAAAAATTTATCTACTTAATTTTATATCAAGAAGATAATTTTCTACTGTATAACTTTGCTATTCGCGTATATATAGTGAAATAATGTCAATGCATGCAAATGTCATTTTTAACGCCCGTCACGGAATTCTAGGATAAAAAAAAAAAAACTCTTATCATTCTTAACAAATTATTCTTTAACAATGGATAGACATTTTTTTTATGTTATAATTTACCGTTGTTTTTAAAACTAATATGTATGTTTCTTTCAACTTTCAATTTTTTTTAAAAAAACTTAACATGTAATAATGGGATATTGACAAATAATTATTTTTTTTTATTATAATAGATATATAAACAATTTTTTTTTGTTGTTTTGTGTTCTTTTAAAAAAAAACAAAACAAAACAATGTAATTTCATTATCATTAGAGTATGATAATTTATTATTTTGTATGATTTAGAAATTATATTATAGGTGATTCTAGATATTCGGATGTGTGCATGATGCTATAGATTATTATTTTAAAGATGTCGTATTTATTATGCAATTTAGTTAATGAGGTATATTTAAAGAAAATAAAGAATTAAAACCTTATCTGTTATAAGTTCGGTATATAGGAAGTATATTGAATGTGAATTGAAGGTAGAAATAGTCAAGGGACAATTAGATTATGTAGATTAAGTTTGGAGATATTCTTTAACCCTTAAGCATATAGGTATAAGTGTTTGGTTATTATTTTTCCCTGCCTTTATTTATTTTGTATAGTTACTGTTAGATGATTTACACCGATTGTAACAGATAAGTGTTATATAATTTTTTATAATATGTAAAAGATGATTGATTTGTGGCATCATACAAGTTTATAAATAATCTAATAAAATATATTTCATGAATACATTATGTTTACAATATAATCAAACACACATATTCGAAGATATATATGATTAACATATTACATAGTAGTCTATTTTGATTTTACTTTAGAAGAGATGTAATTGGTTATCAAGGTGCATAAATAATATATTTTTTTTATTATAATTATTTCTTTTGTCTTTTTTTTTTAATAAATATTTTAATGAATTAAAAGTCCAAATGAATTGCTTGACTATTTATATTCGATTCTCCATTTCCACACACACACACATCTGGTTAATATAACATAGTCATAGAAGATATAAGTTGGTCAATATAAGTCGAGTTTTATTTAATTTATCTGGTGGTAATAAATCTCGGTATTACAATGCTAATAATATATTTTACTTTGCTTGGAATAGCAGGTGATTTGGATAAAAAGATACCCAATCCTCATCATTGTCTATACTGTAATAAATGTAATAATTGTCAATTTTGCAACAGTTTTAGTATTGAATAGATGCTCTGAACATATTTAAATTAACCTTATAGTATTATTGTTTATAGACGTTTTTATCATCCTTGTTGGCCTCATATATAAAGACTATATCCTATAATCTCAACTGAGCTAGGCCATGGAGTGGTTGCAATGTAAAACCTTTTAAATAAGTTTAAATATAATTTATAATTATAAATTTTATTCTATTTTACATAGAATTGGCGCCTGGACAATTATAAATATAATAAAGTAATAAGTGAAGAAGATGGAGGTTATAGGTGAGGGTTAAAGTAGCGCCCAACGTGGGGCCTGACAATCGTGGGATCTTGATTATATATTTAGGGTAAAGTGGCGCACAACGTGGATGGCTTGTTATATATATAGAGGCCACAACTGCTAGGGTTAAGTGCCTGTCCCTGTTTAATTAAGTCTCATAGCCTGATATATTTATGGTTAAGTGGTGGCATGCAATGTGGATTGCTTGATATACATGGGTTAAATGGCAAGTCTCATATCCTGTAGAATATTTATCTTTTGTTGGTTTAATTGGTTAAAGTGGCGACCCAAATGTTTGGGGCTTCGATTAATTAAATCTCACACCCTGTAGACTGCCTATCTTGTTGTTGGCTCAATCATTGGGGTCTATATTAATTAAATACCAGACCTTGTAAAGTGTCTATGTTTTTGGTGGCTTATGTTTTAATGTCTCCAGGATTATCTAAACCTAGGTTCATTAATTAATTTTGTTGGTTAAATACCATAAGCTATATGAGTAAAACAGTATTGTTAGTCAAAATATTTATTTAAAAAGAATGAGATAGTTTATATATATATAAACTAATTATATGTGTAGCTTGTACTATCCCCGTGTATACATACTATACATTTGTTAATATGTGTTCGTGACAATAAGGAGAAAGAAAATTAAAGTGTTAGAAAGGTAGTAAGAGTAAAATGGAACTAGGGGTAAATGGAGCATTAACTAAGGTTTGAAATAAGCAAATTAGAGTTTGGAATAAGCCAATACCTGAAAGATGTGTAACAGATATATAAATGTCAGATGTATAGTTTAAAAAAAAAAACATTTTTTTAGGTGAAATAAATAAATACAGCCATGAGACAGCTTAATTTCAATTATAAAGCTATATAAATATCACAATTTATAGTAAATGTTAAAGTTGATAACATTTTTTTTATATATATATCTTTTGCTTATCAATTAAATATAGTACTGATGCTAGATAAACATAGAATTATTGATAGTATTAAATTATAAAGTGTTAATATTGTTCATATTTGGAACACTTCTGTTATAGAAAGTCTATAATTTTGAAGGTTAAATAGAATACTTGATTGTTGGAGTTTTGTTGGTTGTGTTGCAAGTTTTGGTGATGGATGGAGAATTTTTGTTATTGTCTTAAGTATATGGTGTATTCATGTCACTGGTGACTGATTGTTCTCATTCACTGCTCCAACCCAAATTATGATATCAGTTGTTAGTTATCATGAAGCAGTTAACAGTAGTCCTGCCATGATTTTGCCTCTAAGACTCCAGAGAGAGCAAGGCACATTTCTTTCTAATATATATGTAATATTTGTCTCTAAGACTCCTAAAGATGAGCAAGACAATATTTTATAAATAGCCCCTAAGACTTGGATGTAAGCAGGGCATTGTGATAGTGTTTGTAGTAGAATATTATGGGTTGTGGTAGCTTAGAGTGGTTAAAGTGAGATGATCATCAGAGTGTTCATGGAGCATTGTATGTTTTGAGAGCAGTGATGGAATTCTTCTATCCATCTCAAAATTGTGAACTGCTGATAATTATTTTGGCTGTCAGTATCTGTTGGATCTTTAGAAGAATGGATAAATATATAACTTGAATATATAGCTCATTCTTAACAGCCTATTTTCTATATTCTTATGCAAAGGTTGGCATTTACCATATTTAAGTAAAAATTGTATATCAGTTGTCATAGTAAATGCATGTCATCATTAATTTGATTTTGGTTATGAATTTTTTTTTTGTTATAAATGCTGGTTATAATATTTGAATGCACCCAATACAGCATAAAGATAAATGAATATGTTTAAATTATTTTGGTCTTTTATCAGTTATTTGAATTGGTGTAGTTTGCAATATAACTATAGTGGATCATATAAAATTTAATTTATAATTCCAGCTATGTTTAGATTAATGTTATCTAGTTAAAGCTTAATGTCTTCTTGCCTATGTGTGTGTGGAAAATCGAACATTATATGGGAAAATAAAATTGTGGAAATTTTATGTCATTTTAGGTAGTGATGGTGAATTTGAATTGTTGATTTGGTGGAGGTTGGAGCTGGTAAACCTTGTTTTCTTAAATAGTATTAATAAATTTTTAAAGAGATTATAAAATGGAAGAGTTTAGTTTATACAATAGTTTGGGTGGGTCTCAAGAGACACCATCTCCAGACATTGTTGCGATGTTCCCTGATCTTGAATCAGGAAATGAAGCTATAGATATGTCATATGGAGAGTCTAGTAAGATGAGAGATACTATCTCTAAAACCACAGATGATGAGATGCCGATGTGGGCCAAATCGTTTTTTGCAGGACTAAAAGAACTAAAGTCTGGTCAAGTAAGATTAGAGTCTGGTCGAATAGAGGATAGAGAAAAATCAGAAGAGATGTTTGCCAAATTAGAGTCTGGTCAAGTAGAAGATAGACAAAAGTCAGAAGAGATGTTTGTAGAATTGAAGTCAGAACTAAAAGAAATAAAATTGAATCAAGATAAGTCAGAGGAGAGGATGGCAGAAATAAAATTGGAAATGTTAGGAATAAAGTTGGACATGGTAGAAATAAACGCTAGTATAGTTAGGCAGATGCAAGTTGTGGAGAAGAAAGTAAAAGGTCAGGAATCAGAGATAGCAATAGAAATAAAATTGAGTCAAAAGAAATCAGAGGAGATGATAGTTGAAATAAAGTCAGAAATGTCAGAGATAAAATTAGAAGTGAAACTAGAGACAAAGCTAGAAGCAAGGTTAGAAATACCCAAAATGAAGCTAGAAATGCAAGAGAATATTAATGACCAAGTTATGCAGATTAATAAGAATGTTAGTTTAGCCAGTGATGAAATAGATGTATACAAAGAACTTAGAGAAATAGTTAATCAGGATTCAAAATTAGAGAAAATTAAAGATATAGACATGCTTAAGGAATTCTAGAAGAATCTTGATAAACAGAAAATTGATAAATTAATGAAGAAAGAAATAATCTCTTTAGATATGAACTATCTAGAAATTTTGGAGAATGAATTGCTTAAGGTTACTGATATTACAGGTAATAAATTTAAAAATAAAAATGAAGACATAATTCCAAAGTGTGTTCTTGATTATTTAGAACATAAGGTGAAGGCGAATGTTTTCAAAAAAATATTTTATGGAGATACTAAACATGTAATATGTAGTATGAAATGTTTAATAGAAAGTGTTAGTCATGCTAGAGAAGTCGGTAAAGTGAAAATAAAATGTAAAATTAAGAATACAGAAAAGTTTGATTTAAATTTTCTTAGAAAAGTCATTAATCCAGAAAGGGATTTAGGCAAAGCTAAAGTAAAGCTTAAATGTAAAAGTAAGAAGAAAACTAAAGTAGATTTTATGAGAGAGATAATTAATCACAATGAACATATGAAGAAAATTAAAGTAAAGTTCAAAGAGATGAGTAAAGAGAAGGTTAAGATAAGTTATCTTAATAAAGGTGTAGATTGTATAAGAGATATTGGGAAAGCAAAGGTCAAATTTAGATTAATAAATGAAAAGATAGTTAATTTGAATTTTGACAGAAAGATTGTTGATGAAGAAAAAGAAGTTGGAAAGGCTAAAATCAAACTCAAAGGAATAAAGGAAGAAGTATTTAATATAAATCATCTTAAGAAAGTGAAGAATAAAGTAAGATATATTAAAAAGATTAGAGTTAAATCTAGTAAAGGGAAAATGAAATCTTGTAGAGATAAACTTGTCAGAAGAAAGGAAATAAAGAATAATCGAGCAAGGTTTAAAGTTTCCTATAATGCTCGCAGTTTGGTTCCATTCCTACAAGACACGATTAATAAAAGTTATACATAGTGTTCAATATGGAATTTAATTATTTTTTTTGCTTATATAATGTTGCTAAAGTATAATATAAACATGTGTTTATAAAAGCATTAAATGTTTTTTTTATTGTTTTATGTTTATTCGACAAACATAATTTTCTAATTGAGGAATGATCTTAATGTAAAATTTAATGTGTTATTAATATTGATTGTTGTTTATCCAATTCATTTTTCTTTCATAAGGGGGAAGGATTGTAACCTTCCAGGTTGGCACCAGAAAGAAATGTGGGAAGGTCACATTTGTGCTAACAATGGCTAAAGGTAATTAGTTGAGAAAAATGAATTGTGATATAATCTAATATTTAAAATTGAGTTTTTAGGAAAACTAAACTTAAATTGTGATGTAATTTGCTAGTTAAAATTAGGATTTTAACAAAATTAAAATTTTAAATGGGTATATTGATTGGTGGAGTTTTGGACTATATGTTTAGTGGTAGATGTTTGTGTATAGTAGAGGATTTACATGTCATAATAGGCAGATGCATAAATATATTATTAATTAGAATTTTCTTTTCTATATTTTATTTATAAGTTACTGATTATATATTGTCTTAGAATCTTATGTTTTAAAAATGATAAAGATTATTTGTAATAGTAAATAACATTTCTAAAATTAATAATTAGTATTTAATATTTTTTTTATTACTATGTTTATTATATTCAAACATTGTAGTGTTAAAATTTTTATAAATAATATTTCTGGCAAGCTTCCAAAGTTGATTGTCATAGAAACACAGAGGGCGTGAGTGGAGAAAGACATAGAGTTTAAAACTTGAAAGTAAAAAAAAAAGGCTCCGAGGAAGAAGATAAAAAAAAACTTAAAGGAATCAATAACTCTCTAAGAGTATTATATAAGAAACATCGCAAGGTTTCTAAGAATACACCTATGAAGAATTTTTTTGTTATTATACTACTGGAATGATATAGAATGAGGAAATAAACAACCCCCCCAGAGGGATACCAGCCTTCAAATTTCTGCCAAGGCAATGGTCCATTTTCACCACTTCAAAATGCCTGGAGGATATATAAGCTAAATTATTATGATTTATTTTAAAATATTACTAAAGCTGATTAATATTAAAATGGCAAAATTGTGTAAAATAAAGCTAGCTCAAATTCTTTCATTAGACGCTAAAACCAAACGCTTAATATTAAATTCTAATCATTTTCTATCAATCTTCTGCAAATTAAAATTTAAAATAAAAAAATTTATCTACTTAATTTTATATCAAGAAGATAATTTTCTACTGTATAACTTTGCTATTCGCGTATATATAGTGAAATAATGTCAATGCATGCAAATGTCATTTTTAACGCCCGTCACGGAATTCTAGGATAAAAAAAAAACTCTTATCATTCTTAACAAATTATTCTTTAACAATGGATAGACATTTTTTTATGTTATAATTTACTGTTGTTTTTAAAACTAATATGTATGTTTCTTTCAACTTTCAACTTTCAATTTTTTTTAAAAAAACTTAACATGTAATAATGGGATATTGACAAATAATTTTTTTTTTTGATTACAATAGATGTATAAACAATTTTTTTTTGTTGTTTTGTGTTCTTTTAAAAAAAAACAAAACAAAACAATGTAATTTCATTATCATTAGAGTATGATAATTTATTATTTTGTATGATTTAGAAATTATATTATAGGTGATTCTGGATATTCGGATGTGTGCGTGATGCTATAGATTATTATTTTAAAGATGTCGTATTTATTATGCAATTTAGTTAATGAGGTATATTTAAAGAAAATAAAGAATTAAAACCTTATCTGTTATAAGTTCGGTATATAGGAAGTATATTGAATGTGAATTGAAGGTAGAAATAGTCAAGGGACAATTAGATTATGTAGATTAAGTTTGGAGATATTCTTTAACCCTTAAGCACATAGGTATAAGTGTTTGGTTATTATTTTTCCCTGCCTTTATTTATTTTGTATAGTTACTGTTAGATGATTTACACCGATTGTAACAGATAAGTGTTATATAATTTTTTATAATATGTAAAAGATGATTGATTTGTGGCATCATACAAGTTTATTAATAATCTAATAAAATATATTTCATGAATACATTATGTTTACAATATAATCAAACGCACATATTCGAAGATATATATGATTAACATATTAAATAGTAGTCAATTTTGATTTTACTTTAGAAGAGATGTAATTGGTTATCAAAATGCATAAATAATATATTTTTTTTTTATTATAATTATTTCTTTTGTCTTTTATTTTATTTTTAATAAATATTTTAATGAATTAAAAGTCCAAATGAATTGCTTGACTATTTATGTTCGATTCTCCATTTCCACACACACACATCTGGTTAATATAACATAGTCATAGAAGATATAAGTTGGTCAATATAAGTCGAGTTTTATTTAATTTATCTGGTGGTAATAAATCTCAGTATTACAATGCTAATAATATATTTTACTTTGCTTGGAATAGGTGGTGATTTGGATAAAAAGATACCCAATCCTCATCATTGTCTATACCATAATAAATGTAATAATTGTCAATTTTGCAACAGTTTTAGTATTGAATAGATGCTCTGAACATATTTAAATTAACCTTATAGTATTATTGTTTATAGACATTTTTATCATCCTTGTTGGCCTCATATATAAAGACCATATCCTATAATCTCAACTGAGCTAGGCCATGGAGTGGTTGCAATGTAAAACCTTTTAAATAAGTTTAAATATAATTTATAATTATAAATTTTATTCTATTTTACATAGAATTGGCGCCTGGGCAATTATAAATATAATAAAGTAATAAGTGAAGAAGATGGAGGTTATAGGTGAGGGTTAAAATATATATAAGAAAAGGCACTTTTTATTTTGTTTTTAGATGTTGATGACATTTAGTTAGAATAAGAAATTTGGAAAATCTCCAGAGATATATAGGATTACTATAATTCAGTGCAATACTTCAGATAGAATGTTAAATGTATATAGTATTTAAAAAGTATCAAAATTTTTTAAATACATCTATGATTTAAAAATAGTCCTGTTTTTATATATCACAGTTAAACAATATTAATATGAGATACTATTGTATTTTATTTTGATCATATTTGTTTTTTTCTAAGAGAATTTTATTCCATTTTATGTTGCTACTAATTATATTTAACATTGTTTGGATTATCCTATCAGATTAATTTTGATTTATTTTTTAAAATCAATTATTTGTGATTTGGGGGGGGGGGAGGGTATTTTAATTATGCATTTATGAAGTAGAAAAAGGATTTTAAAAAGTTGTCTTCACAGAAAATTATAATATCCTATCAAATATATTTTCAATGGAAAAAAGATTAAAGATAAATTTTTTGATGTCTCATAAAGTGCAAATTGGAAGAGGTTTATGAAATCTCAAAATTTAAATTGATTTTGTGATCATCAGAAGTTTTTTGAATTAAATGCTATCCATATTATAGTGAAAAGCAAAGGAGGTCTGATCAAAATAAATATTAATAGTTCAGAAAATGTTTCCCTGCATTACTGCTTCTAATTACAACTTATAACACAAGTACCCACTATATAACAAGGCATCAGCATTAAAATGAAATATGACTAATTATCTGAAAGAAAAATCTAGGCTTGCCGTATGACCTGGAAAAATTTCAAAGATTCATCTGGCCCAAATTCAAACCTCAAGTTTAAATGTCAGACTGATATGTTAATTACTATGCCATGAGATCTTTCAAAAATAGTTCATTTACATCACTTTAAAAAAAAAAAAAAGATGAAAGTATAAAAATGTATATTTTTAGAATTTTGAAGTACTTATTCTATTTTTATATTACTGTGTGAAAATTTTTTTTTTAGTCAATTAATAACATTGCTTTATAGATATACTAAGTCTCCACACAATCACACATACTTTTGAAAACATATGAATAAATAATTAGTGTTAATCATTACTGTATTGATGTAGAACGAATTATGTCAAAGTTGTGGATGGAGTTAATTTAACACTTGCAAATCAAAATGTAACAATTAAACATTGCTTTTCTTGTGATAGTGAGTTTTTTTTTTATATTATAAAATATATACACCTGGGTCTCTTTTTATGCAGATTTATTTAACGCGATTTTGAAGTTACGCAATTCACGTTTTTCCGGAAGTCGAACTCCGATAATGCGCTATTACTTTAAATAATAAATTTCGTGCACTTACGTTATATTGAAAGTAATAGCACATTATCGGAATTTGACTTTCATCTTAGTAATTTCAATATTTTCAGTGCTTTATAATAGTAAGATTTTATGCAATAATGAAATTAAAATCATGATTTCCACATTTTATGTATACACACATTAAATTTTACAAGATTATAATGTAAATTTGTTCAAACATTGTGCGTGTTAATTTTGCATTTTAAATCACATTCTGTTTTTGCTTTTTAAAAAAGAACGTAATCAATTATTAATCATTTAGTGTCCGCAAGTTTATTTTTAAAAGGTGAGTAATAGCAGTGGGCACAATTAAAATTGAAAATTAAAAAAATAAGGACAAAAATAAGAATTTAACTTTTAGTTGTTAGATTAATTACTAATTACATTGTCACCAGAAAACCATTAACACAACATGAGAATGATGTTGGCGCTAGTTGTATTTCCTCTTGTGAAGAATCTGATTTTTTACCAGTTTGCAAATGAACCTGTTTATCGGCAAATAGCCATAATAATTAAAACGTGTATAAAAAATGTAAATTACTGTAAATTATGCATAAAAATATATTGTTTTGAATAAAATTAAATATTATAGTTAAAAAAGTTTGTCTTATATCAATTTTTTTCAAATTTGAAATTTTTTATTAGTCATATTTTATTTCCTTATTTTTTTGCATGTGAATTTTAAAGTAATTTTACGTTGGTGCTTTGCTTTTACGCGATTTTTGAACAATCACGGTCTGTATCCCACCTTTTTCAAGGTAAGTTACGTCTATTTTTGCGCGATTTCGTTTGCGCGTGTTTTCTGAGGAACCTATCTATCGCATAAAACGAGGCCCAGGTGTTTATAAATTAGTATCTGTTATTTACTTATCACTTACAAAAACAAACAGATGTACTACCATTAATCATGCTATCTATATATTAAATGCATTTTTATATTTGTACAATACTTTTTACAATTATAATTGAAAAAAGAAATGATTACAGATTAGTTTTTTTCTAGTTGTATTAAAATAAATATTGAACAGTAATAGAGTTGTAACTTAATTTTATTATGGTTTAATATATATTTGAAATATATATATTAAATACTTTTGCTTGTATTCATACAACATAATAGTTTCTTCTTCCCTCCCCCAATCTTGTAAAATGCTATATCAGCTTATTTAGGGACTTTCCTTCTTTCTTTATTCTTGGTAGTGTTCTGTTCTTTTTTTTTTTAAATAATGACAAAATTTTCTGTTGCTATTTTCTAAAAAATAAAAAAATCACAAATTAAAGAGAGTAGTTGAATTAAGAAAGACAAATTAGAAATATGACATTTACATTAATTAGATGTATCATTTACAATTGTTTAGTGAAATGTTTTTTTTTTGATTTATTTACTGTGTTTATTATTTTTACAATTACTAAATATTACAATTATTACTATTATTTGTAATCTGTATTTAAAATTAAGTAAATTTGACTCTTGCTAAACTGATCAAATCTATCATTTATGAAAATGTGAAAGTCCTCCAATAATTTTATATGAATGTTAGAAATTGTCAAAATTTTGGTAATTAGATTAATGATATTATATCTGTATTAATTTTTTTTATATGTATTTTTCAACTAACTACATTTTTATTGGAAAAAGATCTAAATATACAGAGGAAAACCCCCCCCAACATATATTACATTAAAAAATAAATTAATATTTGTTTCAAAAAGAAAAATGATCACATTTAACAAGTTAGAACAGAACCAGTCAGATTGTGTTGTTAGAAGAGATAACATTAAATAGTAAATTGAAATTACAAACTATATCCATCAGGGCATAAGGGATTTAGAAAAAAACTACATGTGAAATGGATGCATGAGATAAGGAAATTTGTTGGAATGATGTGGAGAAGAGGAACTATAGATATGAGAAACTGTAATAAACTTGGGAGTTTTACTTTTTCTGTCATGAATTAATGTTTGAAAATTATTGTAACCCATTACCTAGAGCTAGATCACAAACTATAATGATCTTTTAGTAAGATATCTTTGTATTTTTATATACAGTATGTATAAGTTAAGATATAGTATATTCTTAATGTCATTATTATATCTTAAAAGTTTAATTAATGGAATTGATCTTATTCTCTATGATTTAAAAGTTTATGATAATTGTTGTCAATGGATATTGAATAATATGACTGGGCAATTAACAAATAATGACATTTTTGAAATTGATATCTATCATATAACTGCAGACTATTTGTATAATTCAATTGTTTTGATTGTATCTCATTATCTGATAAGCTAACTGTTATGAAGCAGAATGATTATTAATGATTATTTCTTAACAAAAGGCCTACTGTATTTCCAATTTATAGGTAATCTTTGATAATAGTGATTAATGTATTTCATAGATGAGTTCATGCTTGCATCAGTGAAATACAAAATACTGTTCATTCTTGAGAATTGAAAAAAAAGTTGATCAATTTCAATGACCTTTCCAAAAAAGTAGTCATGAATTACTATTATTTCAAATGATTATATTGATGGAACTAACTTCTGATTCTATGTGTATCGTGTGGCCAATACAGCAATTATAACCTACATTTAACATGTAGGTTTATTCTAATGATTAATGATTATAAAGACTGCAATGCTTATTATGTGTTCTAACGTCATAGCATTATAAGTGAGTTTAATGTAAGTATAGACAAATATGCTCATGATGTATAAGTATCTAAAATGATAAACAATTTATAATCTTATATATATATATATATATATATACTATAAGAGTGCATATATATTTGCAAGTTTAGTAAAAATGATTCTAGAAAAGCTGACTTGTAAAAGAGTTTTATAATATCTACATTTGAAAACTATCATTGCATACATATTATTACATACAGGTGTACACATTATATATTATGGTTTTTTGTACTTTGTTAAAATTTACTAAGAGATTGCAGATTTTTTTTTTATGTTTGCTGATCCAACAGACTTACATCTGTACAATGTTGTATAATCTGTTATTGGAGTATTTATTATATATATATGCATAGAAGTTTGTATAGATAATTCAAATAGTATAATACATGGAGCTTAAATATTTATTATAGTATTAACTTAAAAATTTATTTTAGAAATTAAAAAAAAAGATTTTCTGATAGAGATATTTTCTGCAGTTAGTTACAGCTTCGATTTAAATTCATTTGCAAATAAGATTTTAGGCAAAATTTTTGACATTTTTAATATTAGAACTCAAATTTCAGAGATGTTTTCTTTACTAGCTTTAAAATTTGTTTTCCAATTTTTCCTCACAGCTATTTTTTTAATTTTATTTTAGTTTTTGAAATCCCAGACATAAAGGCAGATGCTGGTTGAGCATGCTGTTAACTTAATAGGAGATTAAGTATAATCTTTGCAGGGAAAGTATATTTATATTCCATATTACTTATTACAGATGTTCTGATTTGCTTATTCAGACTTAAAATATATAATATACATATTTGTAAAATTAATTTTTTATATAGTTTTCTGCAAGTTGAATAGATTTATCAAGCTTGTAGATCTGTATGTTTATCCTCATACTGATATAATGTGATGAAAGAATAAATAGTAAGATTATCTGTCATTTACTAATTACTTTCATATAATTATTATATATTATAACTATAACTAGATATTTAGCTATTTGTAACTAGAGGACAAAACAAAGAAGGGAAAACAACAAGAATTCTCACCATCCAGTAGTTGGTATTGAATCATAACTTTTTTCTGCAGTAGGTTATACAAAAGCTAATTTATCATTATTCATTTAACTGAATATGTCTGTATATATTGAATCAAAATAAGTATGCCTATTTTTATTTCTATATGTAAGTTTAATTACACATGCAAGAGTATACGAATTTATATTAAATAGCTTGATAAATAATGTTGAGGGGATAAGGATCACTATAAGAATTGTAATGCTATAAAATGTTTAAAGGTGAAAGATCAGGCATAAAGTGTTTGAAATTAAAATAGCTGGCAGAAAGAAAATTTTAAAAAAGTTGAATACAGCAAATAAGAAAAAAAAATGTATGGATTGACTGAAGAAAAAAGTATGGTGGAAGAAAAAAATGTACAGAAAAACAATAATTCAGAAATGAATTCAGAAATATAAAAACATATTGTATATTAATGAATAAAAAAAATTTGCAAATTGCAACCACTAACAAATTGCATTGCTTGACTTTATTAAGATGAGTACATCTCCAGCTATCATTTTTTATTTTAGTTTTTAAATTTTATATTTTCTCTAAATATTTTTCATTTTTTAAATAAGTTTTTGAGTGCATTACATCACATCATATCCTAAATATATATATATATACTGTGAAAAAAACTATTCTAAACCATATATGAACAATGTAAAGAAGCAACATTGTCTCATGAATAGCAATATTTCTTTGATAGATGAGTCAAATGTAAAGGAAAACTAATAAAGACTGCCAGATTGTAAAGGTAAAATAAATGCTGTTTACTGAATAGTTTGTGTATTTGGGTAATTATGAATGTAATAAAATATTATAATTGAGCATGGATAGGTGGCCTTCAAGTGCCTCATAGATTTGGGCCACCACATATTGTAATGGTCATATTTGTACATTCATGTAACAAAATCCAGAGTCCAGGTAAAATACACCAAAGCTGATCGAGATGAGATGAGACCTCGAATCTGACCAAACTTCAACTTATTTACCAGTGCTTTGTGATTCATCACCCTATGAATGACATTTATGAGGTTACATTTGGCCTCAATTTCTTCAGCGAGCTGACTGAGCAAAGGGAGAAACATGAGACTCGGGGAAAATTAACAATTTATATATAGTTAAAAGCTAAATAAACTACTTAATACACTAAGACTTAACTAAAAGAATGTATAATATACATATTAATAATAAGGAATTTGATGACTTGGAGTTGGATGACAAGTAAAAGATGTGAAACAATTTATATTTTATATAAGTTTATTAAGACAATTAATGAAATAATTCAAGTAAAACAAGAGAACATTAATTATTTAGGTTAGGATACATATAATTAACGCACACAGGCATTACAGAAATGATTAGATTAATACAGTGATCTCATCATTAATATGGTAACTTAATTTATACAATTGTTTGCGGTTGATAAATCATGCCTACTATATTCTGATATGCCAAACTATTTTTTTTGATTTGCCAATGTTGTAAGCTAAAACTCTAGCCAGGATGATTATCAAGTACAGTATTAAGCTGATTATTATAAATACATTACAAATTAGCAATTAAATAAGCTCAGTATACAGATTCAACCTGGTGACCTAGATTGCGGGTTCAGACTAATGCTGAAGCATTAATAGTAAAGAAGGGAAGAACTGGTTACTTTTAGGGTTGCCTCTATAGACTATAACACTAATAAAATACTAAAATTAAGGTTGCAGTGTGAGAAATTGTTCACAAGCTTCAATATAAATACTTGGTGTCCTAAGACCGAACAGCTTGCTAGCATAATAAGAACATATCAGTTCGGGAAATTGGATAAACTTTAAACATGGTCTGGACCCTCATGTTCCATTCTAAAGATAGCCAGCTGAACTTTGTGGATGGGAATGGCTGCCACCGCTAGTCTGTCAGGAAGTCATAGCAAGATGCTAATGCACGCTTGGTGCTTAATGACACACTCATAATGTATAGATTAATACAAATATATATATAATAATTAACTATCTACGTCTAAACAGATAATTTCTATCTACTCAATTAACTTAATTCAGTTCTTAGACTAGCATAATAATCATGCTAAGTAAAAGGGCTAACTAAATTATTAATCTAGTTAATACACTGAATCTGTATACATATATAATTACAATTTAATTAAGGAGGAGAAAGTATATCTAACGGCCTTAACAAATATTAATGATATACTTTTAATATCATCCTTAGCTAGCATCTTACTTGTAACTAATAGATAAAACCATAAGTTTAATAACTTGTTATACATTCCTTAGTAAACTATAATATCAATAACATAATGATAACGAGCACGTAGCGATCGGTTGTTATCTATCAGAATAGGATTTCGAAGCAGTGATTACTATGTTAAACAGCATTCTGAAATATTACACTAGTGAGCTTGATAATAATCTCCTTAAAAGTTTACTAAAATAATTATTCATTGCCTCAAAATATTGGCATATAACATATATATTAAAATAAATGAAAATGAAATAATTAAATCAGTAATGATAGGCATGATTGCAGTTTATAAAGAGTTTAAATAATAACTGATTTATTTAGGTTAAGAAATGAATTACGTGAGTTAAGATTCAGGGAAGTTTTATAGTTTTAACTTTAGAAATGATTTAATTTAAAAAGAAAATAATAATTAAGATTGAATGTTCATTACATTGCAGCAGCTAACTTAATATTTAAATTACAGATTAAAGACTAATTTATAGAGCTCTGCAGTTTGTGAAGAAATATTACCAATCTTCTGCAATTTGAACTTCAGGCACTTGGGGGTAAGGCATTATGGCATTCTTCTCTGGATAGGTTGCTTGGTGATAATCTTCTTTCAACAGCAGGCAGTGGCTAGAAAATCTATACCAGTGATGATGATCACACACATGGCAACTGTAGATCGGGTTGGAAATGATCGTTCTCTCATAGGAAGAAGTGGCAAATCTATGGCCCTCCTACTCACTCATTACGAAATTCAAAAGAGCGTAGATTTGGGTAGCAACACTACAATTTTACAGGGTATATTTTTAAAGTGTCAAAATACAAGCTATTTATACTAATTTTAAATCCTATATATTTTTTTTTTTACAAGATGGATTCACAACAGGATGAATCCATTAGCACTTGTTAACAATTTTAAATTTGTAAAATCAACTTTACTATTGTTTAATTTTTAAGTCATATAATTTTAGCTTGATTTGCATACCTTTATTCCCAAAGGGATCTAAAATAGTGCCAGTTCATTGCATTTTGTTATTAACTAAGTTTCAGTTTTGAAAATATTATTGCAAAAATATAAATTTAGAAACTTAGCCTATACACTATTTTAGAGCAGGTGCGTGCGGCATGATTCTTATTTACTATCATTTATTTTAAAATAAATCTAGAATTTTAACAAATCTTTTAAATAACATTTCATTATATATGTCTTCTGGTACTAGATGGATTTTATACATATATATGTGATTCTCAATGAAAACTAATGAATTGACTTCTTTTTAATAAATCTATAATTTAAAAAAAGATCTAAATTTTAAGTACAGACACGCTGAAATATATATAAACCAATAATATATTACCATCTGTTACTCGCATATATATGTACACTGATACATGTACTCAAGAGAGTTTAAAGCTAGTATAGATGGAGTTATGGTTTAAAACAGGTGAAACATATAGTCTGCAAGGAATATACCATTTCAATATAATAAGTAAATCATGAACCAAGTGGTTTTCTCCACTTGTACACTGAATATTTGGGCACTCTAAAATTTATTACATAAATGTTGGACTTAGGCAACTAAAATATATAACTAAAACAGATGAATAAATATGTTGATTCACAACTGCCTCTATGGCAGTTTGAATTTATATTAACCTTGGATTCATGAATTTTTTAAAGTTTCCAATGGTCCAGAGAATGACAAAGAAGATAAATTTCAGTAAATGATGATTTATTTGATGATAAAGTATAGTATTGGAGGTACAATGAATTATCTTAATTGTAAAATAAATTGTGTAATAAAATAAATTTATAATGATTGATGCAAATAGACAAATCAAAGGACTTAGGTTAATAATAATATTAATTTATTGAAATAAATATTAACTTATTGATGTGGATAAAATAAAGATTGTAATTCCAATTTTTCCAACTGCAATCTAATATTCTATCAAATATTTTATAATTTAGCTCTTCTCTCTCTTTTTTTAAAGATTATAATTAATAGGTATGATATACATTTAAATTATGAAACATACAGTCATAAGAGGGATAAAGATAAACTCATTAAATAAAGTAATATGTTTTAATATTGTTACTTTTTTTTTAAAAAAAAGTATATTTTTCTTATCATTTAAATGATTACAAATACCAAGTAAGTTATACTAATAGAAATTATTATTAATAATAAAAAAAACTTTAATAAATGTTTATTGTTAAAATTATCATGCTATTTTTAATCATTTTTTTAAAAATGAAACTTATTTGACAGTATTACTTTAAAAGGAGGTTTTTATTAGCTTCTGTTAAACATTGTTATGCATATATATGACTTCAGCTGATATTCCATTATTCAATGATATTCCCTTTGGTATCTTTTTTGCTAGCAAAATATAAACATAGAGATCCATAAGTAATTTGAATGATTAGATGATATCTAATTATTATTCCTGTTGATATTACAATCCAGGTGAATTCAATTATCTTACCTCTATGGTGATCAGCATAGCATTTGTGATATAGTTGCTTTACCCACAATGTATATTTCTTGGCTATATGACACGAATATATTTATAAAGTAAGGTAAAATAAACACAAAATTTTAAGAGAAAGAAAGTCTGTATTATTCTTGCTAAAGTCATTTCTGTAGCTATGCCAACAAAAAACTTAGTCTATCCTTTTTCTAAACACTGGCTTGTGATCATACAACTCATCATTTGACAATAATTTCAACAAAAATATTTCATTTTAAAATTTAATGAGTAAATGATTCATTTATTTCAGATTCATTCAAAACAATATTTTTTTATTTTATATTAAATATAGGACTTTTAATTATTTTTTTTATTTAGCTATTTATATACAAGGAAATTATAGATGGCAACATGTGTACATCACAATATATTTGTAACTATTCATACTTCATTAACCAGCTAATGAACTTTAGTAAAATGATAACAATAATGTGTTCATGATTGTGTTGTATGGTGACTAATTAACACTTATTTTCTTAATACTCTGAAAAATTTAAATAATGGAACAATAATGATTCAAATATAAAAAGATATATTTTAAAGATCATTAAGTAAATATTTTAAATATATAAAATATGTTGTACTAATTATTTCATAACTAAAAATAATTAAAAAAATATTGATATTTGTATAAAAATTAAAACTATTATTAGTATAGAATACCTACTTTTTCTTTAATTTGGCAAAAAAAAAAAAAAAAAACATGGAATAAGAAAATAAATTCATAAAAGTAATTATGCTGAAAAATAAAATTATTTGAAAAATATCCAGATTTTAAAAATTAATCTTTATTCTTTTTTTCATTTTAGAGTGACTATTTTTTTTTCATACTGTTTTATTATTAATAATTATGTTGAGCAACAGTGATTTAGGAAGATGTTGGTGAATAATAGTTGATTACAGTTGTACTACTGGTTTCATTTCAAATTACACTGGAGAAAGAATCATAAACTATCTTTATATATTTACATTGAAAATTTGGGAATAGACTGAATATCATTCATATGATCACCAGAAATCAATATTGACTCCATAGATTTAACACTACGAATATTAGTCAAAAAAAAACTAAATTGCATTACTAATAATAATGATTATATTAAAAATGTGTCACAATAACCAACTTGGTTTTTATGGTTTAAGAAAGTTACTTTACAAATTTTATTAACTTTTTTTTTTAACTTTTAGCTTTATGCTTGAAAACATTTAAGAAAGTTACTTTACAAATTTTATTAACTTTTAGCTTTATGCTTGAAAAAATTTTAATATGTGAAATATTGTACATATCAAATTCGAAAAGGATAATAAAATGAAGAATAAAAGGTATATACTTTCAATATAAGGAGAAGAAACATTATTAATAAATGTGATTGCACTGAGCACTTTGAGACAAAAAAATAGTTGTTGCTGTATTGTAAAATTTATTAAATTTGTTAATTTTGTTTTTATTTTTTATTTTAGAATTTTTTTTTTAATACCACATAATTGAAAGTGTATATTTTTCAGAGTAGTATGCTTAAAACGTAAAATAAAATAAAATTAATTTTTTTTCATATGTCAAAGCACCGGCCGGGAAGCAAACCCGCAAACCTGGGACAACTGCTTGTAAGTCAGCTGTGCTGACCACTCAGCCACCAACATTTGACTAAAATAATTATTGAATAGGTTTCTGAAAAATTAGGAACGAATTAAAATGGTTTCTTTTGAAACATTGCAAAAAAAATGTAAATATATTTTTGGAACCAATTATATTTACAAATGAGAAATTAGGTTGTAACTAACAAAATTAAAAAATAATAATGCAATATACATTTTATTATACATATTTAAAATTCATTACTGTAACAGTGTATATATATACATGGTAAATAAGTATGTTTATGTATATGAGTTACATGATATTATTAATAAACTAAAATAAAATTATATTTCAATATTTTATTATTAAAAAAAAGTTAAAATAAAAAGAAAAAATAAAAGTCTTCAGGATTAAGTTAAAATATTAATTATAACTTATCTTTTTTTTTCTTTTGCTTATTAAAATTTAGCTTATAATTGAAAACAAATTTGTACAAGATGTAATTAGTTTCTGGATATAAATTCAAGAGTGATTAATTAACAATAGTTAACTAATTTCTATGTAATCAAAAATATAAGATAAAAAAATTAAATTTTGCAATCACCTATTGTCCAAAGAAGAACAGCAGCAGCAGAAAAAGCAAAAGAAGGAGCAAAAGGAGAAGCTAGTTAGTTTGTCCAGGATAGTTGACCAAAGAGTCTATAAGCCAGCTAAAAATGACTGAGTCCAGCAAGATGAAGTAATCTTCATATGGTCATGCTGAGAGAAAAATGCGATGTTAAACCAAAGCTGAGTGTTCGTTCCTTTCCACTGCCTGTCTTCTAAACACCAATAGCTAGATGCAGTAATATATCTCTGACTTGCCTTTGCTGATGTTTTTATCCGTTATGAACTAAATCTACACAACCAGATCTCGCAGTAGTACGCTGAGCCAAGAAGAAGTGACCAGCTACTACAATAGTAGCCCATTATACATCTGACAGGATCAGAAGGCAGAATCACTCAGATGTTATATAAAAATCTCTCTATGTAAATATGTCTAGACATCATTAATAGAATTTCTAAGTTTTATTTCAAGTGTGAACTTTTAAATTTTATTCTAGATAGAACTTTTAAATATCATTGCTAATCTTAACTTTTAATTATATGTAAATAAGCATGATTGTTAAAGTATTGTAATTTAATAAGTGTTCATATTTGTGTTTTAAAAGATTAAATATTTGTTATATGTTTTTTTTTTTTTATCTTTTAATAAATATGTATAAATTATTGGTGTGATTTAAGTTTCTCTCTCTCTCAATTTACCGTGGGTAAATAAATAATCTTATTTAGATAGAGAAGAGAAAGGCCAGTGCCATTTTCTGTTCTAATGCAGTAGCCAACAACCTGCCAGAACTATTTGCACAGAATAAAGCAACAACACCATTCATTTATCATAGAATCATTCCCAAATGCAAACTTTACAGAAATCTACAATACAATATTTAATGTTATACTGTAGATTAAGACACCCAAACAATTTTAAGAATAAACTTTAAATAATAAAAAATAAAAAGCAAAAAAAAAAAATCTCCCATCAGGGATATATGCAGTAATTGATCTCTCATACAGCAGTTTTCCAACCTGTCTATTTGTGTGTAATTATTAAAAAGTTGTTTGTATGTGAAAATTTAAAGAAAGTTTAAAATTTTTTATAATATTTAATGATAGATGATGGAAATAGTCCAACATATTATCATATCTAATGCACCATCATCACATTTATGCTTATTCTTTATTTCATTATAGTCACTAAATCATCTGTTTTTTTTAACTCTATCTAAAAACACTTCTGTAATATACATTTTTTCTACATTCAATGTAATTTTATTCATCCTGTATAATTAAATGTGTGTATCTGTAACCCCCCCCCCCCGAATAAAATTCTTTTGAAATGTAAAAGAAACATAATAATATTAATTGTTGCAGAATAAAAATCTCTTTCAGAAGTTATTAATTAATTTTTAATTGGTTAAAAAAATAAAATTGAAATATAATTGTCAACAGTACATACAATTAACTGAAAGAAAATGCTAACTAAATCTTATACATAGTGATTCACTCAATTATTTACCTGGCTATAATTTCTTACCTATTTATTCCATTAGATTAAGTGTAAATGTTTATGAATATGCAAATGTAGTTGCTTTGCATTATTTCTAACTCATACTTTCAATTTTATTTATATATATAACTGTCAGATTGGTGTATAAAATAGAATGTACCTATCTTATGAAATAAATTTTAAAGTGATAATTTACTATTAAATTTTCCAATAATATTAGATATATCTAACTCAAATATTTTCTGAATGTTTAACTAATTAACAAAATCCTATATGAAGTAATGAATATTCTTTTTTATCTGTGACTATCAGTAATTTATAATTTTTTTCTTGATAAATTATAAATGTGTGGAACATTGGCTATCTTGATTTTTAGTAGGAAGCAAGGGTTTACATTCTCCTGTGTAATATTGTATGACCCTCTAAATAAACTATATATCCAAAGTTTGGGTTACAGATAGTTCATTGTTATTAACCATGCTTTAAGAAAATTATTCATGTTTATGTTTACAAATATATATATAATTAAAGATTGTTTAAACAAATTTATTTGTCTTTGTCTGAGATTTTTAGGTCAAATTTAAAAAATACAAAATTATTATTATAATGCATTGTTTATATTTGCCACACACTTAAAATAAATATAATTAATCTACTATATTAAATAGACCATCTTCATTATAAAGTGTTCATTCCATTATTAAATATATGAATTATTTTTTTTATGCAAAACTTATTTAAATTTAACCTATTGAATTAATCATTCTATGACACATTAGGTTCCAAAAATAAGATTTGATTTATTATATCAATCATTCCCAGGAATGTCTAGTTTTTATCCGTTTATATTGTTTATTTAGCCTATTTTATATAAATAACTTGTTTTTGAAAAATTGAATCAATAAATCTTTCATCAACTAATTTGAATCTTTTCTTATATAGTTAGTGTTTAGTGCATATTTTAATTATAACAAGATGTAACATTAATCATTTATTTTTTTCTGTGAATAATTACAGGTACAATTTAAAGTGATGTTAGCTATGTTTTTTATTCTACATGAGGCTTAAAAATTTATATTATAAGCATGTCTTATTTGATTTAATTTAATAGTAGCATTCATATTGATAAATTTTTTTATCTTTAACTTGGGATATAAAGAAAATTTAATTAGGCAATAATTTAAATAAATCAAACTTCACCATAGGGAATCATTTCAGTAGAAATAATTTTTCTTTTAAAAAAAACAGCTAAATTCTTGAATGTTGTTTTTATCATGATATAAACATTATAATATTAATGAATTATACAGTATATGAGATCCCTACATAAATAAGTAGCTTGTTCATAACTTTCCACTGATTGATAATAATCTTATAATAATATGTCTTGTTGAACCATTTCATTGATAATAGCACATATGAATAAATTCAAACAAATAGTGAAATGTGATTTTGAAAGAGCTGTTCTGTTGATATTGGTGGAAGTAAATAAATGTAAGTAAAAAACAATGCAAACACAAATATTTAAGCTTACTGTTTGTTGTTAATGGGCACTGAACATGCTTTCATTTAATTTTAGATGTATTTTTATAGATATTGTGATGCTTAATTGAATTTGAAATGAAATAAATTTTATATCTATTTTAAAACTTTCCATTTTATTTATAGAGTAGCAATAAGCATAAATATGTGTGAAAATGTATTTCAGATATAGGAAAGAATTTGACTATTTAGCAAATCAATATTATTTAAATATCTTTAATTGGCATAATAAGGATACCTATCTGATGAATGTTGATAACAATTTAACATTGAAGTTTTTATAAGAAAATTTGATAATTAGTAATTATAAATAAAATTTTAAATCACTTAGCTTTAAGTTTATGAATTTTGAATGATTGGCTTTTGATTTTCAAATTTCTTATCAAAAGTTTTGAAGCTATCTGTTCTATATTTTAATCTTCTAAAATTTTTATAGCAGTCCTATTTTGCTGGAAAAATGTAATGTGATTCAAAAGCCAACAGTTAATTTAGTCATGTTTGAACCAAATGAAATTTGAAATATGTATCTAAAATAAAATTCAAATATGTTATTTTATTAGTGATTTAAAATAACTTATCGTGGACTGAATAATTCATTGATTCTGTTCCTTTTAAATTCTTTTTTAGCAAATTTTCAACTAATATATATAATTTTATTTATTGATATTGATATATTTTGCAATTAGTGTGTGTTGCATAAGTGTTGATCTATATCATGATAATATTGCTCTGTATAGTTTAGTGCAGTAATAAAAGTATCTGGATGAAGAAGTCAATTTTAAGTACTGAATTAATATTTTTCAAATCTTCAACCATAGCTTATTTCATTTTTTTTTTTTTTTACTGATCTTAATTTTTTTATGATTGTCAGTTTGTAAGCAGGTTGGTCCTGTGTAAGAAACAAAATGACAGATTTAGCAAGTTGATTGTTTATAAGTGTTGTTTCTGAATGATATTGTTATACATGGGATACATCTTACTAAGATTTATTGGGGGTAATTGCAATCTTATGATAGCAAAGATTTATTTTCTATATCAGATTTATTGATTTGCATAATCAGAATATTTTTAATGGTAAGACTTAATCAGCAGTTGACTCACTCAATGATGCTTGAGACACTGCAGAGTCGGATATAATATTGGAATCTCAAAAAATTACATAGGCGTTTTTTGAAAGTACAGGTTAATAGCAATTTTAATACTTCTGTGACATCCATCCACTCTATTCTATTTTTTTTCCAGATTGATTCCATTAAAAGAACTCCTTTCTATACTTTTCATTAGAAATTGCTTTAGATTATAAGAGTTCATAAGGTGCTGGCCATTCACACTCAAGTAGTCTGTTAAATTTGTTTATGTTACTTTTAGGAAGAGTTTTAAGCTGTTCATATATTATAACGATCGACAAAACCTCCCAAATCTAATCTGCTATATTCAAACCTAGAAAATTTATAAAGGTGGCAGATACATATGGGTGAGGTTCAACCTTATCTAACCAAAGCACCAATCACTAGCTCAGGGAGAAGCTGAGCTTAATCTATCACTGAATATTAAAATTTCTAATTCTTAATTTTAAAAATTATTTATAAAAATATATAAATAAATTTCTGCCAAAATTAATTCATTATAATGCACACACACATTAAAAGGAAAAATTCTGAAAATTAAATTTAGTGAATATATTTGATTTAAATTATATTCACAGATGGGTACACTTTAAAAGAATTTAATGCAGTTTTAATATTTTGCTAAGCGTAAATATGCTACATAGATTACGCATATAACCAATGCAATCCTTTTTAACCTC
Source organism: Epiperipatus broadwayi (assembly GCA_028023455.1). Classification (NCBI taxonomy): domain Eukaryota; kingdom Metazoa; phylum Onychophora; class Udeonychophora; order Euonychophora; family Peripatidae; genus Epiperipatus; species Epiperipatus broadwayi. The sequence continues at coordinate 3,688,216 of JAQFVV010012499.1, forward strand.
GGGCTAAAATCCCACATTTAAACCAATGCTAGCTTACTGATATACCAATGTGACCAATGCAAAATGAGATTGTTAGTATGACAATCATGCTGACAGGAATTTAAATCTGTAGCATGATATCATTAGAGAAATAAAGAATTATGGTGGGAAGGAACAAGCATCTTTCCCATGATCAATAATACATTTCAACAACAGACAGGAATGATCCACTGCCCAATTGATGATACCAAAAATGAAATTATTTGAAATATATATATATGAGATACTCTGTAAATGGAGATAGTGGTCTTTGCAAACTTACTGTCCCAACCAGAGCGTAAGAAAATCAATGGCATAGGAAATACATCTACAACCATTGGCAATGTGATGGCTGCACTTTTGTGCCATACGTTCAGATGGATATTATGCCCTATATGCTAATGCACCAAAAGAGAACAAGTATCCAATGCGTATACCCAGATTACATTGACATAAAACATCTGTACATCTATCCACCAGCACCAATTTAACTACGAAACAATTAACCCAAAATTAACACACCTTAAACTACATTATCTTAGAATCATTTACGCTTATTTTTAAATTATTAATTTAAAAGAAATTATAAGAATGGAAATAATAATAATAGCAAGCATATTAAAAGGAAATATAACAAGTAATTTAAATTTCTGCTTAATCAGATAAGAGACTTTATGGGTTAGGCACCATTTAGGTTTAAGTATTTGAAAAGTTCTTAGATTATTAAAGTTCATACTTTCCTTGGCTGTAGGTTTATTTGAAGTCTGTCTTGGTGGTTCATGATGCAGTTTACAATTCAAAGTTCTTTCCATTTCATATTGTTCTAGGTGGAGACAAGTCTGATGTTTTCTGCTTTCCGGAAACCATTACTCTGGAGGTCACCTCATCTGGTGCAAATATGGAAACATAAATTATTGCATTACCCTACATTTTGGAGATCCGCAATACATGTATAAAATATGTTTAAATAACATGCAAATCAGCAAGAGCGATCCAAATCTAAATCTTCACTTAAAAGTTTTCTTTTTATATCATTTTGAATTCTTATCATCAAATACCACAATCAATCTTGCCTGGCTTGGCACTGTTCTTATTGGCAATGATCATTATTGCCAAGCTTTCTTTTGAGCAGGAAGTCAAAATTTTATCACTAGTATCTTTTAATTTATCTCTTATCTGACTTTATTCTCAAGGGCCTGTTTGCTATTATATCATTATAGAAAATCATTTCCATTCTAAGATAAAAATAACTTTTAACTCTAATTAATTAACAGTTTTTTTTTAATATTAAAACAATCTTGTTTTTAGATTTTTAATTTTAAATAATTATATAATTAGTTTGCCATCTGTACATTATATATATTAATTTAAATAAAATTTTATTAACTTAATTTTATATATATTTCTATTTGAAGGTGATTTTATTTAGATTTTTTTCATTTTTATTTGAAAGTGATGAAACTTGCCAATTTTTAGAATAATCTGGATCAAATTCTTCAAGTGATACTGTTTTTTGATAAATATTGTTTTTTAAAGAAATAATATATTTCTTTGTATAATTTTATTTCTTTATTTTTGTTTAGATTTTTTTTTTTTTAAAAAATTTAAAATGCTAACAATAATAAAGATTGGTTATGACTTTGAGTGAGTGTAACATTTAATTTATTGATACAGTGTTTGCAGTTTATTTAAATTATGTGCCAAATCTGTTATATTTTATCTGAATGAAAAAAGATCTTTTTAAAGTTAAATGCTGATATATTGGAAATTGCAATTCAATATTAGAAATTGAAAAAAATAACAATATTAATTTTCAGATTTAACTCAACTTGCCAAATATAAAAATAGGGTACTTAGGTATTAGTCCTGCAACATAGGGGAGATGTACGCCTTTTCACATCGGCAATAATTAAAAATTAAAAATTAATCTACATTATCACAAATATTATAGTATAATTCCCACATGTAAGCCAATGCTTTGAACTGGCAAAACCATCTGGATCACTATTATTTGATAGCTTCTATTATCCCATACAAAATTATAAAGACAATTTTAATCTTTTACAACTGTCACATTAATTATGATCTATTTAAATCCATACACAGTAAAATATATATATAGTAATTAAATATAAATATTTGAAAACCAGGCACTCTTCACAAATCTGGAGCTTAATTGTAAATATAGGGGATTTGAACTCAGACTTTCAAGCATTCTTCAACTATCCACACTATCTCATACAACTGATACATATGACCACACACATGTAGAAAAGATAAATAATCACCAATATATGTATTTCATGCTAAACCAGCACTCATCAGTTGATCCAGATTATCATCTCCCACACATATGTATAATCAGTGCTCAGTTTACATTAAGATAGCAGATCTTCACACTTTAATGGATAGACTTCAATCTACACCAACCTCCAACTTTTCAGCCATCCATATCATTGAAAATCGGAGATGGAAAGCCCAAATCCCATGCTGATGCCAATATTATTATTGTCATACCCATGTTGACCTCAAGTCACTCTGACCCCTCATATATAGGACCTATCCATTTAAATATATAGAAGAGGGATGGGCAGGATACAAGCTTCATATGTAAATACTTGAAAACCAAGCACTCTTCACAAACCTGGAGCTAAATTGTAAATACAGGTGATTTGAACTCAGGCTTTCAAACATTCTTAAACTATCCATACTATCTCATACAACTGATACACATGACCACACATATGTTGAAAAGATAAATAATCACCAATATACATATTTTAAGGTAATTCAGCACTCATCAGTTGGCCCAGATTATCATCTCCCACACAAATATATGTATGAGATAGTGTGGATAGTTGAAGAATGCTTGAAAGTCTGAGTTCAAATCCCCTATATTTACAATTAAGCTCCAGGTTTGTGAAGAGTGCTTGGTTTTTAAGTATTTACATATGAAGCTTGCATGTATTTAAATGGATAAGGTCCTATACATGAGGCGTCAGTGACTTGAGGTTAACATGGGTATGGCAATAATAATATTGCCATCAGCATGGGATTTGGGCTTTCCAGCTCAGATTTTCAATGATAGGAATGGCTGAAAAGTTGGAGGTTGGAGTAGATTGAAGTCTGTCCATTAAAGTATGAAGATTTGCTATCTTAATATAAACTGAGCACTGATTATATATGTGTGTGGGAGATGATAATGTTGACCAACTGATGAGTGCTGGTTTAGCACGAAATACTTATATTGGTGATTATTTATCTTTTTTTCTACATGTGTGTGGTCATGAGTATCAGTTGTATGAGATAGTGTGGATACTTATATTGGTGATTATTTATCTTTTCTACATGTGTGTGGTCATGTGTATCAGTTGTATGAGATAGTGTGGACAGTTGAAAAATGCTTGAAAGTCTGAGTTCAAATTTCTTATATTTATAGTAATTAAATATATATACCTATTTTTTTAAAAAATGCTTTAAATAAATAATTTTTAATTAACAAAGCAATTAGCATAAATTCTATGTTTATATTATTTTAATGATTTGCTTAGGAAAATAATAATACAGAATAATGTACATATGTAAGATAAAAAGAACATAATCAAGAACATAACCTTGATGATAGTTTTATTTCAATTATAATGCTCTCTTTATTGAATCCAATCACCTTATATACTCTCCTTTTCTTTTTAAAAAACTATTTCTTCTTAGCAACCATAAATATACCCAATGTTTCAACCACTTTTTTTAGGTAGTCATTTTCAAGTATTTATAAAATTGCATATTTATATATATGTAACGAGCATAGACGTTCGTTACATTGTTTTTTTTTTTTTTTAAATTTATTAAACATGAAAGTAAATTAAAAAGTTCGCATTTAAAAATTTTCTTTAAGAATTAAAAATTGAAATTAAATATCATCTTAAACTCTTATATATTAATTAAATCGCACAGATAATGAAAAATTATTAAAATAAAACTTTATTAAAAGAAAAAGTATTTTAAAACTAAATTTTAAAAAGATTTGGAGATGAAATTATATCTTTAAATTTATCTTTAAATATATTTTTGATTTGGAAAACAGGTTAATTAATCAGAAATGGAAATGATTGTTAATTAGTTAAATGTAAACCAGCCTTCGGCATTTAAATGTAAAAACACCGGTCAGATAAGAAAACAATAGAAACTGTTAGCAAATAAGAAGAAATCCCTATGGAATCGGACCTCAACGAAAAGGATAATTTCATCGATGACGTAATGTTAAGTCAATCCTTCGAATACGTATAAAAGGAAAATTTGGAAATTATTAATTAGTGACTAGTTATTGATGATTATTACGATGTAACAGCTAGGTGTTAGTGCTGAGGGGATTGAAAAAGACGCACAGCTTCAATCCCTTCAGTTCTGCTAAGAAAGGAAGAAAAATGAACCATCGTTTCTACATTGAGGACCAACTACACTAAAAAAATCTCCGGATGGATAAATAAATCGGCCACAGGATACCAATCTTCGGACGGCGTGGGAATTCACTTTCAAACGGCCAGGAATATATGAAGATGAACTATTTAAATAACCGTAAGAACTTTAAAATTTATGAACAGTAAATTAAAAACTTTTCAGATTTAAATAATTGCAATATTATTCTATCTGACCGATATTATTTATTAATTAGTTATAATTTTGTTTAATGTATTTATTTTGTAAAATCATTTCCATTTATTTATTTTTTGTTCTTTAAGTTTTATTATGATTTTTGTTTTCCGTTAAATTAATTATAAAAATGTTAAACTTAAGTCGGGCGTGAATGGCTGTATAGATTTGTAAAGTTATATTAGGGGAGGGTAATCTTAGGTTATTTATGTCGTTGTTAGATTGGGTCAATGGATTGGATATATTGATGTAGTTAGTAGATGTAATCGGAGATTCGCTACTGGCAGAATCGTTTATATATATACCCGCACTCACCCATTTGCCTATGGAAGGAATTATAAGACGGAGAACGCAGTTCCTTTCTATGGAGTTTTTTTTTATTGTTCTTCTCGTTAGATAGATGTAATATTCCTATCTGATTGAGAGTCAATGTCTTTTCTTAATTCTTTTGGTGCTGCCGTATTTCGTATTACATTGAATACATCGATATATCAGATGGATTGATGCCCGTTTGACTGCGAATTTTAGCCTAAGGTTAAATAGGGATAGAATATTTTAATTTCAATGCAAATCTATGTAGTATTCAGACTTGATTCTAAATAAAAATGCATTAAATTTAAGTTGTTTATAGACGCTTGCACGGATTGTTTATCGGTTAACTATGTTTTGCGTTTTCATATTTGATCAAAATAATAGACATTCGATAAATAATGATACCTTACGGTGAGTATCTAAAATGTATTTATTCAGATGTCTTTTAAGTTATTGGTGACAATGCAAGTATCTTATGGTGAATACTATTGGGTTACATATAAATTTCCCTCCGCAATTGTCAGTAATCAATAATTTTATATTTTGATCGCTTATGTTTACTTTGGAATGTTTTTAACCGTGTAATCCATGTAACCGATCTATAGCAACTTATTATAACAAGCTTTTATAATCCCATCTGTGCGAACTTAATTAAAATGTAAAATTAGAATGTAATAGTAATTAAAGGTAAATTAAAGTCAAAAATCAAAGTTAAAAAATAATGTTAAATGTTAAAATGTAAAACTAATAATAAAATAATTTTAAATCTTATATATATGTGCATAAATAAATGTTTGTATGCTAATTACTGGCAGTGGCTTATTTTATTTATTATTTAATATTGAAATATAATTGGATAAGATATTATATTATTTAATCTCTGCTATTCCACTGAGCTAGTGACATGGGCTAACGACCGGAATCAAAATAAAAAAAAAAAAAATTTTTTTTTCCTACGTATCTGCCTACTTTATAAATTTTTCTAGGTTCAAATGCCTAGATGGCGCCCCGTAGTGCAGTTTACGTGAAGTCGCATTCTCCGGATCGTTACAATGGCCCCCATACGTTACAAATATATTGGCATTTGGTAAAAGCTAAAAAAGTAAATTTAGATTTTTTTTTGATTAGTATAATTTTTGTTAAAACGTGCAATGAAGGTTAAAATTGTCATTCTTATTTTTTTTTATCTAATTGGAAAGAATAAATGACATACAGATTACTAATCCAGATAAATTAAAAGAATTCCAAAAGTATAAGCTAAAAGAAAAATATTTTAGCTAATTAAAGATGGAAGAATAATGCTAAAAAAAAGAGAACTTTGTAACTTAAATTTAAGAGAGAGTGTATAAGATTATTATCTTATACGCTGATAAAAAGACAAAAGAGTGCGCAGAAGTTCCAAAAATGGAGCGTGATATAAAAAGGAGATGACAACTTCAATCTGGGTCTTCTCTTTTACTTCTAGTTACGTCTCTGAAAGTTGGAGGTTTCCACGAGCATAACCTGTGGCAAGAAATATACTTCTACACAGGTATGCCCCTTGCTGTACCAAGCTGTCACGTGAGCATGGAAACGGGACTTGTGAAGACCGCTTTTTGCAATAAAAGGGTCACTACAACGTGCCTTTTCTCCAGCTATAGAACGGAACAATAATGGAAGACGCCGGCAGGAGAGACCAATGGAAATTCTCATGATCTGGGATCCCATAAACCTACATGAACTTACCGGTAAGTTAAGAATACATTTTCCTGATAGTGACTTAAAAGTTTGCAAACAATTATTTATCTAGGCTTAGACTACCATCCTGATATAGACTTTCATAATCAAGGGACTTTCTTATAAAGAATTTTATACAAGATCTTGGAACATTATTAAATTGCGTTCATTATTTAATCTAACTGTTTTTGTTAATCGATTCATTATCTGGATTAGCATGTGTGTACTTTCCAGTTTAGTTAATTCGTAATTTAATTTATAAATATTTTAGTTTGTTAGAATAAAAGAGATTATACTTTTATCAACCTTTTTCATTGTGCGTTATTAATAATGGTTATTATTCTTTTTAGTATTAAAGTTATTATTAGTTTAATAAGATTTAAAAGTAATTTACCTTACCAATATGTTTGAATAAGCCCAGCAATAATAATCTCAAAAAAAAGATAATTCTAGTTTACCGTAAAATTACCGATTCTTAAAATCTAAGACCAATAATCTTAAAACTATTAATTCTCGTTACGGTAGGATGTAATACCGATTTGTTTAAAAACATTTTTTCTGTTTAGTTTACGAGTTACCATATGTTTGACGCAGTCTCAGTGGGTCTAACGACTCTGGCGCCCTCAAGTAGAAATTAAAAACTGGTTCTGCTCACGATAGTACTCGGTAATAGTTCTAGGCCGAAGTTGATCAGGAAAAATAGCTGTGTTGAGAATAGAAATACAACTTTCTTTTTTCTTTTGATACAGCTTGATCAACTCACGCTCAAATATAAATTTGAGGCGTATAGAGGCCTAGTAAAACGAAAAACGTTACAATATTATTATTACAAATAAAATTAATATATAAAAATGTAAATACCCTTATTGTAAAAACGTTTCCTTTTTATCTATCAATACATCTTTTTTACATATCTATATTATAACGATCGAAATGAAAGTGAAGATTGAATCTAACCGCAAAAACAATATCTGCAACTACCAGGGCGCCATCTAGGCATTTGAGCCTAGAAAAATTTATAGAGTAGGCAGATACGCGCTGTTAAGATTCAACTTTATTTAAATATTCAGATCGTTAGTCCAAGTCACTAGCTCAGTGGAGACGCAGAGATAAAAATCTATATCTTAAATATCAATAAATAAAAGCCACTGCCAGAAATTAACACATAAAAATATTTATTTATGCACATATAAAATGACATTTAAATTTTGAGGAATAAATTCAACATTTTAGATTTTTCTATTAATCTTTTAATTTTACATTTAACTAAGTTTCAATGAGTTTAATATTTTATTTAGATAGTCAAGTATGAATGGACTACATAGATCTGCATTTGAAAAGAAAATATTCTTCCCTGATTTAACCTTAGGCAACAAATTTCGCAATCAACTGGCGCCAATCCATCTGATACATTCATGTATTCAATGTAGCATGATACGACAACACAAAATACTATACTGTCAGGAATGGACATCTGATCAGTAAGTAGATTAGAGAAGACATTGTCTCTCCACCAACAGGAATGTGACATCTGTTGGCAGACTACGGTCCTTTGCCGTCTTACAAATCCATCCATAGGCAAACAGAGGGTGTGTGGCGTAGATCTATAATCCTGCCCATAGCGGATCTCATACTACATCTACAATTACACAAATATATCCAATCCATTGAACCAATTCAACTACGAAATGAATAACCTAAGATTACCCTCCCTTAATATAACTTTTCAAAACTATATAGCCATTCACGCCCGACTTAAATTTAACATTTAAATACGTTCGCACAGATTATTTTTATACAATTTGTTTTTAAAATGTTGAGTATAGATCGGCTGCACAGATTCCACAGTCAAAAAACATCCAAATTAAACACAATCGATCAAAATACAAAATCATCAATAACGTCAATTGCGAAAAGGGAATACACAAGTCCCCATGGCATTCATCGTAAGATGCCCGCATTAACATCGTTGACTTCTATATTCTAATCGACTGTGGAAACCACAACATAATCAACCGCTAACGAATCTATGCAACGTCTATACCCAACCTAAATTTCATCATTTAAAATTTAAACAACAAATAATTTATACAATAAGAGAAAAAAAAAATGGAAATGATTTTTATCAATCGGAAAACATATAAAATTAAACATTATTAATTGATTTTAACTTAAAAGTCAGATAGAAGTTCATAAGCTTGAACGAAAGTTCTTAATTATTTTTAAATTTAGAGTTCACATCAATATAGTTTACGGTAGAAGAGTCCAGGTTTCTGCTTTTAATTCCCGCGACGCCTCCATTGGAAGATAATGTTCTGGAGATGGTAATAGCTGGTTCAAGGTATCACAGTCTTTTCCTTTTTATATATTTTTTAAAACAAAAAAAAAATGAGAGAGAACGGCAAGTGCGTCTTACCGTTCTCATCAAATCACGTCCGAAAAAACTGTCTGGAACTCAATATTTCTCTTTTATAGTAAATCTCCAGATTGAATGAACAAAGACGTCACTAATCCAAATTTTCGTTCAGGTCTGGGCTGAGGCTTGGTGCTTCCATTGGTCAAGCTAAAATCTCTTTATTTTCTTATCTATCTTTCATCAGATCATTTTAATTATACAAGAGCCCAAGGGCCAGTTTGGTTTTCGATAATTCATAAACAATCATTTCCATTTACAGATTACATTAATTAATACCTGTTTTTATTTTTAAATATTGTACTTTTTTTTTTTATAAAAAAGTACGTTCAAATACTTATTTATTTGTTTTTTAAAAAAAAAAAATTTTAAAGTTTGGCATCTGTGCGAATGTATATACGTTTAACAAACATTTTAATTTTAGCGTTTAGTTTTTTACTTTTATTTGCGAACTTTTAAGTTTTTATTTTAAATTAATGTAACGACATATTTATATATCGTTACAATATATTACATTATAATAAAAATTACCCCAAATTCACAACTCAACAAGACTAGCCAAGAAAATAAACTCTAAAACACTGCCAATAGTTGGGGTAATTTTGGTTATTGTCTAGTTTAGCTTTATGCTTTTAATGTTTATATTACATTATATAATCGACATTTATTTACTTTTTTTCTCTCCAAATCTTTTCCTTTTACATACTGATTTCTTTATATACATAAAAAGGTATTTAGACCAGCGCTTTTTCACATTCGTATTGATCGCTGACAACCTTCTAATCTTTTGATCTGACCGAAATAATGTGTACACTTGGATTTACAAACTTAAAATGATAAATTCATCAAAACGGACCATGTGTTTCACAAGATTTACAAAATTATCAGCAACCTGAATATGTATGTGAAAAGGCACTGCACGTTAATACATGTTCTATGTCTAAAGCTAAAACAATTACTAAATTACACAAATACTCAAAATATTGCCAAAAAAACGTAAAATATACACATGCGGAACTTACCATGTAATATATAAAAATGTGTTTGTGCATTTTTAACAATACTAAAAATATGACTTTGACACAAAAATCTAAAATACGATGACCAATATTAATTTCTAACAATACTAAAAATACGAATTTCACCAAAATATTCGATCTTAAAAAATACATTTTTAACAACAGTAAAAATGCTGATTTGCTATACAAAAATATGTAAAACATGACAAGCCAATTATGCAATTTCCAAGTGTTACTTAAATATGGAGAAAACAATCATTAAATTACAAAAATCTAAAATATAAAAAAAAAAACCTATAAAGTATACAGATACGGTACGTATTGTGTAATATATAATAGGAATTATCATGATGAACAATCAATATTCCGGTTCTACTTTATTTTAAGTGGATATATTTTTTTCCCAAAATGGAGACTAAAAGTAAAATTTTTATTTTTCCCAAAATGCACACTTACTTAACATGTCATTTAAAGTTGTAATTAATAATTTGTTAAGAGTATACTCATTACCTAAGTAATATATATTAACCCTTAAACCGCTAATTTTTTTTTTGGGTGTTTGGGGTAAAAATTAAATTTTTTAATTGGCCCACCTACAAAAAGAAAAAAAGCCTTTTTTTTAAAACTTTTTCTCTTATAATTAAATTTAACCCAAAATTTTTTAAAAATATTATATTAAACTTTTCAGTTTTGTTTTAGAAGAGAGGGAGTTTTTTTAAAAATAAATTTTTATTTATTTATTATAAAATTTCTTCAATTTTGGAAAAAATAAAGAGTATATTAAAAAAAAAAGGGGGGGAAACTTTTTTTTTTTTTTTTTTAAAGAGAAGAAAGGTTTTTTTTTTTTATTTATATTTTTTTTTTTTATAATATTTTTTTTTTTTAATAAATTTTTTTTTTTTTTTTTTTTAATTAATATATATATATTTATTTTTATATTTTTTTATAAAAAATAAAATATTTTTTTTTTGTTAAAATTTTGTTTTTTTTTTTTAAAGGGGGGGGGGGGGGGGGGGGGGTTAAGACTATAACTTTAAATTGTCTTAAAAAATTTCTAATTATAAGAGGTTCACACTGATTCACTGTAAATAAAATGATTTTGCATGCGTTAGCTTGTATAGAAATTCTGGATTTAATCTGTGAAGTAATTAATAGCTTCACACTCTCAAATCAAAATGCTTTCGATTTGCCTATATAATTAAAAAGATAGGTTGGAGATAATAATGGTCACTCTTGTCTTAAAGTTGTTAATCTTATATTTAAGATTTGTAGAGGTCCCTACTGTTCCATCTAGGTGCATAGTCTTAAGGTTATAGCCTTAATATATATTACTTAACATGTGATTGTATTTGTTGTTCACCCAAAAATGATAGTAATTGGCAGTTAGTAATTTAGCACTTTTATGAATATACCGTAAAATATAAAAAACTGTATAAAGTATACATATACGATACTTATCATGCAATATATAACAGGAATTGTCACAATGAAAGAATCAATTTGCCGTTTCTACTTTAAGTGGTTAAATTTTTTTTCCAAATTGGAGACTAAAAGTAAAATTTTTATTTTCCCTCAAAATGCACAATTACTTAACACATGGTTGTATTTGTGGTATAATGATCGTAATCAGCACTTTGTAATTCAGCACTTTTATAGGCCTTTTTCAGAATAATTCGTTGAACCAAAACTACAAAAACAAATGAAGTAAAAAATAGTTAAAAAATGCAATTGACAGCAGTAAAGATGTTGTCAGAATGAAATCTGGACAATAACCAAGAATGTAAAATTATCACAAAAAAAAACAAAACAAAACAGGCAGTGATGCAAATATCCTGCATATAATTATTGCATTCAATTATGGTTTTATCTCTTAAGCCAAGCTCTAGTTTTCCCTCATTATATAGAGCTTAATTTGTGAGCCCAACTGTAAATAATGTGGATTGTTGGTTAGGAATGGAATTCTCAAATCCTCCAATAACGTACCCTTACAAATGTCAATTTTACTGTTTCACGTTTTGATACGAGATCAGATAACATTGCAGGATTTATTTGACATGATCGCAAGTTTACACATTTATCATGGATGTGAAAAGGCCTAGCATCTCCTCTACATTGCTGGTCTAATACCCCCAAAATACCAATAATTTTTGTTTTTTTTGTCCTTTTTATACACTTAACAAATTACTTTAAAAACAATAGCCTTTTTGGTACATACATATTAGGCCTGTGACACGGAGCATGTATTAGGCATGCTACACCTTTTCATATATGTATCTTGTAATCTGACCAAAATAACATGTACGCGGATCTTGTACTTGATATTTTCGCAAAAATTTATGAAAACATGTATATGGATCTTTTGTACATGATATTTTCCCAAGATTTACAAAATTATTGGCAGGTTGAATATGTATGTGAAAAGGAGTAGCATGTCTAATATGTGCTTGTGTCACAGGACTAATATTACTTTCACACTATAAATAATTTTTAAGAAATTAATATGAGACACCATTAAACAAAAAGCCATAAAATCGTAAAAACATAAAATAAAAACAATTTAGAGCATATTTTACAAGAAACATATACGACTTTCATAGAATAAATATACATTTAATCTATATTAAAGAATTAAATTTTAAGCAATTAACACAAGATGTCATTAAACAAAAAACCGCTGTTATCCTCCCCCCCCCACAACATTCACATGAATTTTAATTGGTAAATTACAAAAATTCCCTAAAATACTATTTAAAAAAAAAAAAAATATATCTGGGTTTTACACAAAATATATAACACATTTACATAAAAAATTACAAAGATTCCTGATATATGATTAAAAAAGCATGAAATACATATGACATTTTCAATAAATATACACGAAATTTAGATGAAGAAGTATAAAATGTATAACAATATTAAAGATATGACACGCTATTATGGCCTAAACAATGATTAAATTATCAAAATTTATAAAATATTATTTATAAAAACATAAAGTATACACATATGTTACTTACTGTGCAATATATAACAGGAATTATCACTATAAATAAATGTAAGTGGTCTCTTGAATTTTATTAATAGGTTAATCAAATTTTCCAGATAAAATGAAAATTTCAATAAAAATTTTACACTTTTTCCCTCCAAAATGAACACGTGATTGCAGAGAATATCATCTGAATGGGATTTTGTTGAAAAATAGTAATAAATATAAATATATTTTTAAAAAATTAAACAAAACAAAACATTTTGCCATAAAATAAAGTACACCTGGGTCTCGTTTTATGCGGATTATTTTAATGCGATTTTGAAGTTATGTGATTGATGTTTCTTCTTAATATCTTTCATATTTCACTATATTTATTAGATATCAAGAGATTTAAATTATTAATAACTTATTTTGACTTGAAATACTTTTTTTTTTCAAAAATATAACATTATAGTAGCAGCTAACATGAATATGGCCTGAAGCTGTATTTGGAATTTTATAGCTTCGATGTAAATAACCTATTTATACTAATGAGTAAATAATAATAATAGATTTATACTTACATATAAAAACATCGCAATAAATATTCAAAAAATTTAAACTTTTAAACCATATTTTGTTATATATAACAGAAATAAATAATCTTTTAGATTTTTAAAATAAAAAACGAAGATTTTATTAACTGAAATAATCTTTCTAATGATAATGTATAATCTTTTTGTTTTGATTACGATCTCATTTTTTAAATATAGGAACAGAAAACCATTAACACAGCACAAGACTAAAAATGGCGCTAGTTGTATATCACATCATGAATAAAAATAAAGTGGCCAACAGGTTTCTCTGGGCATGATTGCTGAGAGATTCTTGACTTCGTTTAAGGAGAAGCTACAATACATCACATCACATCCAATCTAATTTTTTCCCAGTTTACAAACGAACGCTAGCAGTAATGATTAAAATATGTATGAAAAATGTAAAATTAAATACTGTACTTAATAAAAAAAGTAAAAAAAGTGTGTTAATTTTTTTCAAATATTTGAAATTTTTTATTAATCATATTTTATTTGCTTATTTTTTTAATGCAAAATTTAAAATAATTTTGCCTTGTTGCTTTGCTTTTATGCAAATGCTGAAAAATACGGACCCTATCCCCCATTTTTCAAGGTAAGTTAAGTCTATTTTTGTGCAATTTTTTTTAATGCGAGTTTTCTGTGGAACCTATCTATCACATAAAATGAGACCCAGGAGTATACAACTTTTATTAATAATTCATATTGGCCGTCAATTAATTTTTATTTCATTCATTATGCAAATGAATGCATCCTCATCTTTATGACACCTATGCCACATAAATTCAGCCAAATATGAATCCAATATATGAATGAAACCATCTGAAAAAAGATGATTTTCAAGTTGCATATTTCATGCTGAGCTAACATTGATCATTATTGATCCAAGTATTTATCTTTTTTTTTTTATATAAAACATTATTTGTTTAGTGTTTATCAATTTTATATAATTTCAATGTCAAATTTTCTCCATTTACAACTTTGATACTGGCTACTTCAGATGAATACATTAATGATTATTACTAATCATTTATTAAACTAGAGATTATCTCTAGCCTAGCTATAACTTTAATCTTCAGTTAAAGATTAATATATCTGGTTTTATATAAACATATGGAAGAACTTCATTCCTTTTTTCCCATATATAATATCTTTTAGGATATACTCAAAACTCTACTTCACCATATATTCTTAGTATATGAATAAAGACATATAAAAAAGATAAGTAACCTTTTCCCCAATATGCACATTTTATGCTGAACTACACATGAAAAATGAAAATGTATATATTAATCTTTGAGGGTTAAAGTTATATCTGGACTAGAGATAATGTTTAGTTTAATAAATAATTAGTATAATAATTGGTGTATTAATCTGAAGTGCTGGTTGGTATCAAAATTGTGAGTACAGAAAATTTGACATCTGTAAATCAAATTGCAATGATTAAATATTGACATTATATAGTAGAGTTGAAAATAGCCTTACATTGCTTAATCTTAATGTTTCATTTATAGGTATTCTATATAGGACACAAATTATTTTGGATATATTTAAAAACTTCCTTACTTGGTATTAAAATTTTCAGTGAAAAAGATGATAAACAGTGTTTTAAGAAAACATATTTCTTCAAGCATCTGTTAAAAAGATGATAGACAAACTCAGTATTTTAAGAAAACATATTTCTTGGAGCATCTGTTAATTTTTTTCACATATTCAAATACTGATGTGCTTTAAAGTGAAAATTTTAAAATACAACTTAGTTTGATTTCTATTTTTAACTGAAAATAATTTCAAACATTTAAAAAATATGTAACTATTACTGAAAGAAATATCAGTATAATAGTCTATTTATTATATGATAATTTAATGTTTTTGATTTAAAATTAAAGTATTTAAGAATAGCTGTTGACTATTTTATATATTTAATCAAACATGACTAAATAAATAAATAATTTCTAATTCTACATAATTTACAATTATATTAAAAAATAATGTTAATACTGTTACATTAAAATACACACCAGGATTATGCGTAATATCAAGTTTCAGATAATTTATTATATAAATTAAATGTTTAAGTTAATTATCAAATTTTTCTAATAATCTTTCTTTATCAGTTGATGCATACAATTTTGAATATTTCTATATAAAGTAACAGCATTTCATCTGATATTTTCAAATTCCAATGTGATAGTCTCCTTTAAATGATTTAAATAGTTATAAGTTATTGATTTAAGATAACTTCATCTCTTTATATATATATATCAGAAATAAATATTATGCTATCAATCATCAATGCTTTTCATTTGGTCAAACAATTACTAATAAATAGTTCTATAAATAACAGAACAGGGGAGATGTCTGTCAGAATGCTTGATATTAAACTCTTAACAACTGAATCATTGCAATTCATTTCTTTTATAGATAGAATGTTACTTAATTTTTTTTTTTTTTGTTAATTTATAAACTATTATATATCAATCTGGAACAATAGATAAATAAAATTATAATAAAAATGATTTTTTTTAAGAGTTTGTATTCTCAATTATTTCAAAAATTCATCTTCACACACACACCTATCTGATGTACTTATAAATGATTTAGTAGCTTAATCTTTAATCATATTTACATATAAGTGTGGATTGAATACATTTCTTAGCCGTCACTCATAATCAAGTATGGCCATATTTAATGCTAGGAATAACAAAAAGAGGACTGAATAAAGAAATTTATGAATTTATGGACACATATGCCACCTTCTGATCTGTTTATTTTACATCATATGATACAGTATTTGAATCTTTTTTGTAACAGATTTTTCTATAGTAAACCTTTCATTCATGCTTATCATAGCTATGTATCATATTGCATTTTCTTTCTGTTATATTTTTTAATGAAAACTATCAATACTACATCTCTAGAATATCTTAAAAATAATATCTTTACATCACAAATGGAGATATCTATTCCCTTATAAAAACTATGCTTGTGTGTATTTTTAAAAGGAATTCTGTTTTTTTTTTTTATCCATTTTGTATGTCCAATCCAATGAAAATGCATTTATACAAATGTTGATTAAATATTATTACATCCTTCATAGTAAAGAACTTATTAATTAATTTTATAATCTTCCCATGTTTTCAAACATTACTAGCTTTCTTAAAGGAAAATTTTATGTTGATTTCATGTTATGTTGATAGGGATTTATGTCCCATAAAATAAAATCCCCATAAACAATTTTTTTTTGTGTGGAAATAATTATATTACTCTCATGAAAAACTGTCTTTGTTAAATGCACAAGCAACATAGCCACTTCTATCATAATATTTAAACAGATCCATATTCTCAAATTAAATCATTCAGTACAAAGCTGCTTGAATTTTTTATTCTATCACTGACTGCTAAAATGTCTGATTTTTTTAATTTTAACATTATTATATTTAATTCTTAATTCTAGAATAAAATTTTTATCCTCTTTTTCTGCAATACTTGTAATGGTTCAAAAAATGTTAAAACATTTTAAACAACAGAATAGGTTTGACTTTCTAATAAAGAAAAGTTTATTTCAAGCCGAGCGCTTTCAATACTGAGTAGTAGCACAATCATAGCACAATGTGACTAAAGGAAGTTGAGATCTAGATTTAAACTTACTTTTGAATATTAAATAATAGATTACCATAAAATTGAATTTTTAAGAGTAGATTTACATACTAATGCTGCAAGTGACATGGAGTCCTTTTTATTTATGGCATGATGATCTTTAGCTATTGACTACGCCTCTTTCACTTTTCTCTTTCCATCATCTCTTTCAGAACAAACGATGTCAGCTATAGAGCGATCAAAGTTATGGTCTGATTGCAACTCATGATCCAAGAAAATGAAATATTCATTGCTCTTGGCTAAGTTGTACAGATATTTATGCTGGGAAAATCTTGTAGATAAGTTAGTTTGGGCTTCATCATAATATGAAGACTTCAGACAATTAAGTTTTTTGCAATTAATTTTGTACACAATTTGATATGAAGTTTCTAGTTATTTTGACTTTTGAATTATTTAATAATTTAAAGGTGGAAGCAATTAAAAACTGATATTGTATTTATTGATACAAATGTTTTTAATTTGTTTGCAAGTATCGAAATATAAGGGAGATTAGACCATTTTTTATTATCAGGTTGAATGTTTGAGGATGCAAGATTTTGTTATAAAAATTCACAATAATTGTGGTTGTACCCAATGCTTATTAGGTCTTTAGTGTATGTATCGATGTTTCTTCTCTGATCAACTTCAAAATTGCGCAGATTTAAGTTTCTATGGAGAAGGCCTTTTAGACCAGTGTATTTATGGGAGAAGGGAGTATTAGAGCTAGAATATATGGTGCCTCTTATATTTAATGGTTTCAAAATCATTCTATAATCTAAAACATTGTTCTGTCTGATGATATCGACATCTAAAAATTTTATGTTTTGCAGTTCATCTTCATTCTTGATGATCCAAGTTAGAGCGGTTGCAGATACTAATTCAATATGAATTTTAATAATAGTTTCTTCATTACCACATACAAAAGTATCGCCCACTTATCTGGAATACAAAACTATATTCTATAGACACTCAAATTTTGCAAGAATCAATTTCTCAAATTTGGATAAGTACAGACTACAGACAATTTCATTAAATGGAAGCTACAAGGGCCAGCCGTCAATAAAAAGGACTCTAGCACCCCTCTTTCTAAAAAATGGCACTTTCATCATTAGTATGTAAATGTACTCCTAAAAATTCAATTTAATATTAATCTATTATTTAATATTCTAAAGTAACTTTAAATCTAGATCTCAATTTCCTTTAATCACATAATGCTATGATTATGATACTACTCAGTATTGAAAGGGCTCAGCTTTAAATAAATTTTCTTTATTACAAATTCAAACCTATTCTGTTGTTAAAATTGTTTTAACATTTTTTGAATATTTTTATTAAATTCTTTATAATTTGAACTCAAAATGTTAAAAATATTGTAGATTATCTTTTTAATTTACAAGAATAGCACAATCATTAGCAGGAAGTCAAACAGATGAAGCTCATATTTTCGCTCTTAATTAATTAAATCAAAAACTCTGCCTGTAGAATATTTACAGTATTGTAGTAATTACTGCAGTTTTTTTTTATAGCCTTTATTTTTATAAGTTGGTATTATATGGGACTAAGTGTTGTTGTACTTTTCCAATCAATTGAAACTCATATGTTACCATTATATTTCTAAACTTCTCTAGGTATTTCATCATGACTCACATCCTCATCATTCTGGATATTTTTGTCCAAATCTAATCTTTAATAAGATAGATATAAGTTTAAATGGGGATGTGATTATTATAATACTAGAGTGAAGAGAGATTATTCTTAGTAGCATTAAGGATAAAAGGGGCTTCTAGTTGTCACAAAATTCTCTAAAATGTATAGAAAGTGACATCTTTATATAATTGCAAGTGAGTTGGTTTAGGTTCAAAACTTTTTTTAAAAAATTTTAGTCTATTAACTTGGAATACTATAAAGAAGTACAAAGTAGTTCTTAGATAATTTAGTGCATCAGTAATAGCTTTGAATACTATGTTCTCACTAATGAAAGCAAAAATCATAAAATACTCTGCAAAATCATATTATTCTCTTTATTATCTGGTTTTCTTTAATTATTCAAACTTGTAATAGATGGTTCTAGAATAGGATGGAGAGAACTTCTTTTGGGGACAGGAATAAACTGAGAAAATAATATAATATCACTGATAGCATACAAATTTGTGTATCATTATTTGTCAGATCTTAATAACTACTTCTTCCAAACTGTTCAAAATATTACCTCGTAACAAAACACACCCATTGATTTAATATCACTGCAGTACTGTTTTTCAAGTTTTTATGTTACTTCTAATGCTTTAAGAAAAGATTTAAAGTGACTGCAGTTAATAAATGACTGAAATCATTTTATGGTTTTAATGCATAAGTAATGCTTGACTTTTTTTACCTTTAAATTCCAACACTGCATATGAAACTCCATTACAGAAGACAAATGTTTAGGAATAGGAGTAACTAGGTTAGTTTTCAAGGAGAGTACTATTTAGTTTTATTTTCATTTATACTTTCAAGAAAACAAAAAACAAAGTTGAAGTCATTTTTCTGCCCATTTAAATTTCTTAATTTGAAAAATGCAATTCACGAAAGAACAAATATATATATCAGTTTTAAATCTTTATAATTGCTCAACTACAAATGCTATCCTATATTCATAACTTAAAGAGACAGACTATTTCAGACTACTTGTTAGATCCATCAATTTTGTGGTAATTAACTAGATTTCTGAATGGAAATGTCCCAAGTCTAATTTATGATGATTCTTAGATGATTGTAATATTTTGCTCAAAACTTGAAGGACTTTTATTTTTTCTAACTGCCTAGAGTTTTGCATATTTTTATATGCTTATATTTACTTGCATATGAAAATAAATGACAAGTAAAATTTGGAGTGAGAATTTTTATCTATATAATTGAAGGATAGAAACTTGCTTCATAAACCCTCTATTCTGTGGTTTGAGTTAGTACAGAAGAGTGGATGACTTCATTTAAATGTCATGATAACATATTCTTTGTCAATTTAAGTGTCTGAAGCTAGTAAAAGGAAAAAAATAAAGTTATGAAAGATTACTTATGATAGTCACTTTGAGTGAGCCAACATCGTATCCTACAATAAAGTAGAAATATATTTATTTAGACACATCTCATTGATTATTCATAATTAATCTTAATAGATTAGGAATAATACAATAATTTAGGCTCATGCATAAAATATGGAAATTGTTTAGCATTTTTCCAAACACCAAACATCCTACTTTCTCCAAATAAATACTGCTCATGGATGTCTCATTTGCATTTAACCTTTTACTTACATCAAATAATATGATGTCCATATGATGTCCATATCTCTCATATCAGCGTCCATCAAAAAAATGCTTTTGGCCCTTAGATAATATAAACTAGAAACAGTGTACCAATAATTTTTATATGCATATAAAACCATTGGTTTTACTTGTGAGATTAAAAACCAAAGATCAGAGGAAAAAGTAAATAAATTAAGAGGTGAATTTAAATTTTTTACTTTTATCAATAATTTAAATAAAAGTCATCAGAATTTTTTTTTTGTTGTAATATATTGTTACAGATACATTACCCTTATTGAAAATACATGAAAATGATTTTTTTTTGTGAGTACTTTTAGATTAGCCAATATTGTGCATCAGAAAAATATACTCAAAAACTAAAATTTCTGTAGTATTTATATATTAGATTATTTTCACCATTAATATTAATAAGTATTGAATGTCTTTAGAAAAAATTAACTTTATTTAAATACAACCAAAATATCATCATCATAAACCTTCAGGAAACACTATAATTTGTGTAATATATATATTGCTAAAAAGATTGAATTGTTAAAATATAAGACCAAAATTATTTATCCATGTTGAATACCTCTAATTAATATTGATTATCGACTATACGAAAAAATTCATAATTCTAAACAATAAAAATAGTGACAGCTTTTAATGTCAAGACTAAAAAGAAAAGCATATGGTCTGAGTTTAATATTTACAACATTTTTATAAATAAAAGCTAAACTTTTTTAAAGCTGTGTGAAATTCACAACTGCACACAAAATCTTGAAGTAAAAAAAAAAAAAGTGATTTTATACTAAAGTTTATTTTAACATAAATAGAAACAGTAAAAATATAACTTTCTACAATATCTAAGTCATAATAAATGGGAAAATATAGCAAGTGTAATAACAGTAATAAATTTCTATAAAAAAGTTACACTTATCTTTAAGTTGTGTGAAATTCACAATTGAATTCCATATTTAAAAACAAAAAATAAATAAAAATAAAGTACTTTTATTTTAAATGTTTTTTCTTAAAATATCAGCAAAGAAAAAAGTGGTCACTTTAATGTTAGTCATAGCTTCTGGAACAGTATACAAAGAAGACAACTTAGAATATAAGTAATGAATTTACAATTTTTTTTCCATTAATTTTTTAAAAGTAATATTTATTATAGTTATATATTAAGCAACAATTATATTATAGAAATACTTCTTAAACATTTTTACTAGTCACTTTTGTAAGGCAAAATGTTTTATAATCAAGGACATACAAGTAAGGAATGTGAATTTATATTATATTAAATTAGTCTTTTTAAAGAATATTTGCTAATAAGTTACATTTAAATTTTGCTAATATATTGCATTTAAGTTTTAAACATTTTTCATTTTACCATTATACTCCCAGGTATATACTTTAATGATTTCATTTGTTTCCACAAATTTTACACATTTTTAAAGGAGTTTGAACCAAGAGTTTCACTTTAAAAAGTCTGTATTTAAATATACTTTAGTGATTTCATTCGTTTCCACAAATTTTACAATCTTTAAAGGAATTTGAACCAAGAGTTTCAGTTTAAAAAGTCTGTATTTAAATTTTATAATTGTTGATATCACTTTCTGCATCTGTTAGATAAGCATAAAATAAAATAGAGAAAAACCATATATATCATTTACTTCCATAAAAATATTTTAAAACTTGATACTATATGGAAGAAACTATTTGGATGTATAATTAATGTGTCTATCAGTCATTTAGTTTAATTATAAATATTGATACATTTTCTTTAGAATTTTGATTTTTGGGCAAATATTTTAGGTCTAGCTTTTGAAGCAGAAGTCTGTCTAGATCATGAAATTTAAAAGAAATTTTTTTTTTGTTGCTTAATTTTGGATCACTGATTTTTTTTTTTTTTTTTAAGCAAGTTTTGTTGCAAAAGGTTTTGAAAGTTGTATATGTATCATTTATATTTGTATCTGGGCTACTAAAAAATAATTTGTAAGAATAAGATCAATGAAGAAAGAAATAATTGCAGTTGACTAAAACATGGAAAATTATGTTTCAAATAAAAATTAGAGTTTAAACAATTTAGAATAATTATATATAAAAATGATATATGTAGAAAATTTTTAAATAAGCTAATTGTTTCTTAAAGATATTTTACAGTATAGACTGTAATTCATGAAAAGATGGCAGAATTCAGAAATCTTTCCAATTGGAATTATGTTTTTATTGAGAAACTCATGTATAAGCCCTTTCAGTGTGTGTGTGTGTATATAAACCAAGATAAATATAAGTTTACAATTAATTTGAAGTGGTAATCACTTCAATTTCATAACAGTCATTGTGACTATTGACATTTATACATTTGTTAAGGGTCACATTGAAAAAATCATATATTCAACCTCATTTTGGTTTTTCTAAAATATTTTTCCTAGACTCCATTTTATTACTGAAACATTAATTTTAAATAATTTGTTTTTGAGACTCATTTTTATTCTAAAGTAATTTAAGGGATAAAAAATTAAAAAAAATGAAAATAATAATTTCACTAAATACATTTTCTAATATTGATTGTTAGAAATGGTCTGAGGTACATTGTTTTTTAAAAAGATTATTATTAAAAAGACTACAGACTTTTGAAATGAGCTTTGATATTTCAAAGTCTATCAAAAACAATGAATGTTTGCACAAAATTATCTAAAAATATAGTATTTATTTTTAAGAGTGCTGATGCTGAGATTTCTGGAGGCACAAATTAATTATTTATTCTCCTGAATTATTGGGATTATAGAGTGTTCATAAATTTAACTATGTATGAATTAAAATGTATCGCTTTTATTAAGTTGATTCACAGAATTCTTTGTAACAGGTACATAGCCTACAAATTCATTCTTTAAGTTAATTTATATTTTATTGTTTTAATTCACTTTATGCAGTAATTATATTTTACAAATTTGAAAAATAAAATAATAATGAATTTTTTCATGTTAACTCATGTGATAAGGTCAGACCATAATATTGTTAAATTGTACATTACACATCTAATCAAGTTATTATATTTTAATTTGCTATTTAAAAACAGATAAAAGTGAACTAGGGATTCAGTACCCATAATAATATGACAACCTCTTTTCTATTATTGAAGGCAACATTGTTTTACAGTCATTTTTATTTTATAACCAAAACTTTTGACACTCATTTGAACAACTCATGCTAACCTTGAACTTTTATTATATTTGTAAGAACATCTATTTACCCATTTATTGATCAATGATTGGATCTTTATTGACTCTGAACCATCTTTCTATAAAAAACTTCTATATCTGCTTAGCAGTCCTCACAGTACCGGGAGTTGATGGGAAAATGAAAATAAAATTGCATAGTGTTTACACAATATATATATCTTTGTATGTAAAAGTATTTTATTTCCATACAATTTTAAATTCAAAAGTTAAAATAAAAAAAATAGTATTGAGATTTTAATTAAAAAAAAACAAAAAATCTGTCAGGAAATAATTCTAAAATTAATTAAAACTTTTATTATATACACATTTAAACTTTTATCAGATTAAAAAACAATGAACATTTTTTTTACTCTCTTTCATATAATGTAATGATTTAAATTATAAATTAATTATAGATATTCTAATTGCTATCTTAAGAAATTCTTAATTTTTTTTATTGTTAATTTAAACAAGATGTATATTTTATTTTTAAAAATGGCATTTTATGAATAGTTAATTTATATATATATATAAAACATCAGTTTTTAGTGTTTGTAGATATGAGGTAGAAAGAAAACTCTGATATTGTATTGGGATACTGGTATTTTTATTTTTAAAATACTTTAATAGAAAAATTACTCCTATAATTAACATTCTAATCCTCACAAGCCTTTCATTAGCATTCAGAAATATAAATGAAAGGGAATTTGTTTTTCAGTGGATGTAGTGGATAAATTGCATATTCTATGCATATATATGATATATCATGTTCCACACAATTTAATCTTTTAAAAATAGTATTTTCAAAATGGTAGAATACATACATATGATATATCATGCTGTATATATAATTCAATCTCTTTAAAATGATATTTTCAAAATGGCAGGACACCTTACAGCTTTTTTTAAATATATATATATATTTTATAAAAGCTATTTTAAATATATATATATAAAAGAGCACTAAGATTTAATAGGTACTATCAGTCTAATTATAATATTTTAATTGCATTTTTTAAGTATTCATTTAGGTTACATATATTGAAATGGATTAGATCAATACAACTAGCACAATGTGAATAATTATATTTTTAAATAGTAGTTTTATTCTTAAGCACTCGTTGACTTTGAATTCTGCTGAAAAGATATTAAAAACAAACTGTCATATCTGACCCTGCCTTCAGAAGTGGACTATTCCAGATTCCTTGCCTGATTGGCTAGCACCCAGTTGCTATCCAAAGAGATTAAAACCTTCACTGGGGTTCACGCACCGAATCTGCATGTTTCCAGTAAGGTAGGGGATCTGTCTTTAAATAGTCAGCCTTTTGGAGGCAAGGCAGAGAGCAATTTTGTCTGTTAACCTGAATGACAGAACGTGCTCTCCATTAAACCTTCTGCTATCAGCAAAGGTATTTATCTATACATTATTGTGATGTCCACGCGGTGAGGCAAGTCCACCTATGGACTGGAAACTGCTATGTCTGAGCTAGAGCTGACTGAAGGCAAACTAACTACATAGCTGGAAGAGTCTTCTTACCAGAACTCACAATGCAGGCTAATCATTAGCTGGAAGCAAGTTCCATACTTCACACGACTATCTCAGCATTGAAGCATATCAACTGTATTTGTACATTTGTCTAACCAACGTGTGTATATCTTTTGTACTAATAAATTATACATATTAATTGCTGAATAGTTGTTCTTTTTATATCTGTTGATTTGGTAATGAACCTGCAAGCCTAACTGAACTCAACACAAACTAATTAAATGCACTAAGGCAGCTTTTGGCAAAGCACTGCCAGAATCATAATGCTGAATAAAGTTATACAGTACAGGTGTGCTTATACAATTGATGTGATGTAATATGTAAATGAGATATAATATGCAAATAAGGCAATTAGATATTCCATTTTTCAGACAATGGAACACATGAATTTTTTTTGTCGATGGATTGTGGATCCTTTGCAATTGCCCATTCCTCTTTTGGATTTTTTTTTCCTACCATTCCTTTCAGAAAAAAATGGTCAAACAGATGGAGAAAACATGTGACCCATGGCACATTTATGATCAAGCAAAATCGATCTGTTTTTAGTCTTTTGTTTTGCTCTATTGTTTAAATACTTGTATTGGGCAATTCTTGTGAATCTGTTTGCACAAGATTAACCATAATACACGGAGCTGCAGGAAGGGTTAATACATGCAATTTTATAGACCATCTGAGGAGCATGCTTCACAAATATCATGTCTTTAGTATTGTTCAACAAATTATTAAGAGAAGGCGGAAATCTAAAGCTTACCCTGTATGTGTTAGGGCAAGTGTTCCTAAGGTTATTTGTAATATGAGGGATGTAAGGTAGATTTATCCACATTTTAGGCATATTATTAATGTTTTTAACTTTATTTATATTAGTGTAAAATTTCCCATCTGTTTTAATAAGCATGTTATAATTATAACCTAACCCTATTAGGTCGTTAATATATGCATCGATATTGTTCTTTCTATTTGGCTCATGCTTACATAAATTTTTGTTTCTATATAAGAAACATTTAAAGCCAGCCAGTTTATGTTCTACTGGGACTTTTGACATAGAATAAATAACTCTTATTTATATAGATTTTCGCTTTATTTTATAGTCAACCTAATTTTTATTTTTTTTGGATATGCATGTCCAGAAAAAATGGTCCTGTGATTATTGTCTTCTACTTCAATTGTCCATTCAAGAGATGATATATTTTTGAACTTTAATCATATATTCTTGATCTGATTCTCTGACAAACATATAAACATGTCACTACATGGACTAAATATTTAGTCATGCCATTATTCTCAAACTTAGATAGAACAAGGCTACAGACAATACCACTCAGTGATAATCCCATTGAACATTCACTCTCCATTTTATAAAATTCATCCATGGCTACTGCTACAATTTCCTATCAATCCATTTTAAGACTTCTATTATAAACTTTTTTTTATATTGATTGTAGCTAATTTGTTGCAAGGTGTCGATGTTAATGGCTAAATCATGAGGCATCAAACCATGCAGTTTTTTTACAACACATCAATTATATAAGCATACCTATACTGTATAACTTGACTTAACTCTATGATTCTGATAGTGTTTTGCCCTAAAGCTGGCTCAGTGCATTTAATTAGTTGTTTATTATTCAGCAGAACTCTTAAGTCAATGAATGCTTAAGAATTACATAGTTTTATGAAAAGAGTTAATACAGTGGGAATTAAATAGTAGTTAGTAGAATACATTCAACATATAAATATATATGTTTGTATATATGTATGAACACAAGGGTATAAATTGCCAAAATTATCAATTAGTAACATGTTTATTCTTTCAACTTATATATCAATGTTCTACTTTTAAACTTATTTCAATGTCCTATTTTAAAGTTTATCACTATTTACAATTTATGAATAAATTAAAAATTAATGATTTAAAAAAATTATATTTTATATTGTATGATAATGATTATATTTTCTCAGCTCTATTATATTTTTTAATATTTTAGCTTTATGGAACAGGCAACATTTTTATTATGTAATCTAATGTCATTTTGATATTGCATCTTCAACCAAATGCATAAAAAAGTCAATGTAGTATATCTGTAATCATATGTGCAAAGAAGATTTTTGTTTATTGCATAATGTTTATGGAAATTTGGTTTTCCATTTTTGAAATTTAAAAATTTTTATATTAAAAAGATTAAATCTTTTTATTTTTTTGACATATAAATTTTAACCATATATGTTTTAATTCAATTTCAAATTTGCAGTGATTAATTAGGAGATTTTCAGATTTTTAGTTCTATGGAATTGAAATCATCTCGGTAAAAAAATATTTTCATGATATAAATAAACCTAAGATAACAGAAATATTTGTATACTATGCCAATGAGTTGAATGTACATTTACACTTGTTTCACATTTCAAACAGAATTAGAATATTTTTTAAGTAATGAACATATAGCTAACTTAGCTAGCCATTCAGTTATTAGTCACTAAATGTATATCTAATTTTTAGTAGCTAGAAAATAAAAATTGATTATTAGAGATTGATCAAATGTGTATGAAACACATTATATGAATAAAAATACTACTGTAATATAATTTATATCTTTATCACTGGTTGGAGTAGACTCATCTTTACTTTTTTTTTAACCTTTGTATAATGTAGAATCAGCTTGTCAAGAATTTTTATACAATTATTATAACTTTAAATATCAAGTAAAAAATGAATAAAATAATTTGTGATAAGTTTATACATATTTGCAATAGTATAGACAGTAAACAATTCTGGCCATGTCAGATATTACAAGCTCAAAACAAATAAATTTGGAATGGGAAAATGAGAAAAATTATATCATTCATATTTTTTTTTATAATAGCTAGTATTAATTTATTTAAAGATTTTCATTTCTTAAGTGATAATATGTAAATTCCAAACATTGTAAATAATAAAAATGTGAATAGTTATAGTTTGTTAAAATTAGTTGTAAAAGAGGGGAAAAGTATAAAAAATAATAAAACAGATAATATTTTTTCCCTCTCTTTAATAATTTCATTTATTTATTTATTTTAAAAAGTAATAAGACAAATATTTTTTGTTCTCTGCAGTAATTTTAGTTTTAACTTATTAAAAATAAATAATAAGAGAGATAAATAAGTAAAATTTCATATAAATATTTTTTGTTCTCTGCAGTAATTTATTTAGTTTTAACTTTTTAAAAATTAATAATAAGAGAGATAAATAAGTAAAATTTCATCTAGTGTTTATCAAGTTTTTAAAGGGAAGAAAAGAAAAAAAATAGGTTTTAACATTTTGTTAAGAAATACTGTATTAATTAATGAAAGTTATTTTTTTCTTTTCTCTTTTATCTCTCTAAAAACAAAATAATGTTGTTCAAATGAAAATGTAATTTGAGGATTATATTATTTTAAGATAATTAAGAAAAAAGAAAAATAACTACAGAGGAATTTCAATAATTATAATTAGATTTTTTTTAGTTAAAAGAAATAGAGGAGGAAAATAATCTTTTGTAAAAATAGAATCTATTGATCAGGATTTAATGCTGTGATGTCAGGTAAGGTTGGAAAACAGGATTGTTTCAAAAAAAATAAATAAAGGCAGAATAAAGCATTAGCTCTATGTCTTGTAAGCACAGTCATTTTTGATTCAGCTTTTGTGAGAAGTGATGTAGCAGCACAGCTTTGAAAAGAACAGGGAGAAGTTAAGCTTTGTCTAGTAAGACTAATATCACTATTAGATTTTATAAGTATTTTTTAATAGTGGATTTGGAACAAAACCATGTACTAAGCTTTAGCTAGAAGCTGAACATTACCAAACATCACCATGTAGCATGTTCATTAGAAGAAAATGTAAAATGAGGATATTCCTAAGAGAAATCTGCAAAAACTTTATTCTATCCAAAAGCATGAATGTCTCAATGTGTGTTAGCATGATTGCAAATTATTGGAAAATGATTATTGTATAACCTGAAAATTATTATATTGTAAAATGGATAAATTTAACTGTTTATCTATGTTGGATTTCTGTGATAATGGAGAAGTCTTCATAATAGCATAATAGAAATTTCAACATAAAAAAAAAGTTAATAAGAGAACTTTTAGAAAAAAGTATTATATGTTGTCATCTAGCATATTATGCTATTTTTTATTTTTTAAACTAAAAATTAATGGAAAAAAAGATGAACTGAATGGGTCTTCATTTCCAATTGAAAATACATTAGTTGCTATCTATTTTCAGCTTGAAAAAGGCAAATTAAATCAATGATAAGAATATGGTTTGTCACAAACCTACAAATAATTGAAGATGTCTATGTAAATTAAATTATTTAATTTTAGTTTTAAATTAATAATTATAGAATGAATTTTTTTTACAAAAAAGTTAAGAGTTTTTGGAGAAGGAAAAAAAAATTTTTTTGAATTTTTTTTGGAGTAAATCATTCTGTGCATCAAGATATCCATGTGATCAAAAAATAAACATTGAATTGGAATGAATAGATATGAAATCTTTCTTATCTTTATCATATCTGGGAATATGTTTCAAATCTTGTATTAATTAAATCTATGCTTTCAGAATTTTGTGTAAAAAGAAAAAAAAAAATTGAAAAAGTAGCAAGAAGGTATCACACAATAACTTTTTAAATATTAAATGAGTGCTGAAATTATGATTGATTAATCAAGTGCTCTCTATATATATCTAAACATTCACATATCTATTTGGTTATAATCAAATTATAATTTGTAACTCAATTATTAATTTTCATTATTTATTTAATTTATATATGTATTTATAATCCATTATGTTATTGTTAATTGTTTTTTTTATCTAAATAAATAAATGAAAATAAAAAAAGTTATGTATAAGAAGTATTATATTTTTTTAATGTGTAAAAGTTTCTTTAGTCATTGCTTTATTACTGTTCTCAGTAAAATGTATACATTTTTGAAGATGTTTACAGACTTATTATATACATTTAAACAATTTTTTTTCCTTTTCTTTTTCTATCTTCTCATTAAATCTTAATATATATTATATAGCAATGAAAAAAAGCAAAAGCTAAAAATAGTAAAGTTTTATTTTATATGTTTTTATATTTTTTCTTTGTAATAACACATACTTATATGTATATGATGTATATATTCTATGATCTTAAATTCATTATAACTCAAGTGTACTAATGTCTTTATATAGTTGATGTATGAAGATAAATGAAGTCTCCCTTGCGATTATTTCCCAGATATCTTCTCCTTGACTATTTTTTTTAAAATAAATTGCTATGTCTTAACTTTTTGGTCCTAAATTGAAAAACAAATGACTTTTTATCTTTCATCAAGCATCCAATTCCATAATATGATTTTTTTTTCTATTCATCTTTTAATTTCCACTGTTATACTTTTGAATATTTGTCATTTAATATCTTAGAAAATTGTTAACATTTGAAATAATATTTTTTAATAATAATCTGTCAAAAAAAATTCCTTAGAATATCACAATATGTAAATTTGAGGAACTATTGCACTTGAAAATGAAAAACACAGACTTTTACTTAAAAAAAGATGATTAAATGAATTATTGCTTGGGAATATTAATAGACCCATAATTTATGACAAAAACTAGTTTTTAATATAATTTTACCCATTTTTTCTCTTGCTTCTTTTCTCATAAAACATTTATACTATATAGCAATGAAAAAAAGCACAATTATAACAAGCTAAAAGTAATCAAGTTTTTTATTTATTTATATTTTTCATTATTAGTTCTCATGAATTTATATATATTATAATCATATATAAATGTAATATTTACACCTCTGTAAAAAAATGAAATAAATTAATTATAACACACAGAAATCTCAGAAAACATAATATTACCTAAATGAATACATATGCACATTGCCAATCATTATTCAGGCAGTGAAATGGATTAAGCACAAAAATGAGTTATTTTAAAAACAATTTTTATTTAATTATAACAAAAAAAAAAACTTCAATAAAATTAAAAAAAAAAGATTTCAGAATATTTTAAATAAATATATTAATAATAACACACACTTGTATGTATATGATGTATATAATATATATATTTTTTAAACAAAAAATTATAATATTTTAATTAAATACTTCATTCATTCTTCAATTTTCCTAATATTTTAAAATGAACAAGTATAATAGTACAAGTTTATCTCAGACAGCAGGCATGCTCAAGTGGTCCTCCAAAATGACATATAACTGTTGTAGAATAGGCAAACAATTATAATGATTTCCTGTGGCAAAAAATTTAATTCATTACTCTAATTTCAATATATATAAATAGAAAATACTGATTAAAAAAATCAATAAACATATTAATATTAAAAATGGATACATTTTTAAAAAGTCTACATTTTTCAATTTACATTAGGTCATTTTGAATCTAGACAGAATGATATTCTCTGAATCATGATTCATTAAATTAAAATGAAGTACATATAACCAGTGCTATCATTAGCCATCTAGGTAACTACTTAGAATGCAGACCTTGAGGGGCACAATACTGATATTTAAAGAGTATACTTTTCTAGAAAATAGATGCTTTTCCAAAAGATAATAAATTTTTTTTTTTTTTTAATAAAATATTTGGGGGGGGGGGGGGGATGAGTAGATGTAAATAATTGTTCTTTTTTATGTCACCAAATAGTCTAGTGTTGGCTCTGGATAGAAGTATGTATATCAAAGATAACTGCTATTGTTTGAAATGGATATGTTGGAGATCTTTTCAACATATATGTGTTCAAGTATATCAGTGATATGAGATAGAATGGTGAGCAGTGGGCCATGTGAAAGTCTGTGCTCATATACCTTATTGCTATTGTTTTATTAAAGTGTTATAAAGCCATCTTTGAGACAAATTTTATCAATAATATAAGTCAAGTAATCATAGTAACATTGAAGTTATTGTGACAAAAACATATTGTGCTACAAAATTTGAAGATTTTAGTTACTAAAAATTTGTGTGTGCTGTTTAATTCTGTTCATAATCACAGTAGCAATAAGGTATGTATAAATTTCATTTCAATTAAATATTAATACCTAATCAGTAATTTTTTAAACAAAACTTATCATTTCAAGATAATTTACTAATATAGTTTTGTTGTATATGCAATAAGATTGACCATATTATCTATAATTAAATCCATGGCCATTGAATGCAATATTGTAAATTGCCATATTTCTTGAATTGTTTCATCATAGCTATAGTACTTAATTATTGTCTGATACAAAACAAATAACTTCACTTTATATA
This sequence comes from Epiperipatus broadwayi, assembly GCA_028023455.1. Lineage (NCBI taxonomy): Eukaryota > Metazoa > Onychophora > Udeonychophora > Euonychophora > Peripatidae > Epiperipatus > Epiperipatus broadwayi. The sequence goes on from JAQFVV010012499.1 coordinate 3,720,877, forward strand.
GTCTGAGGGGGAAGATGATATATTTCATTTCAAAGCTCTCAATCTATCTACTCTCAAATTATACAGTAAAAAATGATCAGTATACAAATAGCTTAATACAACCAAACATCTTCAGTCAAAAAGCAAATCACATCAATCAACTTGATCTAGAGATTGTCAGTTTATATAATTCCTATTATAAAAATATTAACCAAATTGAAAATATTGTAGAATATATTAAACCTTTAATAATCTTTCATATCTTCATTTTCATTAATATATCTGACAAAACTTTTAGTAATTTTAAATCTGAGACTTCTTACAGTAGCAATGCAAATCAAACTCTTTTATTATTTTTCTAGACATCATTAACCATTAACTGTTAATATTCAGCACTCAAATCAAAGCAAATAATAAACTTTTATAGCATTCATCAACTATAATGCTGTTACCATTTTATAAATATCTCAAATAATACTGCCAAAAACATTTTTTTTTATGATTATAAATGTAAATCTCAGTATGCCATTTAAAAATTTCCCAAATCAGATCTAAATCTAGTTTACTTCCTTTCAATCATCATAATTTAATTCTTGATATTTATCATCTGCTTTAATTTTATAGAGCAAATATATGATTTAATATAGGTATAGGTTAACAAACATAAGAACTAAAGTTACCCGAATTGAAGTTCAACCTATCAATCACTTCACTTCTAGTGCTCAAATATGACATGCTCTTTCAGTGGTTAATTAATTATTTTATTTGATTGCTATTTATATCTAGATTTAATCATTTAATTGTTATAGGAGGGTATATCTATCATAACAATAATTCTTCTGGCAATTTATGCTAAATGCAGCTGCAGTCATCTTTTAAATATGAATAGCTATTTCATAATAACAGAATAATTGATCATTCTTACAAATCTTGTTTCTCCTTCAATAAATTAATTTTTTTAGATTTTTCTGTTATTTGATTTCAGATTTATGTAATACTTGCCATCTATATTTTCACAATGTTATAACACATTATATCTTTAATAAACAATAACATACTTCTCAAAAAATACAATTTTCCATTCATGCAGGCATAGTAGTTGAACTGGTTAAAACAGTTGAACTCAAAGATTGCCTCATTTAAGAGCTAGGGTTTTTCCTTTGATTTTCAACTTAAGTACAACATATATATATAGTCTGATTAAATAAATGCTACTGTTTTCAGTCTGCTATCTTGTTATATGATTTAAAAAATTGAAGTGATTTTCTGTTATACTAATCAATTTTAATATAGGTTCATCTACCTAAAATTCAAGTAATGTAGGCAATAGATAAAAATTTGGTTTATAACTCAAAAAAATTGATGGAACTTGTTTTATAAATATATACTGATTTTAAATAGAATTTCTTATAAAAGAATATAGATATTTATTTTAAATTAAATGTGTACTAAAAAAAAAAAAAATTGTCCACAGCAAGAACTAATGAGAAAATAAGAAAAACATGTAGTTACAAGTTTTCTATAAATATATATATTTTTAAAGTATATATCTATTTTAATTAATCTAAGACATAGTCATATAAATATTTATTATATATAATATATTAAAACAATATATCTTCTGAATTGCCCAGGATTTTAAATGAAGAAGTAAGACATGCAATTAAATTTATGAAGAAGGGCAAACTTTCAGACAATGATGGAATTATGATCGATATCTTAAAAAAAGCAGTTAAAGAAATCAATATTTAAAAATGGTGATAAAAAAGATATTAGAAATTACAGATCTATCAATCTTTTATTAATTCTATACAAAAATTTATAATTACAACTGTCTACAGCAAAATATGGACTTTAACCAACCAAAAGATCAAGCTGGATTTAAAAGTGGTTTTAGTACAGTAGATCATATCAAGTACATAAAGAATCAGTGAATCTGAATTACTGTTATGCTTTGGATTTGTAGATTATGAAAAAGCATTTGGTTCTAGAAGCTTTTCTTCAGTTATTAAAGCATTAGATCATTAAGATTTAAACTCAGGATATTGTCATACTCTGAAGAATATTTATAAGAATGCAACAGCAACAATTAGATTACACAATGATACTAGGAAGATTAACATTGAGAAGGGTATATGGCAGGATGACTCCATATCTCCAAACTTTATTACAGCAGTTGTGAAATATGTATTTTGTGGATTAAAAATGGCAAGCTAAAAGAGTAAAAGTAAATTGAGATTATTTAAGTCATCTAAATTTTGCAAATGATGTAGTTGTTGTTGCAAATAATACCTTAGAACTTCAGGAAATGTTGTAAGATATCAGATGAAAGTAAGAAAGTAGGGCTAAAGCTAAATGCTAATATGACTAAAGTAATGTCCGATGGATTTTCTCAAAAGAAAAAAAGTAACAGTTGATAAGTTAACAACTATAAATGCTTCAATCAGATTATTACAACAGGTTTAAACATAATGGATGAAATTAATCACAGAATTAAACTTGTTTGTTATGCTATTGATAGAAATAACTTAATATTTAAAGGAAATATGCCTATGTATTTGAAAAGGAAGATTTTTAATAAATGTGCTTTACCAGTTCTTAGTTATGAATCTGAGATTGGACACTTAACAAAAGAGAAATATAGGGACTTCAAATCACTTAAAGAAGAAGTATGAGAAATGCATATTACGAATAACAAGAAGAGATCAAAAATGAAATATATTGGGGGAGAGAACAAACAGGTATTACTGACATCATTGAAAGAATTAGGAGATTGAAGTGGAGTTGGCTGGACATATTATAGAAGAGATGAACAGTTGAAATCTTAAACAGGATTCCAAGGGATTGTAAAAGACCTAGAAAGAGACCACATGTGAGATGGATGGGTGATATAAGGAAATGTGCAGGAGTGATGTGGAGAAAAGAGGTTGGAGATTGGAGAAGATGGATTGAACTTGGCGAGACCTTCATTCTTCAGCGCATTGATAATAGCTGAAAATGATACATATATGAATAATTTTTTAAAAATAAATATTTGCACACAACTTACAAATTAGTGTTATCAACAATACTTAGAATCATTTTCTTATTTTGTTATAACAGTTAAATTATAGACATAATTACCTAATTCAGCATAAACTTGTTAATAGATTTTTAGCATGATGATGATTGTGTTAGTCTTGTTAATTAAAAAAATTTGTCTGCAAAATGTTTTAAATGCAATTTATAAAGCCTTGAATTTAATAATTAATTTTTAAAAAACTCATGTGCATTTCAATGTAATAATATTAGTTTGATATATATTAGTCAGTTTATTTAGAATTATTAATAAATGATAATAGATATTTTTTTCAGAATAAAACTTTCATCTTATTGAATTACATTTATTAAATTTTTTTCTTCTTAAAGAATTGAAATATGAAACTTAAAACATTTGGTAAATTGAAAAATTTGATTCATTTATTTTTTATTTAATTATCAAGAATACCATCTGAACTGATTGTTATCATCATGAAAACACAGATGAGAGTAAATATCTTACAAAGATAGAAAGACAGACTATGTGAAACATATACCCCATTTTGATGCTGCTGCATTTAACAAATAAAAATATTTTAATCAATATACAGATTATTATAGGTCTTTTATTCTGCCAAATTTATTGGATAAAAGTGAGATATGAAACTTTAATTGATATAATATAAAATCACTGAAAAAACTTCATTTAAATATGCTGCATAATATTCTAAAAACAAGATCAATTAATATGTTCTCCGTGTTTCTGGATACACGATGGTATAACATTTAAATTGTAAAGATATAAGTGGCAAACTTCATTTATATCATAAAAGATTATCTCAAAAACATTAAAGATATTAATAATTGATTGGTTTCATTGGGAGGATATGATTGAAGATAGATAAAATGAGACCTTCAATTAAGCAATGTGTTGAAGTATTTCAGAAAGAAGTTGCAAATATATATCATATAACAGTCTAAAAGGTGAAAAAATATTTCAGAAAAAAGCTAAAAGTATATTAAGATATCATACACACAGTTTACATTTAGGGATAAGTTGATATGTATGGACATATTTCTAGTTGATATCATCACAAAATTCACATTTAACTTTTTTTGGGTGAATTAGATTGGCATATTCATTTAAGAATGGCTGTTATTTTTATGTAAAAGCTTGCACTTTTTTAAAAATTTAGTTCATTGACATGAATTATATTGATGAAAGTTCTAAAAATAATTTGAAGTTATGGTAATTTTTTATTTTTATTTATTGCTTCCTAAAGTAATAAACACAAATTGTTTAAAAATTTAACCATATTTGAATATCATTACATTGACATATCATTGCAATATTGGTTTTACAATAAATATTAATCAATTTGTTTAGAATTATTAGCAATGATAAAAGTATTTGTATCAATTTTCAGAATGTGGATAACTACTGAATTATATTTGTTTAGTTTTTTTTTTTAAGAATTGAGCATATGTATAAAAAAATAAATAAATTGGCAAATATATTTTACATTTGATCTAGATTATCATTAGAACTGATGATAGTCTTAAAAACTTAGCATTTAAAAAAAAAAAAAATCTTCCTTCAAATAAGAAAAGTCATTAAGAATATTTTATGTTTGAAGTATTATAACAAAGCAACTGCCAAACATTTTATGTCAATTAAAAAAAAGGTAAATGAACTTTGCAGTTACAGGGCATATATTATTTATTGATAGCATAGCTCAAAATAATTTTTAAATTTATTAAATATTAGACTCCACTTAATTATTTTATATTTAATTTTTTTGTTTAATGTTGTTAAAGTTTTTTTTTTTTTTTACATATTTCCTTAATACAAACATTTTTTTTTTTTAATATATTTTAAATATACTAATTAATTGTTTTTTTTTCAACTCTTTTATTTTTTAAGCTTTATTTTATTTTTGATTTTTTTTAAAAATAAATATTAATAAACAAATGTTTACTTTTGTTATCCTGTTTTTTCTGGATCTCCTCTTATAAAATATCAACAAGTTTATTCCATTATATTAAGCAAATTATAGTTTTTTAAATATTATTTTATTACAACTGGTATCTAAATTATATTAGTTGGTTAAATTGCATTCATTTTAATATTTTTTTCCAAATAAAATATTTTATTAGAAAGAACAAGGCTTTTTAAAATGTCTTGTGGTAAGTTTGCTTCTTATATGATAATTGAAAAGAATATTGTATTGATACAATTAATTTCCATACTTAAAAATCTTTTGTTTTTAAAAATTTATTTAGTTATGAAAATTTACTTTTTGGTCATTTATATTCTATTTTCTTAATATTTCACCAACCCCAACCTCTAGATGACACTGAAATGTTAATTAATTCTAAATGTTTTTTTTTTTTCCCATTAAATAATGTAATTCTAATAAACTCATTATAATCGAGTATTATGAAAAGGTAACAATTGAAGTTCAAAAGTTTTATAATTACTAAGCATGCTTTTGGTGGATTACTGCCAGAATCATAGTGCTATTTAAAATTTTCCAGTTAGAACTATGACTATGTAAATGAGGCTTAATTTGTATATGCAGCATTTAAGTGTTCCATTTTTTTCGACAATAGAATGCAAAGGAACCACATTCTATCAACAGAAATGATTCATTTGTTTCATTGTCGGAAAAATGGAACATTTAAATGCCATATATACAAATTAAGTCTCATTTACAATCAAACTACATTTATATATATATATAGGTATAGTTCTAACTGCTAAACTTTAAACAACACTATGATTCTGACAGTAATTTGCCAAAAGCATACTTAGTGCATTATAAAAATTTGAACTTCAATTGTTGCCTTTACAAGAATGAAATGTTAATTCTAGGATTGCATTCTGAAATAATTAGGAAGATGTTTAAAATTGAAGAAATTCAAGAAGTAGCATGTTAATGTTATTCATAAAAAATTTTTTATATTAATTCTGTGATGTTAAACTTTTATAATTTTAAATTAAATTGAAAACATTTTTTTAATGCTAGTGTTTTGAAGCTAATGTTATTTATCAGAAAATTTTTTATCAATCAAAGAAATTTAAGAAATAGTAATCCCTGATTTTTATTAGTTTTTACCATTTTTCTCATTTGCAAGATAGACATGTGGATTGTGCAAGATATAAACCACGAAAATATTCTCAAGCAGATTGTTATCAGGTGCTAATTCAAAAGTATTTACTTAATATAAAAAGTGGAAGATAGTTTGCTAATGAAAGATCTTAAAATTTTAAAATTACGGCCACGAGTGTTCAATTAAAGTTTATGAAAATGCTTTTATACAGATGGTCTGAGCTATTATACTTTTAAATTATATTAAATATTAAATCATTAAAATTTTTAAAGTTGATTAAAGATCTATTTTTAAGCCTGCAACAATTAAAAATGCTGCATAGGAGTTCCTAGAGAAAAAGAATACAGAAAAAATAAAATACTGAGTTTTGATGGTTTGATGCTAATGTTATTCATCAGTAAATTTTTTTTCACTTCAATTTTTTTTATATCAGTTCAACATTATCATATATTTATAATTTTAAATTAAAATTAAAATATATTTTTTTCCTTTTATAAATATTAATTTTTTTTTTTGTTAAAGCTAAGTTAAAGAAATTCACATATTTGTAACACTCTAGTGATTCAAAATACTGCATAAGAGCTCCTAGTCATTATCTATTTTTTAAATGAATATAGTTTATTGCATAATTAATTAATTGTATGGTTAATTTTTTGCTTTACATATATTTTTTTAATATTCACGTTTTTGGTTTTTAATTTATATTTTTTCTATAGTTCTTTTTTCTCCATATATATGTAAAAAATCTATAGAGCATAATTTGTTAAAAATTATTTATATATTTTGAGGAAAATAAAATGTGGAAAGTAGATGAGTTCCTAAAAATTAATGCCAAGAAATTCTAAATAAGCCATTTTAAAATTAGATAGATGAAAATATAATTATGTAAAAATAAAACAATGATGAAAATTTAAAATTATTATTCTAATTTTTGATGACAAAATGTTCAATTCTATTTATTTTTCATGTTGTTTAATATTAATATATTCAATTTGAATGCTATGAAAAAGAGATAAAATTTTCTCTTTTTACTTATTAAAAAATTAATTAGGAAATTTGTTAATTGCTAAGCATTCATTATTTTCATCATTTACATTAAGTTTAAATTTGCTTTTTTATAAGTCTTATAAGTATTTTTTTTTTTTTTACTTTATTAAAAACAAAATAGCTATAATTGAAAGTTTGAGTTCAGATTTATTTTAGTTTCAAAAGGAATTTTATTGATAAAATACATAGTATATTACAATATAAAAGGAAAAAAACAATACACGTATAAAGAATTTGACATATTTAAACATAGAAAATTGTAATGAATATACCAGACTATAGAAAAAAAAAAGAGAAATTATTGTTAGGATTTCTCATTATAGGTTAGAGCATTGATGAATAAGTGACTGTAGCTAGCTACAAAAATATCTGAAGGAGTAATTTTTTGTCTCTATGTTTAATTGTGTCAGCAATGGAAACAATAATTAAGGTTAACACCAACAGACAAGCCTCCTTCATATACAAAACATCTTCAAACAATTCTAGCATCAATTAATGTAATGATAAATGTTAAGATAACATTTCCACAAGAAAAATGCCAGTGTTGGTAAATTCATGCTTTTTTATATTCAAACATAAATGAAGTGGCTGACTTTTCATTGTTTGGCATTAATAATAGGCAATTGATAAGAAGATTTAAGTATTGGACTTTTGAGCCAAAATATTTTTATTTCTTGGTAAAAATAAATCTGTGGTCTTTGCTTACAATATATTTTTTGAGATATAGGAGAAATTGTAGCAACACAGAAATGATATGTCATTTATGCTTCAAGGAAGAAGAAGATCAAAAACACCTATTTTTAAAGAGTAGTTGCCTACAAAATGCTCAGTCATACATCACAAAAAGACTTCAGAAAAATAATAGTACAATTCAATTGATCATTAACTCATTTTCAAAAGTTTGTTTTGCAGAAATTAGAATCATCACATTTATACTTTATGCTCTATGGTGCACAAGATGCTTATTTCTTTTCAATAGTGATACACAGTGATATAAGAACACACATCAACACATATAAAAACAAACTAGATACAATTAAAGAGAGAGACAAAAAAATTACCCTTACAGATATATTTGTAGCTACATGGTCACTTATTCATCAGTGCTCAAAACTATAGTGAGTTATTCTAACTATAATTTCTCAGATTTTTTTTTTAATTGCTGGTAAAAGTCATTACAATTTTGTATGTTTATCAGTATGTAGTGTTTTTTCCCTTCCTAATTCTAACTAAGTGTAAATATGCCAAATTCTTTATATTTTATTTGTTATTTCTATTGTAATATGCTAAGTATTTTATCAATAAAATTCTCTTTTGAAACTAAATGTGTTCATGGATGTTCTTATATCACACTGTTGTAAAGAAATAAGTATCTTGTGCACCACAGAGCATAAAGTATAAATGTGATGATTCTTATTTCTGCAAAGCTCAGGTTTTTTTTAATAATTAAAATTATAGCCTGTTATATAAACATTTTCCAATTGTCTAAAATGCTTTGGAAATTTTCTTTAAAACAACCACAAATGATAATATTTATGATAAATCTATTAAAAATCAGTATCTGAGCATGAATATTTTATCCAAACAGGGTAGATTTAAATAAAACTTTTAAAAAATAAACTTTGTAGGAAAAGTAATTTGAGTGTTGTTTTTTTTTTTAAATATATATATATAAAGCAAATTTAGGTCCCCTAGGTGATGCTTTTTGGAATGTGTAAGCTATTTGTGACAGTGATATTAAAAAAAGAATTATAATTAAAAATTTAAGAGTTGCAGGATGTCATGCAGCTATGTCGTTTTACATATAAATCTATATATTTGCACACTTCCTGTCACATAATCGCATAAAAATTTACATAAATATACTATGTACATTTAACTAGTAATTTAATTATACTATTATATATTGATGGGATTATAAGAAAGACTATTAAAATAAATTATCTGTAATAAATTAAATAATAATTTTATAAAATTATTATTTTTTGTTTTTAATTAAAAATAATCTATATTAAACTTTTAGAAGATATAAAATGTTCACTATTATATATTTTAATTTTGTTTATTGTTGGAAAAATGTTAAAAATTAATATCTGAAATTAAAATGTTCATTATTATATATTTTAATTTTGTTTATTGTTGGAAAAATGTTATATATTTTAATTTTGTTTATTGCTGGAAAAATGTTAAAAATTAATATCTGAAAAATCAATTGACTTTTTGTCATATATTTGATTTCTAGACAGTATATTTTATATTTTCAAAAAAATATTTTTAGTAGGAGAAAAAACTGCATGAAGAATAATGTATATATATAATTTATAAATATTAAGAGTTAACATTTATTCATCAAAAAAAAAAAAAAAAAAGAATAAAGTTGATGTTCAACATCATCCATGAAATCTGATTTATTTATTTTTGGATTAAAATTATCAAATTATTTTAAAAATAGTCCAGATTTAGCTTTTTAGAAATATATTTATGAATAAAGTACATTTTTTATATCTCCATTCTATATTTACATTTCTATTATAATAGATTATAGTCTTTTTATTCAAGCTTGATAATTGTTTTGCCATTAAAACAAATATATATACAAACATTCTGAACTATCAAATAAAAATGAGAAGGGGGGGGGTAGAACATATTATTAAAGGAGTTGGATTTTCCCTCATATTTGACACGTCATTAAATAGCCAGCCTTTCATTTAAAGAGTGGTATCAAAAATTATTATACATATACCATATTCTATTTAGAATACAAAATGTTTGGTAACATTGATTTTAAAAGATTGAATATTATAAGGTGGGGGGGGGGTCACATATAAATAATTATACAATTGAGTCGCAGAAGAAAAAAAAACTTTTAAAAGCTCTATATACAGAAATGATGATTATTTATAGTAATAGAAAAAAAAAACGTTAAAAGAATGTTCGGATTGATAGTAGATTGAATTGAAGATATAAAAGTCATATTATGTAAGTAAATTATACAATATTAGATAAGAGTTAGTAAGTAAAGAATAGATTGACTTGCTCCATCTCAATTGTGAGAATATTCAATAAAAGGAAATTGAGGCTTTATATATTATAAGTTTTCTATGAATGGAAATTTTAGCTCAAAATGGAAATGAGTGTTTTTTAAGAAATACCTTTAGTATCAGAGAAACTATGATTCATGTCAAGAAAATTTTAAGAGAAAAAGTTCCCAGTGAAATTATTAAATAAATTGGTGAATATAATTTCTTTTAAAAATTAGATCTGAAGTAGTAGTTGCTTATGCTTTTTAAAAGACAAAATTAAATTCTAAAAATTATTCTGTGTTGATAATTTATTTTTTTCATAATAAATATATTTAAATAACAATGATTTGGTTTCAATTATAGTTTATTAAAATAAACTCTAGTAGCTTTTATCTGTTAATATTTTGGAAGAGAAAAAAATCAAAAGAATGTAAATTGAAAACAATATAAATTTTGAGAAATTAAAAACTTGTTATATTTATAAAAATGTTTTTGCTGTTGCATATCATAACACTAATAAAAGCTAGCCTAAAATTATTTGTAAAAGCTTGCTTACAATATTGACAATATAAATGGTAGTATATATAAATCATTAAAAAAAATTACTGTATTTACCCAGGTATAGGACACAGCAGCATGTAAGATGCACTACCTTCTCCTTTTATGCACATTTTAAAGAAAAACAATAATTTTCTACATTTTTGCATGAATTTCCATAATGATTTAATGTACTATTTTTATAGTTGTTTGTCTTAAAAAATGTAACTAGGGAACACTGTAGTTAGGTATCTTTTAACTTCATCCTCAAAACCCAGAAATTCATTTCCAGAGCTAAACATTCTGAAGATTGTCTCTTTTCTTAACTATATGTGGATAGATTTACATTTTTGAGAGAACTTTTTTTATATATATTTTAACTATTTAATTTTAAAATAATTTTTTAAAAATTACAAGAATATAAAGTTACCATACTTTGAATGTTTTGCTCTGATATTGATATGATTATGAGAGTATTTATATATATATTAGTGTGACTAGCTTACACGGAATATAAATGTGTATTTGTAAATATTTTTTTGTGTCACAAAAGGACAAAATGCAATACAGTACTTATATATGTATATTAATATAAACCAGGGTTTTAGACTGACTGAAATGTCAACTTATAATTTTTATTACTTGTGCATAAGATGCACCCCATATTTTAGGTATATTTTGAGGGGGGGGGAGTGCATTCTATACATCAGAAAATATGATAATTCATTTTTTAAACATCTCAAAATTTAACATTTCTAACTTTTAACACAGTTTATCTGTAGTCTCAACACAATAAAACACACCTTCATACACATTGTTTACAGTTATTTGATTTCATTAAAATACTATAATAGTGAATTCATGATTAATAAAAGCTGGAAAATTATTATAGAAAAATGTTGATAAAGTTTATCTGAAGTCTCAACACAATAAAACTATTACTGATTTTTATGCATTGTCATAAAATATTTGTAAAGACTGGACAAATATAATAGGAATACCTGTTGTATTAGCTTTATATTTTTGAAGACTGTTAGAACTAACTGAAGCGTAAAGTGAGTAGATAGTGATGGGCAAGAGTATAGAAAACAAAAAAAGACTCAATGGAATAATTCACAGCAAAGCTCATCATACCTTGGAATATGACTTCTATCAAAACAATTCATTATGAATTTCAATAGCATAGAAATTAGACTGGATGTTTGGAAATATATCATAAGATGGATCTTTTTTTTTTTAAGCTATTGAAAGGATTTGTGCCTAGTGATTCCCAAAAAAAAAAAAGAAGCTTATCAATTATATTATATTATTTCAATATTAAACATAATTTTGAGTGCATCAAAATGCAGATTCAACTCTTTGCAGTTTTATTGCAAATATTGTTTCTGGATTTCTCATTATCTAAAATAAATAATTATAGATTTGTGCAGCATACAAAGTAAAATACTGAATTGAGGAATATAAAGGTGTTTTATAGCCTTAGTCTCCTAATCACCAGTTTCACCTATTATCAGTCCATTGCAGAATGAAATTCTCCCCAAATTTAATCCAGTTTCTCCAATCTAGAGCTTCTTTTCTTTATATTACAAACAGCAAATTTCACTGCTTCATTCATCCTGTCACATTAGTCTTATAATATGTTTGACATCACAAAAACATTTTATAATTTAACCATAATATGTGATAAGGAACTGATAGTTAGGTGACAATATTTTCATGAGTCCAAATGTTTACTTTTATTGTCTAAATATTTCTAATCCTATGTTGGTTAATTTTAAATCACTAAGATATCTTTACTGATATCTCTCAGAAGAATATCTTAATATTTTTATAGACTATTCTAATATTGTGGTATACAAACAGTTTTTGATATAATGATGCAAATTAAGATATGATGAGTATATTGCACCTTTATTTAATCATTTTTCTTTAAAAAATTTGCTTTTGAATTGCATTTCCTTGAAAATAAGTACATTATGAGAAGTTCATTTATCTCAGAAACACCTGTATAAAATATTTTGTTTAGAAGATAAATATTAACATTTTATTTATATTGATTTTGAGTGATTAGATAAATACCCCCCTTCCCTATTTATTTTCTTGGTTTTTGGTTTGGAGAAAGAAATGTTTGCTTGTTACTTTTTGATAAAACAAAAGTTGAAATTTCTGATTTTATTTACAATTTATGATTAAAAAAAGTTAAAATATATGTGATCAAAACACAATAAACAAAATCAAAATTTTTAAACATATCTGTTCTCTTATCACATACTAAATTTAAATATTGTTTTGACTAAGGAAAATTTATATAAACTTTATACAATTCATATACTACAAACTCTTGATTCATCATTTTTAAAAATGATGGAACAATTTAATGGCAATTGTCTACTAAAAATAATTTTAATCTTTCCACATCTATTATCAAAGTATTTACATGTATTTGTATAATTTAATTACACTTTACTGCATATAATGTTTTTAAAAAAAATTAAATTAATGTAAAAATATAATTTAGTGCATTTGCAAATCTTTTGTATTTTCGTGATATAAGAATTTTATATTTTTAGGTATTACTTATTGAAAAAAAAATCTTTTGATTTTTACTTTGTGCAAATTTTTTGTCTCATTTCAAAATATTTTCTTCTAAGATTTTTGCTTTGACTATTATATTGTATGATGGTGTATACTGAAGTGGTGAATCTGTAATCCAGATACATGCTTCATGGACCATCATCCAATATTTAACCACCAAATGGGGTTCAAACCCACTTTCTTGTGCACCTAGACACTATAGAATCAACACACACATCCATATAACTTCCTGACCCTCAAATAATATGCAGAGTCATATATGTGCATTCACATATATGCAGCAGATACATATGTGAGATGTAAATATTAATAGTATTTAATATTATATATTTATTTATTATTTATAAGTGGATTGTAAAGAATGATGCAATATTTGGAAAGGTTCTCAAAGCCACTCTTAGTGATGTAAAATTTAGCAAATAATAGAGAAGCCCATTAGTGAAAACTAGAAAATAACTCTATTGAATTAATTTAGTTGTAAAATATTTTAAATCAAAATTATCATTATGCGAATCTATTTCTAAACTCAAAATAGATTCAGAACAATAACTTCGAGGATTTTATCAATACTTTGCATCTTCTATTGCACAAAAGACAAGGTACATTTCCTGTTGATTGAGATCACACAAGATAACTTGTATCTGCATTGCCTCGGGTGATTCTCCTAAAGCATTCCTGTAAAAGTTGTAACTAAATATAAATAGGGCTTATTTTTGTAATGACAAAAACAGACAGTTGATTTTGAATTCAGTTGCTAAGCCGAATCCATGCTCATCAAATTTTCAACATTATGACCACTGAGTAGTGGGACCAAGTCCACCTTTCCTGATCTTTTCTAAGATTGCCTCTGTGCTATAATGCTGTACTTCAATCCCAAACAAATGGATCGCTTATAATTCTGCATTGAAGGTGATTCAAAAACGCTACTTCCATTCTCATGAAATAAGGACCGCCCTTGCTCAAATATGAACTGCTTCCAAAGAATATAGATTTCTCAAGCCGTCATGCCAGTGCATTGGAATATAATCTACACTGTCACCTTAAAGATTCATTTCACTTGCTAGATTTCTTTATTAAACCCTGTTATAAATTTTAGAAATGTATTTTATCTATGTTTATTCACTGGTAACTTAATGCTAGTTATCACGACCCTCTATAACCCTCTGAAATCTATATATAATTACTCTCATCCATTTCATGCTCTTATTTTATTCTCTATTTTAGTGTGGTAGAATTTTATTGACTCACTGTACATTGCAAGATTTTGCGTAGGTTAATTTATGAAGGAAATAATGAACTTAAACAGTGGAGAAAACAACAACTTCACACTGTCAGATCACGATGCTTCAGATTCATCTATATAATTAGAAAGTCAGGTTAAAGATAAGATGGCCAAATCACTAGCTTGGGTCATGGTATGGGAGGTCTTTCTATTGGTAAAATATGCTTGACTATTATGAATTTTAAGGTGCATGGAATTTAGGTTAAAGCCTGGTTAAAAAGTATTTACATATGCTATCTGTGTATTCAATAAATTAATTACTACTCTTCAATAGTTTATAGAATTTCCAACAGTAAGATCGTAATATTAACTTGCTGTAAATCGCAAGATTTTGTTTGGGTTAATTTGTGAAAGAAATAGTGGACTTAAACAATGGAGAAAACAACTTCACGCTCTCAGATCAAGATGCTTCAGATTCACCTATATAATTAGAAAGTTAGGTTAAAGATAAGATGGCCACTCTTATCTTTATAAAAATCGCTACCTTGTGTCATGATTTGGGAGGTCCCTCTATCAGGAAAATATGCTTGAATATTATGAATTTTAAGGCACATGGAATTTAGGTTAAAGCCTGGTTAAAGAATATTTAATTTAATATGTAATTATGTGCCAATCTAACTCAATTTCATGAGCATCTTTATATATTAGTATTCTAAATCCCAATTATTCAGGGGATATCTTAATTAATTGAAATCATTTATTATGTCTCCGGTTGTTAAGCTGAGTATAAGATTAAATAATGCTATATGGTGTGCCGGTCGGATTTGTATGTTCACGTAACAAGATCTAGCATCTAGGCAAAAGTACCTCGAATCCACTCATGCGCAAGATACACAGGTCAGGAACACTCATGAACTCTGCCCTATTTGCCTATTTCCCAGATCTATAACATTATGAGCAACAATCCTGATGACATCGATTAATTTACTTCTCATCCGCCGGCATTGATCATCGGAGACACAAAAAGACTCTAGGCTAAACTTATATGATAGAATAACTTAATAACTAGTTATATTTTATGAGCAATAAAGGCTCACGACCTAGCATATTAATTATGTATTGAGCGGAGATCATCTAGTCATATTTAGCATAAGTAATAACTTAATATATTATCTTAACTAAAAGAAAGCAATGGTTCGAGTTTGATATATATTTAAGATTTATTAATAACAAAATTATGTCGGGTTATTTAGCCGATGTTAGCCTCATGAGTTATTATATATATGTGTTTGATTCATATTTAACGATAACATTATAATTGCGGCTATGCCAATATATATATATATGTGTGATTAAATGAATTAGCACTATTAGAATACATTGTTGGGATACTATTACACCCCCAGAGATGAAGAGCATTTACTTAATTTAAACAACAATAATTTCATAAGCAGGTTACATTCAATATTATGATAAATTTGAGTTATAGATAATGTGCGGGATGGGTAATGAATAATTATATAAACGATACTAAATCTATCACATTAATACTTATATTAAACTAATGGAAATATGTCTGTTTAAAGAAATCATTTCATTACGGCTTATGAATACTTCTGGATGACTAATAAGACACTGAAAGGCGGTGCGTGCATGGCGGCTGATAGGGTTGGCCCAATTATGGATCCTGGAGTGTGCTTCATGAATTTTTAATAACGAAATGGACCGATTTCCTCTGCAAACGTAGGCAGGGTCGGTTTGACGAACGAAAGAGTCCAGATTCCCTGGAGTGAAGTACAGGCGAATCATGGATGATGAAGAGTGGTCGGCAATGTCATTATCGGGCTGGATTTTCCAGAGCGATCCCCATATAAAGCATGCACATAAGACCAAGGATGTCCCCAGGGTGGTTTTACAGCCTGGTTTAACGACATAGAGAATGACGATGGGGCCCGACTTCGCGGATGCCTCCATGTGAGAAAGAAGCACAAATACATATATACGAAATGGCCTTTATGCACGTAACGCTTAATAATATAATATATAAATATAATTCTAAAGATTAAAGATTATCGAAACATATTTATTTCCCATAAATTATGAAATATTTGGCGTAATGATATGGCTTCATTAAGCAAACATGGATAATTATTATACTTAAATACAAAACTAAGATGTTAAGATTCCCCTCCCCCTTACATTATGTTAATATTATTCATTACTTCTTACACATTTAATAAATCTCAATTTTGGTTAATCAATGCCCTTGCGAAAATATATAAATGATTACAAAATAAGTGGGTGGTGGTAATAGCTAAGATGGGTTTTACATATATAATATAATTTAAGAATAAAAGATAGTGCATTATTTAGGATGGAAAATGTGAAAAACAGATGTCAATCTGTTTTTCTACAGTAAACATGAAATATATAATTAGTTTATTTATCTAAAATCGCGAGCACCTGGGCAAGTCGAATAAGACTTGTTTTGATCAAATTATAAATTATTTACCCAGTAAATGATGGGTGGGGGAAATGAAAATGAATTATATGCTGGCGATTTTAGAATACTATTGGCATTTATTTTAAAATATACATACATAAATGTAAATGAAAATTGTTTGCCGCTTGAAAATAAAAGAAAAGGAAAAATATTTTATAGGAGGCTTAATCTAGATTGGTTATATAGAGTTATAGAATACATATTTGAAGACATTTAATATAGATGATTTAAAATATAAATATTACAGAGAAGGCAGGATTTAGGAATTATAAGCGGTCAGAGTTCTTTTACCTTGATTATTTGGAAGAGCGTTTCACTAGGAATCAGTCCATCGGTATTATTTCACTAGATCTAGGGTAGCATTATTATTTGAGATAGCACTTCACTTTCACTGGATAAATATACATAAAGTTCAGTAGTACGGGATGCAGAGTTTCGTTCATGGGAACAGCATATTAGAACAGAGGGACAAGGCGAAGTTTCCTACTCACGACACATTGAGTGAGAATTAAAACTGGCGTGGAATATGTATAACAACATAGTTATTTAATGGTCTCCTCTTCCAGTGGATTCAAATCCAGCAGTATATATACTTTTATTTTAAAGCTGTTACTTAGCAACTACTGCTGGACCTGAGACGGTTTAAGCACTTAAGGTTTCTCTGGAATAGTTTGACCGGATACTCTTATCTAGTAAGATGTTTGAAACAATGCAAGTTTGTTATCAGTTTCTCGAACGATTGTTTTAAAATATATCTTATGATTTTAAAACAAGCTAGCGTGGACAATTTCCATTAATGGGTTTATTTTATTATTACCAATTCCTAATCTTTTACTTTAATCTAAGGGATCTTCCGGGTAATTGCTTTTCGAGAGACTTCTTAACAAGATTGCATCACTTCTGGCTACAAAATTATATATGAAAAAATAATAAGTTTCATATATAATACCTTAAATATATAATATAACTATTAATACATTCGCAATCTCCTACACTGAAATATATAGATATTTATTATTTACACCCGCATACACGAGATTATTATTAAATAAAATATTTTTAAATTAAAATACATATGCTTACATTATTTATGTTATAATACTGAGCAAAGAAATATATATATTAATAGCTATGTATATACGTGCGTAAAGGTGGGTTTGAATACAGTTAGATGGTAGGAGATTGGATGTGGGCTGTGAAGCAGGATCTGAGTATCAGATCTGCTTTAATGGTTTAAAGACAGATTCCTATAGGTTGTCATATATATATAATTTTAGCAAATTGATCTTTGTTATCGAAGAATGCTATTCAGCTAAAATTTAGTTATATTTCAAATAACAATAATGACCGTCACGCACTCTGTTCAAATGCAATAAGCATCACTATGTATTGTCTGCAGTGTGATATGCATTAAATATTGCATGTCTTTGTTAAAATGCATATGGGACCTGCTTAATAAAAGAGAAATGTAATCGCTTTATTATGACATTCATTTAGTTTTATATAATAATTTTTCAAATTCATGTTATTACACCTGATCTTTATTAATATTTAGGCCTTAATTATTGCAAACATCGTTAGTGACCTATACTCATTCTTAACATTGCCAGCATAGGCCAGTTTTATTATTTTTATATTTTCTTTCTCATGATCCGGGATCAACAGAAACTCCGAATCCCCTTCTCATATTAAAATGTTTTAGATGACATTGGTCATGTCCTATAACACATTTGGGAAGAGTAGTGAACACTCTGCTTGGGATGATTCTGAGACAGCCAGCCCATCGCATCTTCCTACCTTCCTCCTCTCCAGGTATAGCATCACCAGAAAAGCAGGCATACTCTCCCTCATTTGAAATCAATGATGAAACGTCTCATCGGCCGGAAATGGAACGAAACTCATAATTTGCTGCCTCATGCTGGTATCACCATGTTTTCTTAATATTTTATAGTCAAGCCTAAACAGATCTATAAGTCGTAATGCTGTGAGTGTCTTAAATCAGGAGTGTCCAAAAAGTCAATCGCGATCGACCAGTTGATCACGAGGTCAATCTGCCAAGAACTGGATGGCAAGAACTGTCCAATTATGAGTGAAACAAATTAAGTCAAGATTTTCAAGTTTTTTTTTGTTATAAATTTTTTTCAATTCTAGATAGGTGAAGTCCAATAAGTCGTATCATTATTGAAAATAATATTTTTAATCTTGACTTAATGTGTTTTTATAACCGAATGCAATGCGTGAACATAACGCACAAATGCAACAGTATGCATGCAGTTATTTAATAAAAAAAAAAAAACACAGCTATTTAGCTTGAATATTTGATAGTGTCATACAATAGCTTCTTTTCTTATCTATCTTCCAGTTTCCGACTACTATGTTTCATAGTAGTATAATTTTCTCTAATTCAAATCCATCCAAAGCCCATGTATATTTTAAATTAATACTAAAATATTGTATAAAAGTTCTGTTAACAAATATGTGCGTTTATTCATATTGTACATTAATTAGCTAATAATATCTGTATGTGTATAACTATAATACACAGTTCTAATTTAAAATAATAAATTAAAGAAAGTTGTGTAGACATTATTGTGTGTGTAGAAGCACACCTATGTATATATGTGAAGGAAACTGTAATGTGATATATTTTGTGAACATTACAACTTTTCTAAATTATCTATTTTAAGTTATTATAAATTTAGTTTATAAATTTGCTTGCATTTGCATATAAAATCCTAAATTCAGGTGTGATAGTGTTACACATATAAGAGAATGTTTACACTTTACAGAACTTAAATCTCTTTTTTTAAAAAAGATTTATTTCTTGGAAATCATTCTAACTCACACCTGGAAACCAAGAGCTGAAATTTAAAAAAAAAAAAAAATTTAAAAATAAATGTAAGACAAAGGCAAAATCATTGGACTGGCACTATTTATTAATTACTCAGCTGGAGTTTTTGTCTTTACTAAGATTTAATAAAAATAGTGTTAAAAACTAAAGTATAAGACAAAGTTGTCAACAAGTTATGTCTTATGCAGGAGAAGAGAAAGATTTGATATAAAAACTCCCAGTTTTCATTACTAAATGTTTATTCTCTAATATTCAGAATGTAGTAGTGCTCCCGTATTAACAATATTATTATTATTAATCAATATTATCTATCGACGGTGACCACGTTGAGTTTCAATTTTTTTTCTGTTTAAAAGGTAAGTACCTTTTCTTATGCTTTAATTTAAATTGTGGCTTTTCTTATCTATCTACTTACTTGATTAATGAACCTTCTCGGCAATAGATGTTTAAGCTGAAGTCGTTAACGGAGTTAATGATCGCAGTTCATGAGTTTTCAATTTTCTTGGAAAATATTTAATTCAATATTTATTATTTACTTATTATCAGTTAGGTTTGGGGAAATAAAATTGTCATAAGTATTTTTTTTTTTCATTTTAGTATACCCATGAACATGAGTAGTAAACCAAAAAAATCGAAAACTTATCATTTCAATGAAGAATGGGAACTCGACTACTTTTTTACAATGGTGAATGATAAATGTTGTTGCTTAATATGCTTTACCTCGATAACCATTGCTAAAAAGAGTAATCTGGAGAGACATTTTTTAGCTTTACATAACAAGTATCAAACAGATTATCCACAAAATACCGAATTGAGAAAACGTAAAGTTAGGGATCTTAAAACTCAATTAAAAAATCAACAAAGTTTTTAAAAAGCCAATGTTGAAGTCACAAAGCAGTAACTACTGCATCATTCAAAGTAAGCTATCTTTTAGCAAAAAAATGTAAACCATTTTCCGAAGGTGAATTTGTAAAGGAAACTTTTTTGGAAATGTCAGATTCACTTGTTAACAAATTTCATAACAAGAGTGAAATTATTGCTGCAATTCAAGATCTGCAACTGTCTCGAAACCCTGTGGTGCGACAAATTGAGAAGATGAGTGGAATTGTAAAAGAATAGTTGTATAATGATATTAATAGATGTTTTTCCCTTCAATGTGATGAAAGTGATACAGCACAATTACTTGTTTTCATTCTTATGGTTTTTAAAGATTTTACATCTAAAGAAGAATTGTTGGGTCTGATTTCTTTGAAAGAACTAGAGGTGTAGATATATTCAAAGCCTTTAAAAACTTGTTCAATGATTTGAAAGTACCACTTCTGAAATTAGTTTCAATAACAACAGGTGGCGCAGCTGCAATGATAGATAGCATAAATGGATTTACAGACCTATATCAAAATGAAGATGAATTCCCAGCTTTTTTGAGCTACCACCACATAATTCACCATCAAGTGTTAGCCAGCAAGAGACTAAACACAAAAGAAGTAATCGACATAGTGTTTAAAATTGTTAATTCAATTCGAGGAAGTTCTTTCAAACAACGTCTCTTCCAACTGCAGCTCGATGAAGACCAACCTGAGTTATTATTACATACCGATGTAAGATGGTTAAGCAGAGGTAAATTTCTGCAACGATTTCGTCATTTATTGCATGACGTAATAGATTTTCTCCACGAACAAGATGGTAAATGTGAAAATTTAAATGATGAAACGTGGCTTAGTGACTTAGCTTTTCTAACTGATTTTACTTCAATGTTAATTCATTTAAATTTAGAATTACAAGGTAGAAATAAAACAGTAATTGATACGATCAGCTGTGTAGATACATATAAGACAAAATTTATTTTGGTAATAGATCTGCAACAAAATAATCTGAATCATATTCCAAATATGGCAGATCACGTACAAAAGCATAAAAATATTAATTATAATATTGACAAATATGTTGTAGAAATCCAAAAAGTAATTGAAGGTTTTAAGGTAAGATTTCAAGAATTTGAAAAAAATTAAAGAAATTGTGGAATGTATATCTTTTCCTTTTAAAAAAGAGTTAAATGTGAAATGCATTAGCCAAAAAATTTCAGACATATTTCATATGGAGCAAAAGGCATTAGAAAATGAAATTATAATTTTACAAACTGATTTAATCTTACAAGCCAGAAAATTTGAAGGAGATTTTTGGAAATACATCAAACGAGAAAAGTATCCCAATATCATCAAATGTAGCGAATATATTTATTCTTGTTTCAGATCTGCATACCTGTGTTAATCAGCATTTTCATACTTAAAAGTTAACTAAGACTAAACGTTCTGTCCTAACTGATTCCCATACTGAGGATTCTTTATTATTATCTTTGTCAAGATCTACACCTAATTATGATTCCTTGTTAGAGACATGCAAACACAATCTTCCTATTAATGTTAAGATAATAAAATAAATTCTAAATCTGTCTTTATCAGTAGCTAATTAGAATTAATAAATATTGTTAATAATTACTCATGTTGCTTTAATTCCCATGGACATGAGTTTTTTAGTCTGTTAAATAATTATTTTTTATGTAGGTAGATATATAAAAATAGTATGTATTTCACATCTCTTTTCACTTAGACTACACCTATAACAACATGTCGATCGCAATATATTGTCAAAATAAAAAGTCGATCTTATGAACACAAAAGTTGGCCACCCCTGTCTTAAATCAATCATGTTTTGCTCTAATTTCTTTGTATTTAGAATGTCGCGAGTTAAGCTTGCATTAAGCTATTTCCCTTGGGTGAACGATCCCCAGGTGCGTATACAAATCACTTTTATTTCTAATGTATTAACCTTATATTTTTCCATGGAAGGTTATTAAATTGAATATGCACACATTCGCATATTCAAATCATTTGCTATAATTTATATTTCATTCTTTCATGTAATAAATATAATGAATACCAGATACCACATTTTCCTGGTATTACGATTATATGTATGATCGAAGTTGTAACGATCATATCTTTAGTTGGAAATGATTAACGTAATTATATCTCAGACAGCAACATGTCTAACTATTTAAAGTGTATATAGTGAAAGTTATTTAATTAATTATATTCCGATTTTAAACAACATTGTCAGTAAATCCATTATGTGAAAGCTTATTATAAACCGTACTTAGAGATAATTTGTACATGCACATACATGTGTTTGTTTATAATATTATTATTATGAACTCCCGTAATAATAACTCATATTAGCATAATCATAAATCCATCCATAGCGTGAAAGTTCTAAACAAACCTTGTATAATAATTTTGTTATAAAAACAGGCAAAACTCTTTATATGTATTGCCACTCAGTGCAAACTAGAGTAATCGATGATGCCAAAAGGCTTGTGCATATAATCCCTATCCGGCACCTACTCATCCAATATCCCAAACTAGTTTCTGGTTTGTGCCCTCTGGCAACCATTGATTACTCTGGCTTGCACTGAGTGGCAGTACATATATAGAGTTTTGTCTGTTTTAATAACAGTTATAAGCAAATATAAGAAATGGTGATCATGTGATGTTTATTGGCTTAAATTTTGTTATAATATAATAATTAAACATTTATCTATATATATATTATCCAGTTGTTCGAATCATTATTTACATATTATCTTACTCTTAGTTAAGTATAATATTTCATATTTGATAGTTTATTGTCCTAGGTTATCCGAGGTCACACTCATACACATAGTTCTATCATCATTAATCTTAAGATATCATGCTTCTCTACTGTGTCTCCAGGACTGGAATTAAATAAATTCTGCTGTGTCATCGGGAATATTGTTCATAGTGTTATAGATCTGAGGAATAGGCAAATAGGTTAGAATTCAGGAGTGCATCTGATCTATGTATCTTGGACATGACTGGATTCAAGGTACTTTTGCTCAGATTGTAGATCTTGTTGGACGAACATAAAATTTCTACTGGTACAATACATATGTGATATGATTTATGCAACTTCATTGGAAGATTTTACTTTGTCAGTCTGAGTATCCTTCATATTTTCTCTTAGTTTTTTATTTAATAAAACATATATTGTAGCAGTAGCAGTAACAAAACTATAACAGAAGTAAAACATAATAAACTAGGGTAATGAACGAAATGAATACACTCAAATACATAAAGTGTTTACAATGAATTAAAATTTAAAAGTAACCATTCATAATTGTTCTTAACAAAGCATTACAACTTAACATAAGTGTTTCATTTAGATTTTGAAAGATATATCCAATTTAATGAGATTAAAATAACTTTGGATCATATGATATAACTGGAAAAAGTCCGAAATATGATATTAATATGTTAGCTTCAAAACTGCTACTCTGATTTTAAGAAGACTTGTCTCACTTCATAAAGTGGGACAGAAAAACTGCTAATTGTCATGATATATCAGTATTATCTTATTACAGAAAAATATTTCCAAGGATTTTATTGAATAGGTTTGCTTTTTAAAAAATCAGAAAGCACTTGTAATATGTCTTTTATTGCCTAGAAAATGCAGGAAAAAAGATTATGGAAAAAGATGTGATTAATAATTTGACCCAATGACTCACAAAGAATTGTGACAATGGAATGTAACTTGTTCTCATGTAAAATACTTTTTATTATATAACTATTACATCATGGAATGAAAGAAAGTGTTACTGCATTATAGAAAATCTGAGATATTTGAAATATTTTTTGTGTGATAGTAAATCCTTGTTGGAACAGTTTGTGGTTCATTTCGTGAGACAAGCCTCATGAAGTTTGTTTCATGAAGTAAGCTTTAGAATATAATATAGATTTAATAGTGGAATTTTTTTTTCTATGTCAATTAATAGCAAAAATAAATTTTTTACATCTTTTATAAAGTTTTGTGGATTTTAAACTAATATATATATACTAGAGGGGCAAAGCTTTCCCTTTGATGCCTTCATCACCCCCCCCCCCCCAGTTTCTCTGCTCACCAGCATTCTTTCAGATTAGCTTATGAAAAAGTATTTATTTCTAACACTTCTTTTCATACAATATATATAGGGCATTTTTGAAATTCTAATAGTATTACATTAAAGTTGGATAAAATTAGAAAATAATGATTTAATGCATTATATAAAATCGTCATTTATTATTCTTTACAAAAACTTCTTACGATAGATGTGTATTTCTATTTTTGAAAGCAGATTGTTTATTGCCAAAGAAAAACAAAATTGAAAGAATGCAATAACAAAGAATCTACTATCACTTTCAAATTTTTTTTTTTTCAAAAACAAAACAAAATGTTGAAAGATTCAAATATTTTAAGCTTTTACCAACTTTCATCCACTAATACATTATATAAAATCATCATGTTTAATTAAATTTCACTTGAAAAGGTCTATTTGTTAATAAATGAAACCATGGTTACGGAGAATTTTAGTAAAGTTTAGTTTTTTGGCTAGTATTGTAATGTTATATGAATTTTTATTTAATATAATATATATTTAATTGAGTCAGAGAAAGTTCTTGTTAAATAATTTATTAATACGTTTTAAGAATACAGTACAGTACTATTTTTTTTTTTATTATAGTTGCTCTAACACGAAATTGTTCTTTTTTCTAATGGTGGCTAGATTGAAAAAATTTACATCCAGGATTTTTAGCGGTCTGCAGTATTGTATTTGGTTCTATTTCCATTTAAGTTTTAAAAAAAAAAAGTAACAATATAAAGTTTTTTTTTATTAATTTAGTATACAATTTTAATATTGATTAAAAAATAATTATTATTTTGATAATCATCAATGATAATTGCCTTTGATCTTATCATAATTTAACCCAGCACTTTGATTTTAGAGCTATGTCATAAACTTTAATGAGATATACATCTTTATTGTCTGCTAACTAAATCATTGTTTCATTTTTGCAGTTTTTACATCTCTTTGAACTTACTGTTTCATGTCTTTTAACATCAAGTTTTTAATGTTCTGACTTTTAACAAGGGAATTCTGTATTCTTTTGATTACAGTATATATATGAAAATTTTCTAAATGAATGACTAAACTTTCAAACATGAAGGGAAATATAATAAAAACCTCTATAATTAAATAATTACGTTCTCTGATGATTATGTGATAATTAAGCACCAGAAACTACATATTGAGGTTCATTGCAGCAATCTTTAACTCACAAGTCTGTCAACAGCGCTCTAAATCATATAGGACAAAAATTATATATATATTTAAAATTTATGTATATAAGAATGCAGAATTTTTCAGTCTTAAATATTCAAGAAGCAATCTGTGTCTCAACACTCTGATTAAGAGTGAAATCATCTTTGACTGTTTCTATGTCAGAATGGTTATTAGATATTAGCAGGAAAAAGTGCAATAACTACCATGTCTCACCTGCCACCTCCAAAATGGTAATTGTTAAAAACTTTATTGGAAACTGTGAGCTTTCTCATGTGGCTCCACATTTGATAGAATAAATGTAAAATTTATAGTTACAAATGTTTGATTGTTTTTGGAAGGAGGATTAGAGAATTATTTTAAGACATCAACAAAAATAATTAATAAATAAATATAATAATGCAGTAATAAATTATTTGAACAGAGCATATTTACATATGTTTTACAAATAAGCTTTTTTTTTTTTAAAAAAAAAACAAAACAACTACTTACCATCCTTCTTTATTCTTGCATTGAAATTAAGAATTCCTAAATGCTGTTAAACTTGAAAAATAGTATCACAGCAATAATATTTGTCCTTGAATTAGAAACTAAATGTTCATTTTAAATAGTTCCAAAATTATAAACTTAATAATAAATTGTTACTGTAATACCAATTTCTGAATTCTGTAGAATCATTTTTTTTTTTTGCAAAAAATGACTTGAGTTCATTTTTTCCAGTGGATTCTTTGCTAAATCTTTGCACAGACTATATTTATTGACACATTATTGATCATTGAGCATTCTTATTGTTCATACTCTCTCGAGTACAAATTTAGTACTGTTATAATATTCCCTAAATACATATTACAAAAAACCGATTAACTTTATTAATTTGAGGACCATAAATAATTCTAGCATCAATTTTTTTTCATAATTATAGAATAGAACTTTTTTATATATATAATTAAATTGACCATTTTCACTCTGTTGCTTAAAGACTTTTTTTTAGTCTTGATGGGAATTACTATTATCATTTATTTCACATACTGTGGTCATTCTAAAAGAATTTCTAATTTATGTTGCAAGTAGAGAGATAATTTGTTTAGTGATTTTACAGGAACTATAAGAATTTAGCAATGAACAGTGAGACTAAATGAGAGTACTAAATTTAGAGAGGATGCTACAAAACAAGAAAATGACTTTGCTGTACAGACAAATAATAAAAAAAAAGTGACTTAATTAATTTAATAAATATCTAATTTTTTTATTTTTTGTTTAATATATATTTTAAATCACATATTGAATTTTGAGATAACTGATAAAAAAGGAATTCATTTCTATATGATCCGAATTATATTTAAAGTATATCTTGAATTTAGAAATAATGTAAAATAAACTTGTAAATATTTTGTTTTATTTATTTAAAGATTGTAATAATTATAATAAGTCTATAAATAAATTACAGCTCCTAAATATATAATGTTGAGAACATAATAAATAAACTTCACTGACCAACTAAATATGAATATGTTGTAACCTGCAAATGTCAGTTTATTAATCAGATAAAACTTGTTTAGATGGGCCATAAATGTTTTATTTAAAGATATATTATGAAATATTTGATTGAATACAAATATAATTTATATACTTGGAGTTTTAAATTATAATGGATTTGAGCACAGACTTTCAAACTCTCTTCAGCTCACTTCATCTTATACAATCAATACACATGACCACACATGTGAAAAAGATAAATGATCTCCATCTCCAATCCATGTATTTCATCAGTTGGTCTGGGTCATCTCTTACACATATATATTGTAGTATATACACACCTTCATTTTGTCATTTTCTATAGTTTTATAAGTTGCTAAATGAAGAGAAAAATTCAAGGTCTTAAAAATTAAAGATTTTTTTTTGTTTAGATTATTGCTGAATGACAATAATGTTTGATCTACCAACCCTATGGAGCATAACATCAAAGATAGTGATATTCTTAACAAACTACAATCACTCCCAGAAAGCGTCCATCCTGGGTTGCATGAAATTCCCAGATTTCTACTCTTACTCCTAAGAGCTTTTACTATCCCAGTAATCTGTGGAATGATAGACCTCATCGCCACTGGAAGTCATCACCTAATAATCTATGTTCCCTCCCATGGTACCCTTTTTAAAGAAGCATGATCTTAATAACCTGCGTCCTATCTCGATGATTCCACTATTGACAAAGATATTCAAGAGCATTATTAAAGACAAGATTCAATATAACATAATCAAACAACTTTTGCCCTATCAATTTGCAAAAAAAGGCACTTCAACATCTGACACTGTCAGCCGGTTCTGACTTCTGGTTGATCATGTGCGGAGACACAGAAAATCCCAGCCCATTGCGGTCCAACTTGATATAGCCAGGGCATTTGATTCTGTGAGAATTGATGTTCTTCTTAGTGTTCTGGAACAGCTCAATGTACCACCCATATACATTCAAATGATTGAAAACCTTACACTTGGGAAGTGTTCTTTTCCCTGAATGGGTGCCTTGCCTCGGATTTTTTGCCCTACATCTCCATTTCCCCAAGGTTCTCCTCTCAGTGCACTTCTCTTTGCTGCCTATATCAATCCAATGCTGTTGAACATCAAAGCTACATTCTCGGGTATCACTGTTCCATTACTTAATGAGAACATCACTCACATCTTCTATATGGATGATGTAGTTGTGTTTCTTTCACCCCATGATGAACTGAGTAGTCTAGAACAACTCCTTGATCATCATGCCAAATTATCTGGTCTCCTCGTCAACCCGAAAAAATCAGTAATTTGGTCATTTCTTACTGGCCAGAAGATCTCTGGTGGATTTGAAGCAGCATCACAAAAATTTCTGGGATTTCACCTATCAAAATTCCCCACGGTGATGCGTAAAGAGATATAGGACTCATTACTAGATAAAATTGAAACCACAATTGCATCTTTGTCCAAAATATACCTTTCCCTATTTGGGAAAGTAGCCCTTTTAAATGCCTCATTCTTCCAAAAATAATATACTATTTGGAAGGGTTCATCCCCACCAAGGTATTCATCAACAGAGTAGAAACTGCCTGCAGAAAATTGTTGGGTGGGCCAATCACTAGTGATTAGCTTGAAAATCCTGCAAAAGCCCAAAAGTCTCTCACTACCCTCACTAACTATATTCAACTTACAACACACCCATAATGTACTTTACAATATCTTCAAGGAAAATGAACATGCTGAATGCCCACTTCCAGAAAAGGACATTCAACCTACTGATCGCCGCCCCCCAGAGTACTTGCCTTGTTACTTCAACAGCAGATCAACTTTATCTTTGATAACATCCAACCAACAGCAACCTTATTTCAAAGAAAACTTGCATATTGGGGAGTGTTCGATCTTCTTGACTATCAAAAACAGAGGTTCCCCAGCTGCCTTTCAATCAACATCCCTCAAATGACAAGGATGACCAAGTTCTGGAAGTTGCCGCCAAAAATCATAGACTTCCTGTTGAAATCGAGCCTACATGCTCTCCCAACAAATGTCTTCCTCCACTATAAAAGGGGGCAGGATATTGACCCTAACTGCACACTGTGTCAAAGACAGGAAGAGATTATCGATCACTTCCTCTTCGAATGCACAACTTTGAACAATTTAAGAATTCATTTCCAGCAAAACATGACAAGAAATCACAGCGAAATGAACCTCAAGACAGCAATTGAAAAGGACATATTCTCAGAGATCCTGCTTTTGGCCATAATTAACTTTTCCATCTGGGCATTGCACTGTAAGCTGGTGTTCCAGGCCGAAACCTTGAATAATATATTCACAGCATTTTGGCAAATACTAAACAAGAAAAGGGATAGAGATATGTGCACCGCTGACCTCTTCACAGCTGCACAAACCTGGGACTCCATTGTAATTAGATAGGGCTTTTCTGCCACTTCGCTGTTTGTCAGGTGGCTGTTGTCTACATTTTATAAAACTGAAACATTAATGCTAATATTACCTACTAACAGCATCTCATTTTAATCTTTCTTGCTGCATTTACCACAAATAGATGTTGGAACTGGGGAACAAAGAGAATGAATTTTTAGACAAATTATGCTTCTATGGTTTGTTCTCGAAACAATAAACAAGTCACAAATGTTTCCTGTGCAAACATCAACTCAAATATATCTTTTTTTTTCTTCTGTTTTTGCATGCTATCTCATAATCATTTACTTGTTTATACTTCTATGTCTGTATTTCTTTGGTCTTAATGTGCAATAAATTTGTTTTTGAAAGTAAAAGAAATCACATATTAAAAAACCTCAAATGTTTAAAAATCTAGACTGAGTTGTTTATATTACTATAAAGACAGAAACAATTTTCAGAAAGAAAAACATACTTTATTTCCCTTAAAAAGTTATGTATTTTAACCTTACCTCATCTTGTAAATAAGTTTTGGACTAACAGTAAACAAAATAGATTGTGAGTAGAAAACTCTTAGAAAGGAAAAGGCATAAGGCCCTCTTCATTTTGTATCTAGGATTTAAAATGGAATGACTAACAATAAAAGGCTATGTATGCTGACCACCAGGAGTCTAAACAGCAAAATCTACATGGATTGTAATATTGATAAAAGAAAACAATTGGATAAAATTTAAGGATTAAAATGCCCATGCATGTGTGCTAGTACAAAGATGCCAAAGATAATATTACAAGATAAAAAAACACAATTGAAGTTTTGTACATGCTAACATTAACAGACACTCAAAAGAAAAAAAATCACTTATCAACAAACAGTCAAAAGTAATATTTATAAATGTTTATAAAAGTCATTCTTCTAATCTAATAATATTAATTACCATGCAATTTAGATGTTATTTGATATCTTAATAATAATCAAGTAAAGTGAAAGGTCAATTAGAACATAATATTATTTGCCTAATTTAATTTAAAATTATAAATAACTTTATAAAAATATTACTTGGTTATTATATATCTTTTAATAATATTAAAATTTGTTTGTATATTTTATTTTTATGAAAGGAATCTATACTTAGTACTATATGTATTGATAATTTTAATTATAAAATGTCATATTTAATTATATTGTAATGAGGGTGAATTATAAATGCACATTATAAGATGTTAATTGTTATTATAAATATATTGTTCTAACCACCACAGATAAATTAATGTTCATTTTAATAAATTTGTTTTTGTTATTAAAATAGGTGTTTTGATTTTACTATTGCATGAATCATTATATAACAATTTTATCTTATCCTATAGCATATTCCAGGTAGTATCTCACTGTCAAGTAAAACATTATTTAATATTTTTTTTTTTGCCAGTCAAGAGGATGCATATAGATTCATTGGTGCTCTTTATAAATTTATGAGATGAGTCCATTGTACATGCAGATATGAACTATTATAAAGCCATATGTGATCAATTTATTTATTATATTTATATTGCCTGAGTATGATAGTTAGTCACTATATTTAGTTACTCAATATATTTAGATTATCTAAACATGTAATACATAAATTGAGAAAACTACTTGATACATAATTATATTTATCATAAGTAGTTGCCCAAATATGTAGTGCATTAGAAAACTACTTGATACATAATTATATTTATCATAAGTAGTTGCCCAAATATGTAGTGCATTTAGTTGGGGTTATCTAATTTGAGGGCATTTACTGATAATTCCCTTCATAATATTAGTTGTTTAATGTGATGAACAATATATTATTTTATACTATCATTTATACATTTTGTTCATTATTAGAATAGTTCCTTTACATTTAGCTTACCCAGAAAGGGGAATACTACTATTTTTGAAACAATGTTGCTTTATTAGCATTGTTTATAGGTCATTAGCATTGTTTATAGGCTTTAGCATTAGAATAAATAGTTTCATTTACAATTGGCTGCCCAAGTCCCATGAGAAATTTAAAGTTGTATAACAATAGATAGATAGAGTCAATGATCACAATTAATATCAGCTATTTTTGTAGATACTAGTGTTGGATTTAAATGACTAAAGACTCCGTAGGTAATAATTTTAAATTTGTAGTTTTGCTTTATTAGGGATTTGAATTTAGAATGAGTTGTCAAAGTGTTTGTTGAAAATTAAATATAACAGAATATGAGTTGAGAAATGATGAAGCTATAATATGTTTTATAAATAAAATGTTTTATAAATATGACAAAAGAGAGTGTGTGAAGGCAAAGTACCAGATAACAATGTCTGAACTTGTCATATAATAATAAAAATAATACTTTGTGTTTGTGACATTAAAATCATCAGATGTGTGCACCATGTTAATAAAATGTCAGAGAAATATAGGCTTATTACTAATAAACATTATTAAATTCTCTTCATGCAGTAACTGCAAGATAAATAATGGATAGCATTTGAAACTAACTTATTTAAGCTTATTTACCAAAGGTATTGTATCTTAGTTATTTTGGAAAATAGAAAATATCAGTGATATCAGTGATCATTGGATCTGTTGATAATAGCATAATACAAAGTCTTCTGAGTATGGTCATGAAATTTATGCTGTGTTATACACAGTATCAGTTAAATTTTTAAAAATTAATAATAATAATAATCTGTTAGTTTTGGTGTTAAATTTTTAAAAATTAATAATAATAATAATCTGTTAGTTTTGGTGTAATAATGTTGTGGTAGGTAAATCAATCACTTTTGAAAATGATGCTGTTGCGATATCTATATTAAAGAGTTTTGTTACATGATTAAAAATATGTAGTCAATTAAAATGTATGTTAGTAGAGATTTAATTAAGTTGTAGGGTTCCACATTAAAGCTAGTAGAAGAAATAAGTTATTCATTCATTGGTCTGAGATATTAAATTGAGTAGTAAAGTCGTGTTCTTTTCTTTCTAAAATAATAGTTATAAATAAGAATAAATTATAGAAAATGAAAAAGAGGCAGATATATTAGGACAGGAGAGAGAAATTAGTGAAGTATCTGTCATATCCAAAGATGATCAAAATGAACCTATAATAGCCATGTTTAAAAAAGTTCAATTAGTGAAATGAAACAAACAAAACAATAAATGAGAGAAAACCAAGAAAAATGATAACAAAGTCAGGAAAAGTTATCAAGAGATTTTATGAATAAATTTGATGAAGATCAAAAAAGATGTGAAAAAATCTAGAAGTATTTAAACAAGGAGTGAAGTAAGGCCAATAAATATTAGTAATGAAAATAGAAGAGGGACAATATGAATTTAGAGAATAGGTTGAAACAAGAAATCAAGCACATGCGCACTGAATTGCTCCATGAAATAAAAATGGGGAAGAAACAAATGCATAGTTTAAAATACGAGTTTAATGAACTAGAGAGTAAAATGGAAGAAACTCAGAGACAAATGCAAATAAAAATCAGTAAGCTAGAACTTAGTATGGAAAAGAGACAAAATTGAACATAAGAGTAGAAACTAAAATTGAAAAGTTACTAGATAAACAGGAGTAGGGGATCAAAAGTTTAGAAGCTCATAAGGAACAGAATTGTTGGGAGTATGACATTAATTTAGATAGGGTACAGTCTGAGATAAATGATATGAGAATCCATTCACCATCTCTAATTGCTTTGGTTGAGTTTAAGTCATTGTTTCATAGAAGAAAAACTAGAAGATCTAAGACAGAATAAATATGGGAGTGGAAAGATCAGCAACATGATCATTTTCAGATGCTGAAAGAAAATTTTTTGCATACTGTGATGCTTCCATATCGAGATTTTGGTTTATCTTTTTAAATCAAATGAGATAGTAGAGGATATGGTTTGGGAGTTGTGCTTTTTCAAATTAACTATCTTCAACAATGCAAAGTATTGTGTTTTATTAGAACATTGAGAGGTGCCAAGCAGAATTACAGCATGACAGAGAAGTAAGCTCTGGCTATTGTTTGGGATTTTAACAAGTTTAAGCTATTCTTATTGGTCTCTGAAATTGTTATCACTGATCACAAAAATTTGCAATTTTTGAATAGAAGTTACCTGAACAATGATTGGCTCATTATTGGAGTCTTTTCCTACAAAAATTTAAATATAGTATTATTTATTGTCTGGGTTCAGAAAATATAGTTGCCAACATTCTCATTGTAATCCTGTTAAGCTTACTGTGCAACATTCTTTAGTAGAAGGTGCTCTTGTCTTTGCTTTATCTGTAACTATAGATAGTTCAGTGGAGGATGACCTAAAATGTAGATTATTCAAAGGGAAGAGGTATATTATATGAATATTTTATATTTACTAAGAAGATCCCCAATTAATCACCAACATATACATGAAAGATACCAGTTGACTCGTGGTATTTTATGTTATGATGTGTTACAGGATAAAACCCATTGGAGGATAATTGTTTCCCAGTTCTTACACCAAAAACTTACATGTGAACTATTTATATGGTCATTATGGTCCATGCAAGATATGAGTAGTCTTCATCAGATGTTTTATTGGGCATGATTGTATTCTAGTATTTTAATGTTGAAAAGACTTGTCAAGTGTGTTTAAAATTTAAACGTCCTAATAAGACTTATGCTGAGATTTTGAAGCCTATCATACCACAAGGGCCAAATGACATACTGGCTATTGATTTTTTTGGACCCATACCATCTTATAGGAAATTCAAATATCTGCTTGTCACCCAAGTATGTTGCTGCCTATCCTATTAGGAGAGCAGATACTAAATCTACTATTGACAAGTTAGAAAGTCACCAGTTCTTTTTTATAGGAAAGCCTAAAACTATATTGTCAGATCATGGCACTCCATTTATCTTTCAAGAGTAGAAACAATGGGTTGATAAGCAATCAATCAAACACATTTTAACTTCCATCTGTAATCTGCAATATAATCTTTGCAAAAGAGTTATGAGGGAGTTGAATAGGATTTTTCATATTTATGTAAATGATAACCATAGAGTTGGGTCAATTGAGTGCTACAGGTAGTAAATTATATTAACTGGATGTCATATGAGTTTACAGGTTACACAGCTATTCAGCTGTATTTTGGAAAGCATAATGCATTTTTTATAGTCTCCTTTGCCCTTTAGGAAGAAGTTGATCATAAAACTGATGTGCAAATAGCTAGAAACAATTTAATAGAAAGAGATAGGCAGAGACAAAAGGGAGATAATGATCAACTGTGTCACTTTAGTGAAGGTAATCTTGTGGTAGTGGAGAACCCTGTCAGCAGGCCTGAATTAAATATCAATATAAACATTTTTTTTATACAAGGAGCCATATAAAATATTTAATATATTAGAGGGAAGTGCATTTATATTAGATTGAAAGGGATGTCAAAGAATGTTCATTATTTGAAATCCTAATATGAGACAATACCTTAGATGTATTTTTTTAAAAAAAATTTTTTTGTTTAACACATCTACTTATACATAAACATTAATTTTATTATTGTGAGGGTATTGATGGGATGTTTATTTTGTAGTTATGACCTTATTATGTTAGTTTAAAATTGTTTTCTTTGTTTCTATTAAGGAGGGGGAGGATATGTGGTTTGCATACATATCTTCATTTTGTCATTTTCTATAGTTTATAAATTGCTAAATAAAGGAAACAATTGAAGGTCAAAGTTTAATAAAAATGTGTTTGTTTTAAATAAATGTAGGATAATTGAGCCATTTATTTTTAAAACTAGAGTTAATATTTTTTTTTTTTTGTTTAAATTATTGCTGAATGACAACAAATGCTTTATTAAAAATAGAAAAAAGAAATCACATGTTAAAAAATGAGTGTTTAAAAATCTAGATTGTTGTTTATGTTGTTATAGAGATAGAAATGATTTTCAAAAAGAAAAACATACATTATTTCCCTTAAAAAGTTTTGTATTTTAACCTTACCTCACCTTATAAATAAGTTTTCAACTAGAAGTAAACAAAAGGGATTGTGAGCAGGAAAACCCTTAGAAAGGAAAAAGGCATGACATGCTCTGCATTTGGTGTCTAGGACTTAAAATGAATGATGCTATGCTGACTCCCAGGAGTCTAAAACTGTAAAATCTATTGTAGTATTGATGAAGGAAATCAATTGGGTAACATTTAAAGATTAAAATGCTAGTGAAGCTTTACATATATGTCTGCTAACATGAAGATGCCAAAGGAAATATTGCAAGATAAGAAAGCACACTTGAAGTTTTATACACGCTAACAGATGCTCAAAAGAAGAAAAAAAAAACACTTATCAACAACAGTCGAAAGTAATATTTATAAATGTTTATAAAAATCTTTCTTCTATACTAATAATATTAATTACCATGCATTTTAGA
Source organism: Epiperipatus broadwayi (assembly GCA_028023455.1). Taxonomy (NCBI): domain Eukaryota; kingdom Metazoa; phylum Onychophora; class Udeonychophora; order Euonychophora; family Peripatidae; genus Epiperipatus; species Epiperipatus broadwayi. The sequence continues at coordinate 3,757,236 of JAQFVV010012499.1, forward strand.
TTTCATTCGATATCTTAATTAATAATAATTAAATAAAGTAAAAAGGTCCACTAGAACAATGTTATTTGCATAATTTAATTTAAAATTATAAATAACTTTATAAAAAAATATTACTTTATTATTATATATTTTTTAAAATAATATTAAAATTCATCTGTATATTTTATTTTGACTTGTATGAAAGGAATCTATAGTTAATCCTTTTTCGACTTTATGTATTGATAATTTTAATTATAAAATATGTCACATTTAATTATATTATAGTAAGGGTGAACTATAAATGAATTATAAATGCACATTATAGGATGTTAATTGCTGTTATAAATTATTATTTGTTATTAACATAGTGTTTTGATTTTACTATTCCATGAACCATTGTATAGCTATTTCTCACTATCAAATAAAACAGTATTTAATAAATTTTTTTCTTTCTCAGTCAAGAGCATGCACATGGATTCATTGATGCTCTTTATACATTTATCAGTCCATTGTACATGCAGATATGAACTATTATAAAGCCATTTGTGATCAATTTATTTATTTACTCATTATATTTTAAATTTCCTGAGTACGACATTTACTCAATATATTTAGATTATCTAAACTGATTTGAATTGTTGTAGCCTAGTCAGCACTTGCTAGTTGTGTTTGAATACTTCTCCTGGGTCATTGATACAGGTCAATCCCCTTGAGTTGAAGATAACTATTTAATAGCCTGGAACTTTTTTGTCACAACAGTGGAATATATCAAATTCTTTGGGTTTTGGTATATAAATCTGTAATTTAAATTTAACTTTTGTTTAATTATTTGTACAAATTGTAAATATTTATTTTGTTAATAAAGTTTTTTATTATTAAAAAAAACATGTAATACATAAGTAGAGAAAATCACATGGTTCATAATTATATTTATCATAGGTAATTGCTCATATATGTAATGCATTTAGTTTTCAGACTACTAACATTGCCCAGTTAAAATATTTTCAGTATATTTGGGGTTACCTAATCTGAGGGCATTTACTGATCGATAGTTCCTTTCATGATATTAGTTGTCTAGCAGGTTGAGCAGTATATCATTTTATACTACCATTTATCAATTTTATTCATTATTGGATTAGTTTCCTTTATATTTGGCTCATCCAACAAGGGAATATTACTATTCATTGAACAATGTTGCTTCATTAGCATTATTTATAGGTTTTAGCATTAGAATCAATAGTTTTGATTTTACTACTGCATAAACCATTATATATTGTTTCATATATCATCTCCCATATATATATATAATCAACACTAGGTTTATATTAAGATATCAAATCTTCAAACTCTAATGGACCAGCTTCAGTCTACTCAATTTGGAAATCATTTGTTTTTCACATGTGTGTGTTGTATGAGATGGAGCTTATAGTTTAAGGAAGCTTGAAAGTTGGTGTTTAAATCCTTTATAATTTAAATATATTATATGTACTCCCACATTGTCATAATTATAATTATTACATATACACCTGGGTCTCTTTTTACACGGACATATTTAACATGATTTTGAAGTTACGCGATTCGTGTTTCACCGGAAGTCGACCTCCGATAATGCGCTATTACTTTAAATAATAAATTTCGCGCACTTACGTTATATTGAAAGTAATAGCACATTATTGGAATTCTACTTTCATCTTAGTAATTTCAATATTTTCAGTGTTTATAATAGTAAGATTTTATGCAATAATGAAATTAAAATCATGATTTCCACATTTTATGTATACACACATTAAAATTTACAAGATTATAATGTAAATTTGTTCAAACATTGTGCGTGTTAATTTTGCATTTTAAATCACATTCTGTTTTTGCTTTTTAAAAAAGAATGTAATCAATTATTAATCATTTAGTGTCCACAAGTTTAGTTTTAATAGCAGTGGGCACAATTAAAAATTAAAATCTGATTTTTAATTGTAATTAACAATTTAAAAATTACTTACGGGCGACTTGAAATTAATGTGATGTAAAACGAAATTTGATTTTTAAACGGAATTGAAAATTAAAGGCAAAAATAAGAATTTAATTTTTAGTTGTTAATTATAATTAAATTTTTCCCAGCAGTGGTGAATAAATGTCTTTTTATTATCATAAGTCTAAGTTCATAAACAATTAATAAAATCATTGTCGTCATCAACAGAAAACTATTAACACAACATGAGAGTGAACTTGGCGCTAGTTGTATTTCCTCTTGTGAGAATAATTGCTGAGATATTCTTGACTTCGTTTAAGGAGAAGCCAAATACATCAAATCACATCACATGAGAATCTGATTTTTTACTAGTTTGCAAACGAATGTGTTTTTGGGCAAATAGCGATAATAATTAAAACGTGTATAAAAAAATATAAATTACTGTACTGTAAATTATGCATAAAAATATATTGTTTTGAATAAAATTAAATATTATAGTTAAAAAAAGTTTGTCTTGTATCAATTTTTTTCAAATTTGAAATTTTTTATTAGTCATATTTTATTTCCTTATTTTTTTTTTTGTGCGAATTTTAAAGTAATTTTACATTGGTGCTTTGCTTTTACGTGAATTTTGAAAAATCACAGACCACATCCCCCCCCCTTCAATGTAAGTTACGTCTATTTTTGCGCTATTTCGTTTGCGTGTGTTTTCTGAGGAACCTATCTATCGCGTAAAACGAGACCCAGGTGTATATGATTAATTTTGCAATTCATTTAAGTTTCTTACAAGGGTGCACTCTTACATTAAAATATATATTTTTAAAGTATTAATACTTATAAAAATATATAGATTCTTCTATAAGTTATTTATTGAATTACTGTTAAATAATTCTTAAATTGGGCAAATTATTATTATTGTGTTATGTAGTTGCTTTCAAGTAGATTGCCTGCAACAGTTCCATTGACTCAACCAGAAACAAGATTTTTTTTTGTTCAGCTGGAAATTGATCCAGAAATCTTTAGCTATTGAATTCACTATTTTCAACACTAGATAGTTTTCTCAGAGCATTGCCAGATTTAATTATAATAAATCTGAATTTAGATTGTCTATATATATATACATAGAATAATCAAATTGATTATTGGGGGAAAATATATTCTAAATTTAAAAAAAAAAGTTTTATGGAAGTATTATGACAAAAATTTACCGAAAATTAATATGAGCCATGTATGATTTTAAATGCTGCAACAAGCTGAAACATGTTTGAATATGTTCAAAACAGTTGTTAGTAAGCTATCAAAGTAAGTGGACATGGGCTTTGACAGCTGAACAGACATGACAATTCTTATTTATGAAACAGGTCATTGTATTATTTTGCACAATTAGGTATGTTTATTATTATTACAAAGCTTTATTAGCATTTTTTACTGTTTTATTATAATAGATTTGAATTGACTACTTTGTGACTAAACATTTATTTATTATTGTAATTTTTCATTCATTAATAATTATTAACTATTTCTTAATATAATTACATTAAGTATTCATTTTTGAATTACAGTTTTCAATTATTTTACATTTGATTTTGCAATCTTTAGTTTTTGTTACTAAAAACTTTATGAAATTATTTTTATTATGATTACTTTTATATTATTGTCACCTCTTAGTATTTTTCTTTGACATTTATTAATGTGTGTCTGCAGTCTTTTTTTTAAAGACAATTACTCATGAAAGAGAAACTTTAAAACAAGCAGGAGTAAGTATTTATTCAGGCACATGTATGATTAGAGAAGAAACTGTGTGTTTTTTTTTTCAAAATTTAATATTAAAAAGAAAATGTCACCTGAGAACATACCAAAAATGAAACATGAAAGTTATTTAAATTGGGGAATTACTTGTATTAGCAGTGCAGATATCCCTGATGGATTATGTGTTTTATGTAATAAAATAGTAACAAACATTTCATTGGCTTCAGCTAAAATTCATAGGCTTTTAGAAATAAAATATGCTGATTACAAAGAAAAAGATAGTCATTTTTTGATGTGATTTACTGGAAAAATTTAAACTTCAAATTATTACAATTGCTAAAACTGAAAATGAAAGTGTAACAAAGGCATCTTCTTTTGAGTTACCATATTGCATTTAATGATTAAAATTATACAGTTGGAGAGATGCTTATTAAGCCTTGTATGAAAGACATTGTATCATATATGTTAACCAAAAAGTCTGCTAAAAGCATAGATACAATACAATTATCAAATAACAATGTGTCATGCCACATTAAATATTTTTCTCCCAACTTAAAGAAATACCTAATTTAATGAGTTAGACTTTGCAGTGAATATTTATCACAAATATATGAGTTAGCAGACATCATAAGGCTTGCTGTTTTACTGGTATTTGTTTGTTATGTATTTGATAATAGTGTTGAAGAAGATTTACTCAGAATTACCAGAGAAGATTTGTTCAACTGTTGGGAGAAAGGTATTGGTTTTTGTACAGATGGTGCTTAAGCAGTGGTGGGAAAAATTAAGTTATAACATATTCTGCAGGTAATTATAAAACCACAAAAATTCTAAATTTTTTTGACATATTTAAAAGCTATTTTGGATGATTAACTATGTAAAATCTCATCCACTTCAATCCAAATTATTAAAAATTTTGTGCAATCAAATAGATAGTGAACAAACTGCACATACTGAAGTGAGATAGCTATTCAGAGAAGAAACACTCTTGAATTTCATAAACAGAATTTCATTGAAACTTTAACTAATTCTTCTTCTTCATAGTTGATGAGTCTTGCATATTTGCCAGATGTTTTTACTAAATGCAAAGAAATTAACTTATGATTACAAGGAAAGAATACTACAGTTTTTATTGTAAGAGATAAAAATTGCATCTTTTGATAGGAAGTTATAATTCTAGATTTTTACAATTGAACAGAATATTTTTGATTATTTTTACACCTTGCATGAATTTTTAGCTGAAATAATTTCTATAGTAAATGATGAAGGTTCCAATATAAATTACAATCAACTTTTTTGTAATATTTTCCAAATTCCAGTGAGAACAATTTCTGGATTCAGAATTCATTTTCAGTGATAGCTAAAAAAAAAAAAAAAAAAGTTGTAGCACAATTGATTATGAAAATCTGATTAATTTAATTAGTGAGTTTGATTTAAAACAAAAATACAATAAACTGCCATTAAATGCTTTCTGGACAACCCCAAAGTTTTGCTTCCTTTTATAATGACACATTTATGCAAGGGAGGATTTTCATATTATGCTGAAACCCAATCAAAGTACAGAAACAGACTTGATAATATACTGGATATGAGAATCCAGCTATCTAATATTTTACTTGATATCAAAAGAATTTGTAATTTAAAGATCTAAAATCATTGAAGCCATTAAGAATGTAATTTTACTATATATACAATTAATTTATTTTACTACTTTTATGTTTTATTTACCATAATTAAAATTTAAGAATACATATTTTGTTTTCTTAACTCTTATATTTATTTGCTTAATTTATTTATTCTTAATATCTATACATCTTATAAAATAACCATGACATTACATTAAAAATTTCAGGATTTGGGAAGTGTTTTGTCACGTGAAAAGTATGGAAAATGCTGTTCTAGATAGTGACCAGCAGCAAATTTCCTCAGTGACTAATTGTTTCTGGAGAATATCAAATGATGAAAATAAAAAATGACAGATAAATGTTTGTTAATTGAATACAATGACCACATTGATGATAACCTATGTTTTACCTTTTGAATTATTATATAACAAATAAAGTACAATATTCTAGACTAGAAAATAATAAAATTTTCATAGCTAGATATTTCTGTAATAGTTGTTGAAGCTTTTAAATATATTATCTTTGATGGCTATGAATTATAACTTGTTCTTATGATTAATTATTTTTAGTACATAATGCATTTCAATCTACTAATCTTTTTTTAAATTCCATTTTTACAGCATTTTAATTTTTTTTTATAACTCATGTGTACTGTATTTATAATTCTATTAAGTTCCATAAGTATGTATCTGAATTTCATGTTGAATTAAGGCTTTCAACACCAATGGGATTCTGGAAATATAAAATCTAAACAATCCAGCATTAAACATGTCAGTCTTGTAATAAACAACTTTAACTTGAAGTTTATTTTCCAAAACTGTTTTAATTTCTAATGATTTCATCTTTGCAAGCATATTAGAAAAAAATATTTATAGCATCATTCAAAACATTTTTAGTATTTAGGATACCAAATCATTTATTACTAGAATTACTGTATTATTTATTATGAATGTATATTTCCTTACACATATATAATTTATTTTACAGGAGACATGTACAGACAAGGAAAGTGGCTTTAGCTCTTGACAATAGAGTTCAAAGTAAGTGGCTTTTTTTAAAATATTAGAATATTAAAAGAAATATTATAGTTTAATGAACAAAATCTGAAAACTATAAATTATATTTGTTATTATTTTAAAATTAATAAGTTTATATGTACTAATATGTCTTGCAAAATAAAGCTACTCATTAAGTCTGTCACTTGCATTCAATTTAAATTTTACTATTATATATATATTTTACTAAGCATAATGAGATTCTTCATTGAGTAATAATCTTTGCTGAAACAAGTATCGTTGTGAAAAATTTAGTTACAGAGTGAATGATATTTTGGTTGACATCTTAAGGAGGAAGGATAAAACTGCAAGTGTTAATTTATCTTGGAGTGCTAGGGGATCATTGAGGCCCAAAAATTAAAGATATCCCTTAAAAATAAAATTGAAATTATAGTAAGAAAAAATTGATAAAAAGTAGCAGTCAAAAATAGATGATGAGATAGAACATTTAGCATAGCATACAATAGTATCACAATGAGCAGGAAAAGGCATTAAAAGATAAACAAAGAAAAGCTAGAACGATAATTTTAAGGAAAGAGAAAGAGAGGGAATGAAATAGTGCACTAAGTATCAAAAAGAATATTTACAATTCTGAATAAAGTAAAGAACTTGTAATGATGTAGAAAATATTGTCCAGCCATAGTGGTTACAGGAATCATTGTGACTTGCATTTTTGGTGCTTTCCAGAGAAATTGCTTCATTAATAATAGGAAACTTGAAGCATTAAATTTCTATTAGTTGAGGTTTTGGATATTGTTTATAGTGATTATCTTTTATTGAAATCATTGTGAGATTTAAATCTGATGAAGGTGCTTAGACTTACTGAGGAATAAACATGATTTCAGTATAATATACTACGGGAGTCGTAATATATATCAATGAGGCTAAAGTATCAATAAAAAGGCTATTGTATTACTTTTTTAAAGAGACAGTCCAATATATTTAAAAAGTAAAGCTCATGCAATTATATTCATGTGAGGAGAGATTTGAATTACATCAGTGATTAGATCTTAATTATAAACTTAAATCAAATAGCTGGTAGTTTTAACTGAAGCTTACACTTTTTTAATAGTGCAGTGAATATTAATAAAAATATATCAAGAAATATCGTTTTTATTTAAATTTTTAAAATGTAGGAATAGTACAGAATGAAATATTATTGTATTTATTATTATTATATATATATATACATAAAACAAAACAGCATAGTCTTGAACTAAAATTCAGTTTTTTTTTAAATATTTGTGCATTTATATATAATAGTCTTTAACTAAAATTCAGGTTTTTGCTAAATATTTATGTATTTATAAATAATTTGAAATACATCATTGCAAAATATCAAAAAACATAATGAAATAGCATGGTTTTATATGTGGATGTACTTAATAATTTATGGATTGATTTGCATAGTCATGAAAAATTTTCAAATATATTATTTTATCTCTTGGAGCTGGAATAACCATAGTTGGTTTACGAATAGTTGCTGCTATTTATATATATATATAAAGTCATTAATATATTTAATCTTTCTGAAAGATGAATATATTTTTTAAATTTAAGTAATTAGAAACTTGATTTAGTTTTATCACTATCATCTTATGTCATAGATAAATTGTTCATATGATATATCATGATTGCTTTCTTTTACAACTTTAGATGGATAAATATTGGTTTGTTTTCATTGATATTGAAAATTATTATTTTTATGTTTTATAGATTTCAGTTTCAGTGTTTTCAAATTCATCATATTTTGATTTCATTTTCTCTAATCATTTTTTTAGTTTATTCTTTTTATTTCTTTATATAATTTGAATTATAAATAATATGCAAATGCATTGTTATGTTATATATATAATCAACAGTAAATTATTACAGTACTCTTCAAATAAAAATTTATAATGTCAAATTCTCTTTTATGTGTTAAATTTTATTTAATTATAATCTGTTTGATGTATATAATATATTTTATCTTGACAGCTTCCTATATATTTAATAGCAAATTATCAATATTTATCTAAAAACATTTTTATTGTTATTTAATTTTATTTGCAAACTTTTATTTCATACAATACCTATATTCTAGTATTATATGTGCTATTATTTTATATATAAGAAAAAATTGAAAGTAATTATAAGTTATAAAAAAATCTGTTTAATAAGTTTTTTTCTATTAATTTATGATTTTTTTTTCCTTTTTAAATGCATGTGAATGTTATTGAAGTTAAAAAAATATTTTAAAATTATTTTTCCATTATACAAATTACTGGAGGGCATAAAAAGTATTTTTAGCAAAATTAAATTTGGAAAGTTATCTTTATCTTTATTTTAAATTTATTTTCCACTTCTTCAGTGGAGACTATTACAAACATGTAATCACTGAGTATTCAAAAATCATGGTTTATTAGAGATAAAATATTAACTATGCTAACCAAAGTTGATTTTATGGAAAAGAATGTTTTATCACATATTGTCTCTAGTATCTTCCTATGTTAAATGAATATGTGGACAAAAAAAGAATGTAAATATATTAGAAATATTTATAATGATAAGACTTGTAATCCAGAAAATGAGTCAGTGGACAATATTATTTCTAAGAATTAAAGTTTTCTTCTAAATTTATGTAGTTGAGTGAATTTTATAGTAGAATTTGTAATATAAATTCAGACTGGCAATCTAAATATAATGCAATATATATATAGAAGAGAAACCTAAAATTGATATTGGTTATTTTTTAAGATAAAGGTGTGATGGTGTCAGAAGAAATAATGGATCTGATATTAAAAATATTATAGTGACAGAAGAAATAATGGAAATGATGATAAAAGGAATTTTAAAAAATGTAGAAATTCAGAATGCTTTAACACAACTATTTCTAATATAAAGTAATTAAGGTTATAGCTGAATTAATCTCATGATCATGATCTTGGAAATGGTTTTTTTACAGAAACTTTCTTCAAGCAAGCAGCATTTTATACTAATCAATAATAATATAGAATAATGAATTTAACAAAGTACACCAAGATTCAAACAGCCATTGGCAGATATATATTTCTTTGGAAGATATATATTACCAGCAAATTATTCTACATGCTTATGTGCATTTCGACAGCAGAGAATGATATATATTTGATGAATTGGAAAGTATAGGATAAACCACTAAACATCACACGATCACCATCTTTTATGCTAGCATATAACTGTTATTAAGCAGGCAAAACTTTCCATACAGTAGTGCCGCCCTGTGCCAACCAGAGTAATTAATGGATGCCAGAAGGCTTTTTCATAAAATCTTCATCTAGTGACTACTCATCCAACATCCTCAGACTAGTTTCTGGCTTGTGGCCTTTGTCAATGAGGAACCTTGGATTTGAGAACACTGCACCTAGATCTTAGGATCTAATACAATCCTCCACCACCTTTTATCTCTACTTAACTACAAAACTATGAGAATAAAATTGAAAACACAATAATATTTTCAATCTAAGCTCAGACCCATATGACTGACTATATAAGCTATTGAGCTTAGATTGAAAATATTATTGTGTTTTCAATTTTATTCTCATAGTTTTGTAATTAAGTAGAGATAAAAGGTGGCTTCTGGAGAGTTGCATTATATCCTAAGATCTAGATGAAGTGCTCTCAGATCCAAGGCTCCTCACTGACGAAGGCCACAAGCAGAAACTGGTCTGGGGTTATTGGATGAGTAGGCACTAGATGGGGATTTTATGCACAAGCCTTCTGGTATCTATTGATTACTCTGGTTGGCACAGGGTGGCACTACTGTATGAAGAATTTTGCCTATTTAATAAAGTATAGGATAGTGATATATAAAAAATATATGTGAAAATCATTGCAATGTTAATGCATATATTACTGTGTAGATGTAATTTTTTGTTGAAGCTAGATATTTGATTTCTGAATTGATAATAATTCAGAGAAATAAAAATGATGATATTGATCTTATTATTCTGTTGGTGAATATACATTGTCTTAATTAAGAATTATATCTAAAGTTGGTCTATTGTGCAGCAACAGATCCCTTGTATTTATTATTATCAGGCTACTGTTAAGCCAAACAGATATTTTCTCAAATTACCCAGCAATTAATTGTTAAAATTAAATATTTTAAGGAAACTGAATGATCCTTTTCATATTATTAATCAATAAAATTAAATAAGTGAAAAAAAGTTTGGGGGTCAGTTTGTTTCTAACTTTGATTTAGATTTTTAGGGCTGTGAAGTTTTCTTGGTATAATATTAATGTCAAGAAATATTTGACAATTAGACTTCAATTGAGGAATATATTGCCCAGTGATGGTTTGAAATTAGTGATTAAAGAAAATGTGAATGGAAATAATTTTGTAAAGTTTATAACTTTCTATAATGTAGCACTAATATACAATTTTCCAAAGCAAAATTTATTGCAATTCATATAAAGCTAAAATATTGTGCTTCACGGAGATATATTCTGAATAATGAGTTCAATAAGATATTTGATTTAATGCAAACAGGTTTCTAGCAGAATCTGGAGATTAATGAAGGCAATTTGCTCATTTAGTGTTATTGATCTTATGAGAGGCAAAATTTTATTAATTTTCCAGGTTAGGAGCACTACAGCTGTCTAAGATGATTAACATATATAATTAGAATGAAACTGTAGTCTGATCAGTCTCTGTTTGAGAATTTGAAGATTATGTTTACAGCAAGGAAATGATTGTGGCATCAAAGTTATAAAAAATAGAGAAAACTACATTTTTATAAATAGAAAAATTGAAATACATATAATTTTTCATTACACTCTAAATATCAATGCACTCAAGTCTTATACTAATTGGTATAGCCAAAGTGTTTTTTACTAAACTTTTTGAACCAGAAATAAAACCAACAGACTTTTTAAAGAAAGAGGCACATTGTTTCAAGCTTAATTTTAATGAAGAATTTTATCTTAAATATTTAGTCTAGATGATAAATGAATAAAATTTCATCATCTATTAAAGCAGATTGTCAAAGTGACTCTGTTTTTCTCAATTAAATTTAATTTGCTTTTGATTGGATTTCAGAAGATTCAACAATTTATAAAACTAAATACATTAACAAAGTTTTTACTCTAGAATTCCATTTGAATATATTATGTCAGTATTAACTTTATTTATTCATATCTAGAACAATTTTTTTGAATGCTTACTAAGTGTAGTGTATTAGTCAAAAGAAGAAAAAATGTTGTTTAAAACTTATAAGATTGGCCAAACTATTGTCAAGATATTTTTTCTTAGATTTTATTGCCTTAGCTATTGTACAAGATAGATGTTTACATTTACAGTGTGATTGTGAGAACTTTTGTCAACATGGAGGAAGATGATCATTTAATTTAGACAAACGTTCCTGGTGACTATTGAGTATTTGGAGTGTTCATCAGTATTCATCATCCCAGTAATTTTTTTCTTTTTGATGATTTTTATTTATTTATAAAATGCAAATATTATGTCAATAAACTAAATGATTTAGATAGGTTAGCATTGTTTAATCTGAATGACATTTATTTGTATTTTGAATATACTTTAGTTAATACATAGATATAATTATGCATATTTTTATACAAGAATATATAAATATACAATTAAAAAAAAAATATGGTACTCATTTCAAATTTCAAAATTTTTATTAACACACCTTTAGCTTAAACTTTATTATTAAACATAATATACTCAAGCTCTTGTATATATTATGTAACTAGATAATACTTATAAAGGGTTGTAGATTAATAGATCTTTGATGAAAATAAGTCTGTGAAACAACAATGCGACATTATTTGAACATAGTTATTTTTGACAATGTTATCTTGCATAAATATGATAAACATTATTACTAATCATTTTTAAGACTATAAATTCAATTTTTTTTAACCTAGATAAACTTTAAACTTCAAGATTTTTTAATTTTGTTATATATTAAATATACCACCCATGAATAGAAAAAGAGAGAGTAGTTAAATGAATAATATTTTTGCTGGGATTAAATAATTGATATATTAATTTTTAATTGAGTTTAAAATTTGCATCTGCACTAAAAAGGTAAATAATAATTTATAGTTCATTAAAGGTGAATGTATTCAAATCTTGTCACACTCGTAAATTAAATTGCAGTAGTTTGCTATGCATAAATATTAAACTGTGATGATAGAATCATTTATGGATAATGATTTGGGCCAATTGATGATGGATGATTCTCCTACAAATGTATCTTGGAGATTTTTTTAAAAAACTCCTTTGTATTTATTATTTACAAGATTAGAGAGTTTTATTGTATATGGCTTGTATATTATTCATATTTAGTTCTCAAAAGTTTCAAGAGTGTGTGGGAGATATTGTCATGTTGCTTTTGGTTACTAATATATGAGATGGAAGTAATATGAAGGCTTAGGCTAATGTAAATAAAGATTAATTATATCATAGATAAGTCTGTTGATGGCAAAACTATACTATGAATTTTACGATTTGATTTTCAAGTAGGGAGTATTTTTAACTAGGGAGATAAAGATATCAGATTGTTAGTTAGCATTTTCACATCTACTTAGTTTGAACATTAGATATTTAATTATTATAAATAGGCATTACAGATTTTCAAGAGAAAATTAGTTTTTTAACAATAATATTTTGATCAACAGGTATATGAAATTAGTATCTCTGCAAATGATTGTTCCAGTTCTATTACACTATTCTTGGTTGTAAGTTCAAATAATCAGTAATTTTCAAATAGTAGTATAGTATACTTTATTAATCAGGACTTTAAAGCTGGATCAATTGAAATTATGCATTTGACAATCATTTTTAACTTCTTTTTTATTATCAAACTAATAGTGTAAAAGAATCAAGTAATGCTATATTAGTGTTTTTGAATTGTGGAATGTTAATATAATTTGATCATCTTTTCGATTTTCAAATGTTGTGGTTAATGCTTTTGGAGGCAGAGGGATTTTACTTTTTTTTTTATAGATTTAAAAAAACATTTTTCAGATTCATTTAGAGATTAAGTATGAAAATTTGATGATGGTGATATTATTCAAAATGCTCTAAATATAAAATATTTAATTAAGGGATTAAGATAATTGCATTTTATTTGTATTTATTGAACAATTTTGATAATCCAGTTTGTTAAATATTTTTTAGAAAAATTCAATTATTTGTATTTTTTCAAATATATTTTGTTGTTAGCAATGTACAATTAAAATATGGCACAAGATATCAAATAGTAATTATCTTTTCTTTAGGTATTGCTGGCCTGACCAAATGATACTCTAACATGAGAATTGAAGTATTATCTTGTAGAAATATGAATACTAAATTTAAAGAAACACTCTAACAATCTTATTGATTAGAGTATCATCTTAAAGTCAGTATTAGCAAACTAAAGATTACTGTTCCAATCTCTGTGCTAGACTTTTACTTGGTTAGGCTATCAAACATCTAAAGAAGAGAGGAGAAAAATAGGACTCAAAAACATTGTTGTATACAAATCCATTATTAACAGCAGTTAAATGTATTTTGGAAAAGTATAAATAAAATTTGAATTTTTCTAAAAAATAATAATTTAACTAGATATTTGAAATAATCCAATATATAAATACACCTATCAATATTGGAATCTAAGTAAAAAAAAAATCACAATTTCTCTGATTCAGTTTGATTATGCCTTTAACTTGATGAATAGAAATTGTGGCTTTGCTATTTTATTTTATAATTCACATTTTTTTTCTTTCATTTGTTATTGTTTTCATGTTATAAATTAATTTTTTAAGAAAAAAGCTAATAATAAAAATACAAATATGATAACTTAATTACAAATATAACAGTAGAATATGTTTGTGTATATACTTTTGCTTTTCTTCATTGCTAAATTTGTTTGGTTTGGATTGAAAATGTCTAAACTCATTTTGAAGTAGCAATTTACTTTGACAGAAATGATGATTTACAGTAATTGTAATATTTGTTTTTCAAGTTGAATGACAGCTCTTTGTGAACTTTAGGGCTTACAAATATTGGAAGTATAAATAAAAGTTCATTTTCATCTTTTTTTAAAACTTATTTTAATTCTCAATACTTAGTTTTAATTACATTAGCTGTGAAAACTGCAGTCAAGGATCTAATTGTGACATGTTTCCTTGCTCAGGGATTCTATAAGCTTTTTAAAATCATCACAAATCTCCCATTTGTAAGTTTATAACAAATAACTTGTTGTATATATATGTTTTTTTTTCTTGGAAGCCAATAGGTACCCAGGAAATTAAATATTATGATTAAATATTATTACTCTCTCATGATCCACAGTAGTCAATTGCCAGTCTTTACTATTTTAATACATTTGAAATTTTAGGAGTTTATATTTATGCCTTTACCATAGACTTTAATAATGAGTTTTGATATCCATACTATAAGGGGGTGGTCATAGAAGAATTGGTAAACAACTTAAAGTTGAAAGTGCTGTAATTAAATTTGGTTAAGATGATAGAAATGAGAGAGGACATAGATTTGTAATGTTTGCAGAAAAAGAAAAACTTTATATGAATTCTTGCTTTAAGAAAATGTTAAACAGAAATGGATATAGAAGCATTGAAATAATGGTACAACAGAATTGGAGTATATTTTGACTAATAGAAAATATCTATTTCAAGATTGTAATGTTCTTTAAAAATTCAGCACAGGAAGTGATCATTGATTAGTGAGATGTAAGATACGTGTTAATGTAAAACTAGAGAGACAAAAATTATTAAGGAAAACAGTATTCACAATTGATATTCCTAATCTTCAGAAACATTCCAATGAATTTAAATTAGAACTTACAAATCATTTTCAAATATGAATAGATTTTGAATATAATTCAGATTTGAATGAAATCAATAGGAAGATAACTGATATACTTTTAAAAACTGCAAGAAAGATAGCTGGAAAAAAAGCAGCAATTGACTAGTACAATTTCTACTGAGACAACAATTTATGTAGAAAAGAAGAAATATGAAAATATATATAATGCATTAAGAAGCATTGAATATCTTGAATTTTAAAATAGTACAAAAAAGATTTGATAATGATATAAGAAAGTATAATTATGAACTAGCAAGGATAGTTATAGAAGGGAATAAAACTCTCACCAGTGTAAAACAACATTTTAGTTATGGGAAGAAACTTATTTTTGCTCTAAGAAAAAAAAAGATGAAACTATTACTAAAAAGAGAAGAATTCTATCAAGAATTATATAGCAATAATGAACAAGAAAAAATACCTCCTACAATTATTATATCTTCTAAATTGCCAGGAATTTTAAATGAAGAAGTGAAACATGTAATTAGACTTTTACGAAGAATAAAAGTTCTAGGTTATGATGAAATTATAATCAATATCTTAAAAGAAGGAGGTGAAGAAATAGAAATTTTTTTGGCAAAGTTATATACCAAATGTCTAAATGATAGAATTGTTCCAGTTGATTGGAAGAATATAATATTAATATTTAAAAAAGGTGATAAAGAAGATATTAGAAATTATAGGTCTTTCAGATTTTTACCACTCCTATATAAATTTTTTACCTTGATAATTACAACTTGTCTGTAGTGAACTTTGGATTTTAATCAACCAAAAGAACAATCTGGATTTAAAAGTGGTTTTAGTATAGTGGATCATATCCAGGTATTGAGAGAAGTTATAAAAAGCATCAAAGAATATGAGTTGCCATTATGCTTTGGATTTGTAGATTATAAAAAGGTCTTTGATTCTATAAGCATTTCTTCAGTGATTAAAGCATTGGGGATCATCAAGGTGTAGAACCAGGGTATTGTCATATTCTGAAGAATACTTATAAAAATGCAACAACAACAATTAGATTACATAATGATACTAGGAAGATTGACATTGAGAAGACTTCATATCTCCAAAACTTTTTACAGCCATTTTGCAAAAAGTATGTGTAGATTAAAATGAGAAGCTAAGGGAATAAAAATAACTGGAGATTATTTAGGTTATCTAGATTTTGCGGTTGATGTTCTTGGTTTTGCAAATAATGTTTAGAGCTTCAGGAAAAATTGCAAGAGTCAGATGAAAATAAGAAAGTAGGGCTAAAGCTAAATGTTAAAAAGATTTAAGTAATGTTCAATGGATTTTCTCAAAAGAAAAAAAAAGATTGATAACGGTGTGTTAGAAGAAGTTAACTACAAATATCTTGTTCAGACTATTACTACAGATGTAGTCATAATGGATGAAATTAACCATAGAAATAAACTTGGTGAGAGTGTTTTGGGTAGAAATAACTTAATATTTAAAGGAATATACCCATGTGTTTGAAAAGGAAGATTTTTAATAAATATGTTTTACCAGTTCTTACTTATGAATCTGAGACTTGGGCACTTAACAGATGAGCAATGCAGAGACTTCAGACCACTCAACGAAGTATGGGAAGATGCTTGTTAGGAGTAACAAGAAGAGATTGAAAATGAAATACATAGGTGGGAAAACAAACAGGTGTTTCTGATAGCATTGAAAAAATTAAGAGACTGGAGATGGACTAGACATATTGTTAGAAGAGATGATAATAGATGGACAGTTAAAATCTTGGACTGGTTTCCAATAGATTTTAAAAGTCCTAGAAAGAGGCCACATGTGAGAAGAATAAATGAAATGGGTGATGTGGAAAAGAGAGGCTAGAGTTCAAAGAAGATGAATTGAACTTAGAGAGACCTTCATCTTGCAGTAGATCAATAATAGTTGAAAATGATGATGATGACTATAACGGGAACTGGCCACTGACCCTTTGATAAAGTCTTTTATAAGTCAACCTTTTATAATATAGCTGGTGTGGACACACAATATCAATTCATTTATCTCATTATTTTGTAGATGATCAAACTGGAAGCTTCTTAAAAATAAATTAACATATTATAAATTATATTATTCATTATTGAAGCAACAGTTAATTTTTGTGATCATCATTGACTTTATTTTTGACAATTCAGAAGAAAATCCAACTTATTATGTAGCTTTTATGATTTCTGATTTATTTCCTCATGGACATCATACCAGTTAAACGAGAATTATCATAGGTTTAAATTTCATCTGAAATAATTAATTCCTCAATTTTTACCAAAACTAGCTCATTTTATAGGCGATCTTAGCTTTACAACACATAAATTATATAAAAGTATTATATGAGAAAAAGAAAAAGTAACTTATAACCCTTTTATTGACTAATTTAATAACTATATTATTTAATATTCACTCTCTATCTATGCTATTTACCAACCCAAATCCTACTATGGAATCACTCACTGTTTAACTCATATTGAAAGGAGTTTTTTTTTTTGCTCACATTAGGGCCAGCACCTTTATATTATATGTTTATGGTGTACAAAATATGCTTTTATGTACAACTATAGCCCAAGATGACATATAAACATTTTTCAATAAATTAAACAGCATTAATGAAAGAGGTAAAAAAGATTAGCTCTCATAATATATTTATAGCTGCATGGTCTGTAATGAGGCAGAATCTGGATTGCTAAGACTATAAATATCTCCAAAATGACAAAAGAAGAATTTAGTGCTGTTTTTATATATATATTGTAGCATTATATTTTGGTACCAGTGCTATCATGGTCTAAAAAATACGAATTGTTAAAAAATTTTCTTGATTATATCTATCATAATAGATAGGACAATCAAATGATAGGTGCAAAACTAAGGGTACTTCCATAAGGTAAATGTGTAAGGGGATAATTGTTTTTATTTTTTTTAGACTTCAAATATTAGTTTTTGAATATTTTCAAATATTAAATATTGCATTTCTTTATAACAATTTAACAAACAATAAATTGTTTTAGGATTGCTACAAATCCAGGTACACATAGAATAGTATTTGTGAATAAACATTAAGTGAGATCATAAGTAGTCAAACTTTGCTAAATTTAGAATATTTTCAACAAATTCAAAATGAATAAATTGTTGATTAAATCAAGCAGAAATGCTAATAATTAGAAATGTATAAAATTTTGTTACATGTATGTATAAATGTGTGGGCATGTATGTAAATAATATTAACCAAATTAGAAAAATGTACTAGAAAGATTAACAAAACAATTACTGAAATCTTAGATAATTAAATGTTTCAATTTAATAAATAGTTCTAAAATAAAAAATATATAAAATCTAATGAAATTATTGATGTTAAAATATTAATAAAATTTGATTAATCTAATAATGTTTATTGACAAATATTTATTGCTTTAATGAATAAATGCATTTTCATATATTTGTTTGTAAAAAAATTGATATTAAACATTTTTTTTAATTATTTTTTTATTGTTTTATATCTTCATACCAATTGAGGGAAAAATGATAGGATCTCATCTGATTATTTACGGTACTATAAAGGTGTCTCAGAAATCATTTACCAGAAGAAATGCATTGTGGAAAATGTTGATGTCATAGGAGAACCTATAAATACTAGTAGATCAAAATGAGAGGTCAATCTAAAATTTTCAGTGTAGTGCAATATTGTCATGTTTTTATCCATAATCACCATTTTTGTACCTACCTATCCTATGATGGCAGGATAAGAAAAACATTATCTAGAATTCTGCTTCTAGACAAATCAGGTCTCTACTTCATTTGAGTAGCAGTGATGGATATATTTAAAATATAAAAAGAAAAACATTTTAAAAAACATTTTCAGTTAAGAAAATTTGAACTTTGCGATATTGAAATTGTAGAATATTTGACTAAAATTTGTTTAAAGGTTTAAACGGCTAAATTGCATTTCTCCAATTTTAAAGGAATATGCTTTTAATATGTATTTCAGTAAAATTTTGAGTTATTATCCCAGAATCTTATCCAGTAAAGGAAGATTTTGGTGAAGGATATTGGAAGTGCCTCATATATAAAGAAATAATATATTGTTATTGAATAGAAATGATGGAAATAATTTTTTTTAAAACATCATAAGCATGAAAGTAGTATAGTGACCAGAGTACTTGCTTTGACAAAGAGGTATTTAAAGAATTTATTTATTTATATATGCAACTATCAAAAGAATTAAGAAAATGAAATGAATTCAAAATATACATTTAATATTTAAGATAGATGTTTTCCAAAATGGATTAATTAGATTGTGATAATTTTAATCTTCAATAAATTTGAATAATAGCACCACAAATCATTAAATATATTGTTTTTTGCGAGTCCTATTATCAATAAATTTGGGAATGTTCATTATTGGATTGTCATATAAACTTTATATGAATGATGTATTAGTTAATTATGTTTTTATGAATAGTTTAATAAATTATTAGAGTAGTAACTTGGTTATCCAGATAGTATAGTTTGTGTTCAATATTTAAGGATATAGTACAATAGATAAGTGTGAATGAATATAGATTAAATCTTTTTTAGTGGAGAGAGATTGCATTTTTTTAAAGCATCATTTTAAATTTATTTAAAATATAAATATTAAGTTATATTACATCATTTGTGATTTTTCTTTTAAAGTTTCTTTCTCAATCCATGTTTGAGTAAAACTATTTAGAAGAAATAATACATTTTTTAGGATAAAGGTTATTTATATTTGGTTCACCAAATACTATGTGTTAAAATATATGCTATAATTAATTTAAAATTACAAGTTGAGATTTGCTGCTGTGATATAATTTATATACTAGTTCCATTAACATTGTGGAGAAGTATTAAAATACTGTATCGCATAAGTGTTTGTAAAATAAATTTTACAGTAATAAAATTTGAATTCAAACTTAATGAATGAATAAAACTAAATTATATAAGTATGAAATAATTTAGTAATAAACCAGTGTTTGTTGAAATATTATATGTTATACATTTTAAAAGTTTAGTAGTCAACATTTAAATCCCTGAGAAATTATATATTTACATTGATTATTTATTTTGTTTGGAAATCTAGTGAGTGCATTTGCATGGGTTAGAGTCTTATAAAGGCTCAACCATATATGAATGCATTTTCAATATACATAAATGCAACCGAAAATGCATTTTCAGTTTGTTGCTCTGATTTTTATTTTAGCACAGTTTATCTCTTACTTATTGAGTCTCTTCCAAATACATTAGATTGAGAGATTACAATATATGTAGAAACAACTTGTAATCCTTACATATTTTGGATGTATATCAAGAAAATATAATATAATATTTTGATTAATCAATAAAATACCTTTGAAAATAAAAATAAAATTACAGTAGCTTTAAATGTTGATTGGGCAACTTTTATTATAATACAATCAGAATAATAATAAATTTAATGAATTTTATGTGATATTGTTTTAACAAATTTTTAAAAAAATGTTTTTTTTTCTAAATAAAAACTAACTAGGAGAATCAGGATGACCAGTTAATATATATGCCATATTACTTCGAATGTAAGACCATTTTTTCCCTCCAAATTTTGGGTCTGTAAAAGAGGGTATATCTTAGATTCTAACTTAATATTTTTAACACTTTATTTCTATGGATCTTTGCTTTATACTATACATGTGCATAGTATTACAATCATGATCGTTGATATCCCCATATAGAATAGCATGTTACATTTTTTTTAATCAAAAGACAAAATATTTAACATTAAATGTCACTATTTTTTGAATTAATTTTGTAAATGGCTTTAATTCTCTCTCAAATATTTTGCTGATTTTACTGCTATTTTATCAAGAAAGAATTTTTTTACAATTAATAAATCAATGCAACAATTAGATAAAATCCTACCTTCACTCTGATTGGTTGTTTCTTGTTTTCTACACAAGAGAATTAATGCCTGTCAACAATTTTGACAGTTCTGATATCTTCATTATGTATGTTTTTAAATCTTTTAACAATTTTGCTGATTTTCTATTATTTTAGCAAGAAAACTGTAATAAATAACCTTTAAATTTTTTTTACAATTACTAAAACAATACAACAATGATATTAGAACATGCCTTCACTCTGATTAGTTATTTTTTGTTCTCTACACAAGAGAATGTCTGTCAGTGATTTTGACAATTCCAATATCTTTATTTTGATTTTCAAAGTGAAATTATATGTTTTAGAATATTTTATATATATATTTTCTAGAAAATGAAAATATTAATGAAAATATTAATTATTTTAGAAGAATAATTCAGATTTTAATAGAAAAATTTATTTTAAACATGAAAACAAATTGAGAAGGAAATCAGTGACATATGGCTGCAATTTGTAATTGGATAACAAAAATATGTTTTATGTTGATCGCTATAGATTATTTTTAACAATTATAAAGAGAAATTTATTTTTAAAAAACTTTTTTTTACTTTAATGTTCTGACAAATAATTAATTTGCATTTTAAAAAAGGTTTTTAATCAAAAGAAAAAATATTTATCAGTAGTATTTAAATATCAATGCTGTATTTAAAAATCTTTTTTTTTTCTTTGAAAAAAAAATCATTACGGTATTTGCACTAAAAAAAAAAAAAGAGAATTTGTAATGCAAACAATATATGTATAATTTTGAGTGGATTTTACAGTCTTGGAAAGATATATGTGAAGAAAAAATGTTGCATTACTAATAATGTGAATGACTTGAGGATGATGTATCCTGGTGGAATATTGATGACAATTCAAGATTCAGAAAGTGAGGATGTAGAAGGTGAAAGTATGTCTGCAGAAGATTTGCAATAAATTAGGTGACCACCTTATTGTATTTCTATTAGTTCATATTTAAGTAAATAAAAATATTTTTTTATTTTTCAATAAAATCATTTTAGAATGTTTTTCTAATTTCCCCAGCTTAAAATTCTACAGTGTTTTAAATTTGGGGGCATCTTGTATTCGAAGTAATACAGTATTTGCTAAATTATGCACAATTGGCAAACATTTTTCTAAAAAAAATAATAATATATACATTTTTGCCTTTATTGATATATATTTTTTAAAAAATAAATTCTTTCTTTAATCATATGCATATTTAAACTTTAAATATTTTTTATACAAATACTGTCCTTGTCTTTTCATGCATTTATATAACTCCTTTATCAATCTTTTACATGTTCTTCTTTGCTAATTCTTTACAATTTTATTGATTTACTGGTAACTGTTTTGACAAATTTCTAAAGCCATTTAGGTAGCTAGATATGGTTTCTCTTTACTTATATGTTTTTCACTTTACAGCAAACTTGAATTCTGCACAATTATATTAGGTTAAACAAACAACATTTTTATAAGCATTCAATACAGCTAGTGATGAACGATGTACTTGGAGAAGTCTAGCCCATCATAATTAAAGCATTTCAAATTAATCTTTTGGTTTTCCATATTTTTAGAAATTGTATGTGGCTTCTTAATGCACAGTCTCACTTATGTTTGGAATTGTTGTTAATGCAATTTTAAAATTGATTATGGTCTGATACTCTCTAGTTTGTGTTTCTGGTGCATGTTTTCTGAATGAATGATTAGTTGCCAAATTTATGAGTGAGTGAATGAATGAATGAATGAATGAATGAATGAATGAAGCATATCTGAACCCTGAACCCATTTTATACTTTATCTTATCTCATTTCCTGGTTTATTAAATTAACAAAACAAGAGTGCGTTTTTTTTTTAACTTTCTTACTTTAGAAGCTTAATCTTTAATCCTACTTTAACTCGTTAGATAACCATTGGCTACATCCATTAATTTGTGTTTTTCATTTCAGAAATAGCAATTAATTAATATTTCAAAATGAATTTTCAACATTGTTTATCAAAGCAAATTAATTAATTAATTTATTTTCTTTTACAATGTCAAAATATCAATAAATCTTTTAATTACAAAATATAAATAATACAGTCTATTTTTTGCTGTTCTACTTTAAAAATAATAATAATAAAGTGATTGCAAACACACACAATAAACATCTTTTTTTTTTCTCTTTACAATCGTTTAAGACTAATTCATATAAAAATCCATTTATGAGATTTTATCTAATTATGTTTGACCATGGTGAATGAATAGCAATAAATACACTAATGGTTCTTTTTAAGAGTTATTTATAATTCCCTTCGACAAAATTTTATTCTAACTCCTTTTCTTACTTTACTTTAAAACATAGGTTAAGGCAACAAGGTTGGAGTAAGAAATGGGTTGGGTAAGATAGTAAATGAATAAGGGAATGGAAGTTAACTAGTTCAATTAATAGTATCATCAGTTATGATATGAAAATGTTAGTGAAGGAACTGTATGTGAAATTCTCAATTTAAGAATAGAATACTCTTAGTTTTTATAGCACTACCCAATCCACTTAAAATAGTAATTACAGATTTTCTGTTTTCATTATGTATTTTAGATCAGCAGTTCCAGCTTGTGGTATGCCTACCCTTGGGTGTATGTGGTAGACCAGTTGGGGGTATGTTAAATATTATTCATATTGGCAGAAAGTAAAAGCAATAAGATGTTAGAATTAAAAAATAAAAACAATTATAATTTAGGGTTACGAAGAGAACTATAAGCACAGATAAATCATATTCAGATGTCTCATCTCCATATAAGAAAATGGGCACAGTTTTGAAAGATAAATGTAAATTTACATTGAAACTCTTTGATATGGTGCAAATATTCATATACTATATAAATGTATCAATTTATGTTTAATTCTTTCATATTTTTTCTTTGCAAAAACAAAAAGAAAATATTATAAAATTTGAATATATTGACTATTATACAATCTTTTACATTAATTTACAGTCACACAAAATTTTAAAGATCAAAGCAGTGATCAAATTATTAAGATCATTTTTACAATTAATTTATAAAAACAAATCAATGGAAAGAGTAATAAGAATGGATGAAAGAAAATAATAAGCCCATTTTATGTATATATTTTACCGTTTACTATTCTTCCATATTAAATATGTGCTTGCATGTTTATATGGTGTTCAATAGAAATTACAATAAATACTAAAAAAAAAAAAAAAAGAATTATGTGATGTAAAATTTTTGCATGGTTAAGTCTAAAATGGCCTTTACATTTTCAAATTTTTCAAATTATTTGATATAATTATTTGAAAGCTTAAAAATTCTGTGCTTTTACACTATCAAATTATTTGACAAACATGTCACAGAAATACAATAAAAACTTAGTGCAATGAAAAAGATGAAATGGAAATTTAAAAAAAATAAGTAAATGGACTAAAAATTTTGTAAAATGAATATTTTTACAAAATAATGAATTTAAATACCTCTATATATTTTGAATGAAACCTTATTTCCCCAAGTTGTTCTTAATCTCCTCAATTACCTTTTCTTCAGCTTCTCTTTTGTAACTAGTTTCTTTCAAGTAAATTTTAGTGCTTTGGAAAACCTTCAAGCAATTACGATTTTTCGAGTCTAAAATCTTTATTTTAATTTTCTAATTGTCATCATGCTGATTTTTAACATGCATTATTGACTTTTTCATTTCCATTTAACAATTTTGTCTTAATTTTTCTGCTGAGTACAGAAATTATAATATATAAAATATATTGTATTTTCAGTAAATTTTCATACATCTCTTCTTTTAAAATTTTGTTTCTATATTCATTGGACTTAATGTCCCACAAACAAATTAATACATTAATATATTTTGATTAATTTTTTGTAAAAACGATATTTTGTGTTTGAATAATAATAAATTCAACCAAAAAATTTTTCCATGATGTGAACACTACAAAAGTTTTTCCAAATGGTGAAGAAACTGTCAAATTATCTGAAAAAGCTTTTAAACTTTCAAATTATCGTTAAAATATTTGCAAGTTTTTCATTATTCTCATCAATCCACAAAAATTTTTTTGAGAGCTTTCAAAATGCTGTGCAGCAGCCATTTATACTTTAAATTTTTTCAAATGGCTGTAAGCTTTTAAGCTTTCAAATAATAATTTGAAAAAAGTTTGAAAGTGTAAAGTGACTTTAAGAGAGATTTTTTCAATTCAAATTGAAATTTTAAATGAATTTTCAAATGAGAGCTTTCAAAACCATGCAAGTTTTTTTATCTGGAGATGAGAGAGATCTGTATATTTATTTGTGCTGTAAGTGTAATAGCTTGCTCAGGAAGTGAATAAAAAATAAATATGCTCATTCCTAGTAATTTATTAATAATTAGATATACTAGCCAACTATCATATTTCTCGGTCTCATATGTGATTGGACTTTTCCACATAATTTTTTTAATTATTTTTATTTTTCAATTAAATTTTACATGATTTAAGTGCTTGATTAGCTTTTTTTATTTTTATTTTTTGAAGTAATTTTTTTAAATATTATTTTGTATCTAAAATGGATAAGTGGCTGAAAACAGGAACTCTTAAAAGAGTAATAACTAACTTTGAAAATCAATCCATTGAGTCACCAACAAGTACTTAGAAGCATCTTGTGATTTAGAAGCACAAGGCGATAAGCGGTGGGCCTGTTATGGTAAAAGATAAAGTAGCATTACTAAAAAAGTTCAAAATATTAGTGCTCCACCTAAAAAGAGGAAATATTCTGATAAATACTTGGAAATATGGGTTATCCAATGCCATAGTGCATTGTTTGCAGAAAGATGTTATCTAATAGTGCCACGAAACCATCTTTATTAATGTGCCATTTACAGGCAAAACATCTAATGTATAGAGAAAAAGATGTCAGTTTTTTTCAGTGATTATTAAGCAACCCTAATCTTAATTTCTTTGGTGCTTATTGCAAACAAAGTCAATGAAAATGCAATTAAAGCTTCATACAGAAGTTACTGTATTGCTAAATCATATTGTTAAAAGCGGTGAATATCATACAATTGTTGAAAATGTGCTAGCTTTATGTATCAAAAATGCTGCTCAATGTATGCTTGGTGATGACCATGTCCAAAAAATTAACAATATTCCATTCTCATATAACACAATTTCTCTGAGAATTAAGGAAATGTCTGACAATAAAAAAGAACCCATTTTTTTTTTATGCAGGTGGATGAAAGCACTGATGTTTCCAATTTGTCAATTTTGCTTATTATTGCAAGGTATTTAAATGATAATGTTCATAAGGAAAATCTTACATTGTGGCTATCCCCTTTCAGAAAGATGCACAGGCAAGAACATATTTAATGTCATTCAGGATTATTTTTGTAAAAAAAAATCTGAGTCTGGCTAATATATAGGCTTATAAGGTTATATCAAAGAAATCGCTCTCCATGTAGCTTGGAGTCATTATTGTATATACAGACAAAGCCTTGTGATCAAATCTCTGCCACATTTGTTGAAGGAAGTGTCCAGACAATCTGTAAAAGCTGTTAATTTTATTAAAACCAGTTCAGAGAAAATCCAGACTATCTACTCTTTGTGTAAAGAGATGGGCTGCCTTCATACATGATTGCTTTTGCATACTGAAGTGAGATGGCTTTCACAAGAAAAAGTATTCACATGATTATTTGAATTGAGACATGAAGTGCAAGTTTTTTTTGAAGACCATTATTTTGAATTAAGTTCTAAGTTTCATGAAACCTAATGGCTTCAACAACTTGTATACTTATCTGATATTATTTCAGAAATAACTAAACTTAAATTTAGGATTACAGAATAGTTCCATAGCCATCTTTATAATATCTGACAAAATCAAGGTTATGATTAAGAAGTTTGATTTTTGAGAATATTGTATCGATAAAGAGTAGTGTGAAGTATTTGAGACACAACAGTTACTTATCTGAGAGTGAGCTGAAATCATCAAAGAAGTAAAAAATAGTATAATAGCTCACTTAAAAGGACTAAAGGTGTCATTCAGATAATACTTTCTAAAGTAATAGTGAAAATAATTGGAGTTCAAATCCATTCAACAAACTGTTCTTTCAATAAGTCAGAAAATTATCCATATCAGAAAAAGAAAAATCAAACTTTTGACTGATTCTTTTTTACAGTATGACGTTAACAAATGAAATATCATTGATTTCTGGTCAGCAGTGAAAGAATGTTACCCAGATCTCAGTGATAAAATATTAAAGCATTTACCATCTTTTACGAATCTCTTTTATTTAAGTGAGAATTATACCAACCTGAATTTAATCTCTATTTCTGCAACTACTATATATGTATATATTTTGGATTTAAAAATAGCATAAAGATCTACTGAAATTAATTTTTAAAGAATATATTGGTTATGCATGTGAAACATTATTTAATAATTGTAAAGTTATTTCAAAAAATTTTATGATTAAAAAAAGTTGAAGAATGGAGAAGTTTACATGCAAAAAATGTCTCTAATAAATATATTTATACATTCATTTTAATTGTGACTTGTTATGCTCATGATTTCAATATCTGTATTTTACATATCTGCTTTTCAAAAAAAAGAAGTCAGAATTAAATAAAAAATAGAAATAATTAAAAAATTAGATTTTATAAATTTAAATTTTCAGTTTTTAAGTGCACGGGAACATGTGATCACAAAATGTCAAATAAAAAGCTTTTGAATATTATTTCTTTTCCATTCCATTGTTGTAAATCTTAATTATATTTGTTTATCAAAATTTTTAGCTTTACTATTTCTAATATGCACAACTTTAAGGTGATTAAGTAATACAAACAAAATAATTTACTGATTAACAAATAAATCATTCGGGTTGATTTTAAATTTCAAAACTATTCATTATAGTATACTTAAATAATTCAATTATTCAATGACAAAAATAATCCATGATTATTAGTATACATTTCATTTATTCAACTATGCATATAATTCCTTTGTATCTTTGATACTTGTTTTCAAAACTTGAAGTAGATAGTGAGATTTGTAATAGAAAATTTTATATATTTTTAAAAATAAACATATACATATATAGTACAAACTACAATACATATATATTATACAAAACTAGATAGAATTTTATTAAAAATTATAAATCTAAAACATGATAAAAATATTTTTTTAAAAAATAGATTATAATTAGCAATTAACATCTAGACTCCAGGTATATAAAATATACTTGTATTTAAAAAATTAGCATTTTTGTAAATAATATAGTTAATAACTCTTTTTTTTTTTTAAAAAAAAAAAAATTGCTATTTTTTTGTAGTAATATATAAAATATATTCCCCCCCCTCTCTCATTTTGTATAATGGATTATTGCTGGTTTAGCATGAAATACATACATCGGTGATGATTTATCTTTTCAACATGTGTTCAAGTGTATCAGTGTTATGAGATAGAGTGGAGAATGGTGGGTCGCGTGAAAGTCTGTGCTCATATACCCTATGTATTATAAATAAATTAATTAATTTCCATCAGCATTTAAATAATCTGATTTAAAATAAAATGTTTTTGTTTTAAATTTAAATTGCATAATTTTTTTATCTGGCTTTCCAAAAATGCATCCCATTTTTTTATAATATTTATACTTTCCTTTATAAATTTTTTTCTGAAATATTTATTTCATAAAATTTTTTTAAAACACAAATTTAAAATAAATAGTAAACTACATGAATATTTGAAAGGAACCAGTAGTTACAATTGCAGTAAATATTAATAATTCTATATTTTTCATTATTAAAAGTAATTTTTTCATAATAAGATCTGAAAATTTATAAAGATTTTGATGAATTATTTAAAAATTACTTGTAGAAAATACAATTATAATATTGTGACAATCATGAATCAAGTCACCAATACCAGTATAAATTTATAACTAAAATAGTATAAAAGTATGAAGAGATTTGTTTAAAAAGTAACTAAAAAAGTAATGATGTATAACATTGCAGTCACAAAAGGTTGAACAAAATATAGATAAAATAAATATGCAGGTATGTCATGTATATGTGATAGGGATAAATTTCAGTATTAAATGATTTCTATTGCTTGTTATTTAACTATGTGGAACATTTTGTCTATGAAAGAGTTAAGGCTAGAAATTGAAATAATTTTAATATTTAATATTTTTATAAATATTAAAAGATATATATATATTGTCACATGTTCACAAGGAATTGAAATTCCACCCCTTTTTTTTTTTTACTGTGAATAGGAGAATGGGTCTTTCCAGATATATACAACCTTATTTCCTAGTGACACATTTGGTTAATTAAAAAATATAAATGCCAAAAATATATGTTTAAGGGCATTTAATTTTTTTTTTTCCATGTGTCATAGCATCGGCCGGGACGCGAACCCACAACTGTCTGCAACCAACTACTTGCTTGCATGGCGGCTGCGATAATGAATATGATAATTTATGATATCAATTTATTGTAAAAAAAGTTTGTCAAGTTGTGTTATTAAAAAACAAAAGTATTTTCCATATTATAAACTCCTTAATTTATCAAAAATTAAAATTATTTAATTAAAGCGCAATTTGCAAAACAATCTACTCACACAAGTGATAAGTAATTTAAGATTTAAAAATGCAGTGAAAAGATCAGAGATGTTTTGGAAAAATACCCTGTGTAGGTAGATGAATTAGTTTTTGAGTTTAGGAAAATATTTAGTCAACAAGAGAAAGATGATATAGAAAGATTATAAAAATTATTTCAGAAAAGATTTTAACAGATTAGAGATTACAGTTTTCCAACTTCAGTATTCAGATTTCAAATAAAGTTAATCAGACTTGTAATATTTTCTACATATAGTTAAGTTGGTCAAGTAAAATGGATTTCAATAATATTCATCTGCTGATTCTAATTGTGAATCTGATACCCATCTGTCTACAAAAATAAAAAAAAAGTTACGAGAGTGGAAGAGAATCTTTCACCATATTTCCATTGAAATAATCATGAATAATATTCATGCTTAGAGCTTCCTCAAGATGACATATATTGGACCATTGTTTTCTAATAATATAGTGTCTAGGAAAAATTGATAACTTGCCAAACCTAATTTAGAGTCTTTAAATATAGCCTCTTAAACTGCTTTACCAAAGGACATGCGATCATGCCTCAAAGCAAGATGCTTTGATGTTCTGATGAATAACCATTTATTAAAACTGAAAATACCATTAAATTAGTGAAATTGATAACAGTGATGCCAATAGGTAAATTCACACATGGATTTCAAGAAATTATCACTTGGAAAGAAAACTATTGAAATGAATGGTGAACTTTCTATTACAAAATTCAATGTACACAAAATAACTAATAATTTTCAAATGTCACAGATGGGCTTAATAAATAATACTAATATGAAATTTAGTTGAATGGCAGATTTTCTATTTCAAAATTCAATATATATATACATACAAGATAACTCATAATATTCAAATGTTGCAGATGGTTTCAATAAATAATACTAATATGAAATTTAGTTATTTCAATTTGAAAAAGCATAAGTTTGAAATATAGTGAATTTTTACATTTATAAAAAGTTGAATATTTTATAGATATAATATAGGCTTTTTTTTCTTTCTTTGAGGCTTCAGAGAAATTATTTTCATCTCTTGTGAGGATAGTTTAAGTTTTGTATATGAAATTAAATTTTGATTTTTCTCTTTGTGCAATTTTTTTTAAAAATTATTGTAAGGTGGTTAAATTCAAAGCATTAATTACATATTGCCAAGTTTGTGATTTAGTGAATAGTAATTCCATAGATATTTGGTTGATAATAAGAATTAAAGTAAAAAATAAAAGTAGCATTTAATAATTAGATAAATATGTACCTACAAACATGTATTCAAACTACTTAATATACACATATAGAATTGTTCCATAATTATATAAATTTCATTATTTTAATAGGTTGATAATTTATTGACTCATTATAGTCTCATTTTGTTTTCATTCTCACATATGTTCTGTTCTTCTCTTATGATTAACTAGTTAAAAGAAGTTCAAGTATGTGATCATCATTCTTACATATTTGGTTTATTTTAGTTATAACCAGAAGCAATAATAGGAAAGAAATAATAAACATGCAGAAAAGTTAAGATCAAGTTCAAAGGATAATCCGTCATTCTGAAGGAGGTGCCTAGTACCATGATCCTTACCAACATCAGTATGATTAAAAAGTTATCTTTAACTATACCTTTCCCCAGCTATATAGGGTTAAATAATGCATCTGAAAATATAACCAATACTTGAAAAAGATATTGTTATAGAATAATTCTAAACAATACAGAATGCTTTATTTGATCATTAATGGTAGCAGAAAAGTTAGTTATCATAATATTACACATGCCTGTAAATCTCCCAAAAGGCCCAGTCAGCATTCGTTACATTTGACCAATGTGAGACATAATTCTGAGTGTCATCAGTATTATTGATTTATGTTTGCTGATTTTTGTCTTTATATTCTGTCAGATATTATCTTCCACTTACATTTTTCATATCAATGCTGATCTTCTCATAGCTGAGTTACTTCTTATTAATTGTCTTCTCATTATATAACCATATATAAATACATGTGTAAATATAAATTGCCTAAATATGCAGTTCTTGATATATATTTGCAATTTCAAATTATACAATTTTAATGCACAAATCAGCGACAACTCAATATTCGCAATGCATCAGAAATTAACTGGTCATTCATGTGAACCTGAAAATCCAAGAATAGTTTGTAGGGAAAGAAATGATGTTAAGAGAAAGGTGAAGGAGGCATGTTTTATTGCCATGGATGATAAAGCTATGAATAGGAAAGATGCGTGTTATAAAATTTCTAAGAAATGGGTTAATTAGATTTACGCATATAGTTCAATTAATTTACATATATCTGCATATATTTACACATAGCAACCTTGTTACGCTTACTCTTTGTTACCCATGATTATGAGAGCTAAGTTCTCTTGAAAGCGCTCGGGCATTATTTATTATGTATTATAATTTATATTAAGTTTATAATAAATTGTGATTTAATTGAAGAAGCTCTGCTGTTATGCGCTGATTTGTGCATTAAAATTGTATATATATAGTAGGCAGCTGAGTGTGAAATAATTTCTTTTTACAATTTCAAATTATAATTTATCAGTGTTATTTTCTAATAAAATAAATTACTGAATGATCTAATAAATGTGGTTTTAATTTCTCCTTATTTGTAATAATAAAAATACTTAATTGTAAATTATTAGAGAAAAAAATATATAGTTAATAATAAATTTGGCTGAACGTTTTCGAGGAACTGTGCCTCATACTCATAGCCTTCGTGAAAATGTACTTAATATATGTAAATGAGAATATTCAAATGAGTTACTGTTACGTAGCCCATTTTTTCGAGATGTCGAAGCACGTATCTCTTCTGTTGATTGCATGGATGTCTCTGTTAATGTAAAATGCCTCCTTTATTTTTCTCCTGTAGTCGTTTGGTTCTGAGCATAAAATAACGGGGTTAGCGGGTATGAAATTGTGCCCTGATTGTTTAGTATGTTCAAAAAATGCAGAAGATGTACTGCTGTTCGTTTGGGCTCTGTTGAAGGTGTACCGATGTTGAGCCAATCTGGTGTTAATTGTGGCTTTCGTTTCACCATAATATGTGGCGTGGCATCCGGCTTGGGGGCAGGAAATGGAGTACACCACATGTGGGGTGAGCGCTGGATCAATGTAGTCTTTGGAGTTATTGATCAACCTATTAGTGTTGGGTGGAGTTCTGAATATTATGCTGAATTTGTTGTTTTGTTAAGAAAGAAATAATATATTTTAGTATTATTGAATCTTGTATTAAAAATGAATGTTAAGATGATGTTATTTTTTGAATAATGGTTGCATAATGCCCCTATTGTTTTTCATTAATTAGCTGTTTTAACAAAAATTTTGAATTAGTATGATGATTTTTCATTTTTTAAAATAAATATTTAATTCTTTAACTTAGAGTTGGTTTTACTATTTACATTTCATTATTTATATTCATTTGCAACATACATGTTCAAAGATTAGATTTAATTACCAATTAGATTTTACAATAGAAGATTGTAGTATGTAGAACATATTTTGTTATTTTTTTTGTATTTGTAGTTGACATTCGTATTAACTAATGCAAACTATAGAAAATAGATTTTATATATATAAATGTTTGATGTAGTTTAGCACATGAGCAGAATGTCAGATTCATTGAGCAAAAAGTTCCTGGATAGATTTCTCAACCAAATAAAAAAAAAAAAAGATTTTTAAGTTTAATCACTTAAATGGAATTGTTGTGCTCTACTTGCCACCTTAATTCAAACATCATATGATGTGTGCTACTAGATGTATAATTATTTCTTATTTATAAAATTATTAAGCTTATTTTGCAATGATTAATTTAGGGATACTATGTATATTTGGAAGTTTTAAATCTTTTTTTAAAATTATATTATTTAACATTTCTATTATTTTGTTTTTCAATTCTCAAGTCATTTAATATATCACTGTTGAAGGATTACTTTGTTTATTTTTAATGTATGCGGGATTCGAACTCAGACTTTCACACACTGCTGACCCACCTGATCACATACATGGTGAAAAGATAAATTGTTTATTTTTGTAATAATTTATGATCTAACTAGATTACTTAGTGCTATTGTAAATTTTAAAACGTCTTTTTATTTGTTGTTTAATAATTTTATCAATAATAGCTTCTTTTTTTTATGACTAATTTTTTAAATTTTATTATTGTTGTAATAAATTGGTGTGTGTGTGGATTTTTTTTTTTTTTTTAATAAAGAAATCTCTTTTTATAATAATGGTATTCTCCTCTCCCCAGCTTTTTAATTGATAATATTTAATATTTATTTAGAGTCATTATATTCATTCTAACTGCAAAATAAAAATAAACAAGATAGAAAATATATAACATATATATTTTGCAGTACTATAGAATTCAACTTGTGAATCATAAAATACATCCATATATATATCACAACCTATTTTTTTAGTCTATTATTTGACATCTTGCAATGTATTATTTTAACATCTTTGCTAAATGTAGCTTTTCATTGCATTATATCCTAACATTATATGCAATCAATATTGTATCTTTTTAGAACGTCTTTATAATGCAAATTAAGTATACTTTTCCTAGGAATCAAAAGTGCATCATAAAATACTTATTAAAAAAAAAACATGTCTTAGTATTTATTTATTTTTAAATCCAAGTATATGTACTTACACTAGATGTAATTAAAGGGAATTTGAACCTAGACTTTTAAGCCTTCAGTCATCCACTCCATCTTTTACAAACAATACACATTACCACGTACATGTGAAAAATATAAATGATCTCCAATATAACACATCTCCCACACATATATATTGTAACCGGACGCTTAATCATCCGATCATATAGGGATTGAGAGCTCCGAAACAAACATGACATAGCGTAAAGCTTTATTTATTTTCTTATATCGATAACTGTTCACTATCAATACAAGGGGGCGCCAGATACGATGATTTAATTACAATTTAACTTCTCGCATCACCTTACGTCATATCAAAACGATTTCGAAGTCTAATCCCGCCACAAGCTCGAACTCCCAGCATGGACCAATAGGGTCACTCAGGGTCGCGATGTAATTGTTTTCAAAATTACTATTCTGGTAAAAGACGCTATGATAACTAATGGAGAAGCCGCTTGATTAACTAACTGATCGATCCAAGCATTGGACTGGGTCATTGGTTATTTGGGACCAATGCGATTATTCGTTTATATCTCTAAACAATTAGAAGCTTATAAGATCATCCCCCCTATATCATATCGTCCGTTAGAATTATTTACTCCAGCTATATTTACAACTTATTGACATTTATTTATATTTATAATAGGCCCTCCCAAATCTTAAATCTATCTTAACTACGGAATAAATAAATAAATAAATAAACATCGTGACTTACGGCACGATGTTTGTAAGTGACATTTTAAAAAGCAACAAGGTTTAAGAAAGATAAATCTAAAGTAATATAATTAACTATATGAATAAATGCTAACTTTATTAATAATCAAGACGAAAAGTAAAATAAAGATTTAATTATAGGAAATGATTTGAGAAATGCTCGACTTGTTTAAATACTGAACAAATTTATTGAATATAAAAAAGCACATTGGTTAAAAGTTTTATTTACACGCACACACACGCATTTACGCACTCGCACAGAAAAGAACATATTATATATCATAAAATATGGATGATAGAATATAAATTTCTTTTTTTTTTACATTTTTGAAGGTAAGTGTTATAAATTATAAGATAATAATTAGGGTCAAAGTTCATATTTGAAAAGTCCTGAGATTTAAATTTGAGGAATTGCATAGTGTTTGATTTTACGAAGGTTGAGATTACAATAGTAAATTACAATAATAAGTTTTTAAATATAATGAATTACGGAATATTTTATAGTTTAATTTACGAAATCAAAGTTAGTTAATTATGAGATTGCCTTTTTTAAAAGTTTACGTATGGAATGAATGAAAGCATAAAAAAAATAAAGTGTTTACCTAGGATTTTGGCTTATTCTTCCGCTGCTTCTAATTAAGTGGAGGTTTGAACATGGGAGATGATGTTTTCCATAAGGAGGTTGTTCATTTCTTTTAAAGTTGAGCGTAATAAATCAGGATGATTCATGTTTTTCACGGAACATTATTGAACTGGTTGGAGCACTAATTTTAGATGGTAATATTATTAAGTATTCATAGCGACGGAGATGTTCTGGTGGCGGAGCGTCGATCAATCACTGAAGGGTTTCCTAGCCCCTCATGACAGTCGACGCTCTAAATATTAATTTCATATCGATCATCTTGAAAAAGGATAGCACAAACGAAGTATTTTGAATTAAATTGAATTTTGAGAAAATTGAACAAAAAATTGATAATTTGACTTAGCTTCTCTTAACATTTTTTTTTATATATTTTAACACTTTTTTCTAGATTTTGCTTGATATTTATATGGGTTGGATCTTATCTGAGGATCGAATCTCCCCCCAGAGTTCCATGTTCTTAGAGTTGTCGTTGGGGTCCGTGTCCTACTCAATCCATGTGCTTAAGGCAATCTTATGTTTAGGCAATCTCTTATTGCAATCTCAGTTAACAAACTTATATTCATTCACACCTTGGATGCATACGTGTGTGCGTGTCTTACGAGAACAATGTAATTTACATTAGCTAAAAGTCGAGCATTTAATCTTTCTCAAAATCATTTCTATAAGCTTTTACTTTTACTACAATTATAATTTAAAATATCCCTTTTTAATTACCTCCGCGGCATATATAAGTATAAATTATTTATTGATATTTATAATGGCATATTATTTTTTCATTTTAGAGAATATTATTTTAGTAAATTATGTTAAAGCCTTAAACTCTTTAATTAGACATATTAATATTTTATTTTACAAGTGTATTTTAGAAAGTATGGAAAGAAAACTATATCTATTTTTTATCGTAAGTTGTAAGAAAATAAAATAGAGTATTTTACATTGCTTGAGTGTGTGTGTGTTTACATATACCGACTTTGTCTCGGTATAATATAGACAGTGCTCTGTTTATATTAAGATAGCAAATCTTTAAACTTTAATGATCAGGCTTGAATCTTTTCTACTCTTCATCTCTTCAGCCATCTATATCACTGAAAATCTGATGATGGCATGTTCAAAGCCCTTGTTTTCAGACCAACTAATGAGTGCTAGTTCAGCATGAAATACATATCCTGGAGAGATCATTGATCTTTTTCACATATATGTGGTCATGTGTATCGGTTGTATAAGATAGAGTGGATGACTGAAGACAACTTGAAAGTCTGGATTCAAATCCCTTCTATTTATTCATTTTATATATCCTGTCCAAATAAAGATATTATTTCCCAGTAAGTCTAAAAACATCATTTGGTCTTATGATCTTGCCTTTATGTTGTAGAATCTCAAAAAACATCTTCAAATGAAAAATTTACTGTTTTTTTTTTTTGTTATGCAGTTTAGTCAAGGTAGTTAATTATATTGCTATAATAAAATACACTTTTTAATTTGTTGAATGTGGCAGCATTATATCGGAGGATATATCAATCACCATATCAATGTCCATGTTTCTGCTTTTAAAAAGCTATTAAGATAATTGAATTGATTTGCATTTTTTAGCTGATAACCATCTGAGATAAAAGTTGCTAAAGATTTTTCCTACATTACTAGTTGAGGAACCATTTGAATTTTTTTGAATATCAATTGCTAAAACAGACATTATAAACTGCATTTGGAACATTTAGAACTTTCTGTATTATTATCATGTGTACTGGCAAAAATAGCAGTACATCATTCTGTAAATCCAGAATCCAAGAAAATGAAGTTCTTGTGATTACTTTTAAATCATTCAGACTAAAAATTCGACCATCAAATCTGCAACACATTTTGATGTCAGCTTTATGAAGCCTGTTTATGCTCAGTTCCAAAGATAATTATTATAAAAACTGAAAATGAAGTTGGAGCTAGACTCATCCTCTCATAGTGAGAGGATGCAAATAATATTTGTACAGCAGTTAATCTTTGTGTTAATTGAGTTAAATATTTTAAACCACATGGACAAAAACAATTTATAAATCATACTTTTGTTTCGACACTTATTTTTATATTTGCTTAGCTAAACTTTGTGATTTTCAGAAACTACACTTGAGTTTATTGTAAGACTGCAAGCATCCTAATCAATACATTTTTTTAAAAAATTACTTTTGCTCTAAACTATAATATGCTACAATAATTATTGCAATTTTTTCAATCATCTTATTTTTAAAGAGTGGATTAATAGAAGTATGTTTAAAATCAGGTGACACAACTTAATGGGTTCAAATATTTCCAAAAGTAGTTTTTTCACTAACATACTGCCACCAGATTGTGCAACTTTTTAAGTTATTCTATTAAGATGCTGCATTTTCCCCATTTTTAAAATAACTGTTTCAACTTCTTCAAGCTGGATATTGAATAGATATAATCATTAAATTATTGCACCATTTTTGGGAACATGGTCAAAGTGATTCCATTTGTTCTAAGAATGCCATTAACAAGATTATATTATTTTTCAGATCCATATTTTGCTTTCAATTCTAATTCACTCTTTAATCCTAATTCTTTTTGTTACTGAAGTGCTATGTAAATCTTTAGATTACTTATGAAATTCCATGTTCAGTTTATTATTCATCTAAATGGAGAATGCCACATATTTTATTTTAATTCTCAAAAATACAGTTGTCAAAGAACCAGTCAGTATTGAATTCTCTTTATTTTTAAAATAAAGAATAACTTTACTTTTGTCTGTAATATACTTTCTAAAAGAAGCTCATCCCTTAAATCATCTAGACAAGCTTGAAAATTCAAATTTGGCTATTTCCGTCTTTAGCAGTTGTTGAAATTTAGCATAAATAGGAGATCCTTCTCAAGTGTGGACATAAATTTTCAGTATGTTTTTATAAGATCATTTTTTAAAATGAAACTATTATTTTAACCTTGGATCTTACTAATCTATAATTTGTTCAACAATCTATGCTTATCTAATATTGTTTTTTTATTTATATCCCTAAAATGTTTTTGAATCTAGATACATCTAAGATTTCTATGGCAATTTTTCTTTCTAAAGAAAGTATTTATAACAATCCATGTTTTGGAAGAGTTCAATAACAACAAATTATTGGTGTTCATATAAATAATACCATTCTATTTTCAGTAATTTTATGCTATAATTTCTTACCAACATATACATTAATATATTGTGCCAGTCCAGAATTTCCATCAGAAGAGGGAGAACACATTAACTATGATCATACCTAGAGTCTTTGGGTAGGATGCCATGAATGATGCGATGAAGTACCTAGCCAGTGATCATGTCTACCTCAACTGGTCTGTCTCTGGGTTTACACATTAAATTCAGACACGATTTAGGTTAGCTCACCCATACCTCATCCCTCTTTTGGATTTCACCATGCTTCAGAATCCAAACCGCGGGAGAATGGTGCACCCTACTCTCTTTAGGGGTGATTTATCTCAGATAACAATTACAATATGTCTAAGTAGGTTCCAGTCACATAAAAGATTCACCCAACCATATTGTTGTATTATGATGTAAAAGAAAGTGTGTGTGTATGCATGTATATCTGGTTATGAATTGATGAACAAATGGATAAATAACTAATAAACTAGGGATCATTTAATGAAAATCAAGTTAACAATGTTTATTGACTAACAAAATAAAAATTCCAACTCTTCTAACAAAAGAAATATATATCTACATGTGGATGTTAGGTAAACATACATAATGCCACTACATATTTACAAAGTAGATAAGAGTAATGAAAAGAAAAATTATTAATTCATCATTACAATGATCGCAAAGCTAACTTTAACGATATTATATAAAGGTGTGTGGAATAGCTTTGTAGTCCAATTTCAACAATAGAGACTCCATCTTCTATGAGCACCCCCTTGACAATGTACAATTTTCTTATGGTTGATAGAAAAGAACATACACGCAAGAATATTAGTCATTCATACTGAATAAACAAATGTAAACAATCATTAGTTAACAAAAAAATAAACAAATAAACACCACAAACTCTGTTCTGTAACAAGTGCATGTTTTAATATGGAATAATATCAAATAAAATCTTACCAAATTCAATATTGTAGTAAGGATGGTGATGATAATATCCAATATGAAGTCACTACAGAGGGAGAGCTAACCTAAACTTTAATAAAAAAAATTGTCTAATTTAACAAATCTTCCCCTCCTCCGTTTTCATGATTGCAATTATAGTGGATTTTTCCAAGTTGTAGGGATTTAGGTTTCCATGTGCAGAAGCGAAATAAAAGACTGAATGCTATAAACATATATATATAAAATTACATAACAAATTAAGATTTACTTCACATTATCTTGAATAATGTTCATGAATTAGGTAACTAATGTCTCTTATAGATACAGTTCATCACTGTTCCGGTTGTCATTCTATGACAAGTCACACATTACTCATAGGGACTCCTCGGTGACAAGCTTTGAAGGATGTTATTTCCATCCTCTGTTTTTTTCTGTATTCATCTAGATGTTTAAAACAGGGTATTTGATGTTTCGGCAGGCATCATACAGTTGACCATTAAATCATCATGCTTCCTATAGTCAGGGCTATAACACTTTGGCCCTACGGCAATATTGAATTCGATGGAGTACATTGTTTTGTAGTTCATAAAAGATTTGAACTGTCTTAATTCACTGTTTAGTATTTAATAATTTTTATAAGAACAGAATTATTTCATCATTTATATATCTATGCTGATGACGTTTTATTTCTTTATTTTATTCGTATTCAAATAACAGCAGTCTTTTTATTTTAAAGTAAATGTCCATTGAAATCAGTTCAATTATTTTATCCAACTGTGGCAATGTATTAGAATTCTTTCTGTTTAAATATTGGCTATAGTTTCACAACGATCAAATGAATAATTTGGAGTGTCCGAATAAGCTGTCCATGTTCTCTTAGTTTCAAACATTCAATTTTCCAATGTTGTTATACAGCTTTTGTATCTTTTTGAAAATAGTAAAAGATGACAGAAATGAACTGGGTTTGTTTTTATAATGGACATGGCTTCTGTTGTTTTGTAAACTTGCATTTTATTTCCTTTTCCATTGCTGTGTGAACCCTATTGTTGCGTGTATTATATTGATTGTAAGTAAAATAAAATTACGTAGTAGAATTATGCTTTCACCTTTCGCATTTGGTTACCTAGTGACTGGTTTGACATTAGCTCATTCCATGTTTACAGAGTCTAAGTCTTGTATAATAATGTACAATACATTGACACTGAATTCATTATTTGTATACATATTGTAACCAGTTGAATTACATCACACACACTAATATAGTGTATGTGAATATATATATGTAAAATAAAGGAAAAGTAGAAATAAACACAGAATAAATTTTTGTAGATATTTTTTTATATTTTCTAAAATAAAATAATAACAAGTAAAGGGTTAAATAACTCTGGGTTTAAAATAAAATTTCATTATGAAATTAATGTTTAAAAAAGGTCTTAATAAATATAAATATTGTATTGTTATTATTATTATTCTGATTGCGAAATGTAAAAGCACAATACTTGTTTTTGAAATTTTTTTTAATTAATTAAAACATGTTTTCAAAGGGATTAGAGAGCTAAAAATAAAAGCTCTGTTTTTAATCAAGATCTTATCACCTTAGATGATTTTATAAAAAGAGCTGATAAAAAACATCAGCCAGTCTGATTAATAGTTTTTTGTAAGAAGGGTCAGCTGAAAATTTCAGTTGGTTATATATTTTATTGCAACTTGATGAAGTTTGTAGCAGTTGGTTTTAGATGACGGGAGGGTTGGCAAAATAGCTACTATGAAGTTATGTGGCTGAAGGCAGAACATTAGATTTAAAAGCTACTAATATTTCATTCTCAGGAGTTTGAATTCACTAGGAAAAAATGACCCACTTCTTTATGCTGTAATTCATAGCCTTAAACAGAGAGGATAGTTGCTTGTCTAAAATTTATTAAATCAAAACAGCTACTTGCCTGGAAAAATCCTAGTCAGAAAGAGACCAACTACAAAACAAGATTTTACATGGATTATGTATCTTTATCTGATAATGACAACAAACTTGGATTATATTTTTATGATGGATCAAAAGAACCAACTTGCCCAAGAGAAACCATCGGTGGATGAAGAATTAATTATGTGTATGCTATTTCAGCTATATGCAGAGAGCACGCATAAACGTATATATAGCTGGTGAGTTATTTAAAATAATTCTTATGAAAATAGACATGTATAGAACAATATTATTTTTAAGTCGGTTAAAAATCTATATATTTCAAAAGAATATAAAGTAATTTTGCTAGAATTATAATTAAGAGTCAAGAATAATTCATTGACCATCTCGTTTTAAAGGCAAAATAGACGTTTTTGAACAATAATTCTCTGGACATTATTTTTAAAAAAAAAAATTTATAAAAAAAGAGTAAAGAATCGATGATTTAATAATTTAATTTAAAAACGTTGATAATTAATCAACAAATACCTGTCAAAAATTGACTATACTTTTTTTTAAGAAAAAAAAAAGTGAATTTATAAATTGAGACTAAAAAATATTTTGTTTATACATACACATATAGGTGTGAAATTTATGTGTTTGCCAAATGAATTGATTATGAAAAAAATATAATATTGTTATAACAAATTGAAATAGATAAAAGTCAGTGTGCGTATATACACGCACACTCATATATGTAAAATTTTAATATTTTTTATATTAAATGTCAGTTCATTTATTGAATATTAATTGTATATTGGAAATCGCGCATCTGTGAGCACATATATGTAAATTTTAATAATTTTTTGTTGTTATTGAATGTCAATTGAAATAGATAAATTGTATAATTATAAATCGCGCGTTTGTGTGCACATATATGTATATTAGTGTAACAATTTAAATGTTGAATGGTAATTATTTAAATCTCAATGTGATCATTTGAAATTTTGTATTATAATCAAAATCAGAAAATTCACGCACATATGTGTGCGTATATATGTCAATTGTATTGTAAATAACAATGTGTCAGATAGACACTTATGTGTAAAATTTTGATCATTTTTCTAAATTAAATGTTAAAACATGTTGATTTTGTATCAAGCCACATGCCTGTGTGCTGAATGGGTTTGAATAAACCTAATTTAGTAATCATGTAACTCAATGAATATCTTTCAAAATCAGAACCCTTATAAGACCTTAATCATTTATTTATTTTTTATTGTTATTAATAAACTTATATTTAATTGTTAAAAATTGTATTCCATCATCTCTTGTTCACATACAGTAATAGAGCCCATGTTCTCTGAGCTAGATTTTGGACACGGATAAATGGGGATGTGTTTAGTGTTTTGGGCATCCAGAGATGATCAACATCATTCTGGTTGGTGCAAAAGAGGATACTCTTTAAAACCCATGCACTATATTTTATTTTACTTTAGTCTTATTAAAAGTTTAAGTTTATAGTTGGCCAGTACAAGTGGCCTGAGCATTGATGATGATCAGCATGTTTTAATGTCCCAGCATTATTGTTTTGATTTCTGATTATTGTGTATTTTTAATGGATGGGCACTAAGCTGGTGCATGCAAGTTATGTTTATATAATTGCCCAAGATGGCAAAGGCTCAATAGTTAGCCTGGTCTACAGAAGACCCATTTCCAATCCAGTCACAAGGTTGACTGTTGATTTATATTTTTTTATGGTTCAAATCCAGCCACAAGATGGTCTGTTGATTTTATTCTGATTTATTGTACTGATTTGTTTATTCCCATCGATGATGATGTTGGATGATTCTCTTAATATTCACTTGCACTTATTTTTGACTTATTATAATGCTGGTTGATGATTAATTATTATAGTTGCTCTTAGGAGTAGCTGGCTGATCTCTCATAAAGATCTCTTAATCTCATGTTCCACTTAAATACTATATTACTCATATATACTTGTTAAATATTGATATTTGTATTTCATTAAATGAACTGGGATTGATGATGAGTTTGTCATCACCCAGATTCATTTTAATTTCCTTCCATTTTTGATACCCACCCCCATTCCGTTACAATATATATATGTGATTTCTTTAACTAGAGTTTTTATCTTTCTATTAAATAAATGAAACTAATCTATCATGATATTTTTTTAATATAATGAAAAATAAACGTTTGTTTTATCTATATATATATATGTATGTGTTTGTTTACTTCCCAAAAATAAAAATACATGCTCAACCACCTATTAGATGACATTACATTATAAATTAGTTTGATTTGGTGGTGAGAATGAACAAAGGTTGGATTATAAACTACCCTTACAATATCTAAAAAGAAAAAAAATTGTCATATTGGCATTGTAACATTATGTAACAAGTAATGAAATTTATATTTCTTTTAATTTTATCAGTCTTATGTTGAAGCATGTGCATAGCTGCCATTACTCAAACCAATTTGTTATAAGATTAAAAGATACAAAATTAAACAACACCATGCATTCTCCTTTTATTTTATTGATCTATCTTTCCAACAACACTCTTTAATCACCTTTCTTTTTTCTCTGGAAGAAGTTTTCTTAAGAGTAGTTATAGTAATCTTAAACTCACCACTGATGTTATAAGTATTTTTACCATTTTGATGAGCAATTTTCCAAGCATCATTATGTAGCTATTTTTTGCATGTTAGGTTATTGAAAATAATATCTTTTTTTTTTCCACGACTCTAAAAAGAACTGCCTTAATTTGGCAATAATTTTCTAAGTGATAAATCTGTCCCAATAATAATTGGTTCAAAAGCAAGAAGTCAT
This sequence comes from Epiperipatus broadwayi, assembly GCA_028023455.1. Lineage (NCBI taxonomy): Eukaryota > Metazoa > Onychophora > Udeonychophora > Euonychophora > Peripatidae > Epiperipatus > Epiperipatus broadwayi. The sequence goes on from JAQFVV010012499.1 coordinate 3,801,864, forward strand.
TATTGATTGGACTATTTTAATTCAGTTTGCTAAATCTATCCCCATCATTGATACCAATTCTGATTTGCATATAAATGAGTAAAAAAACTAGATATTGGAATTAGAATTTATGTGTATATAATTTATAAATAAAAATGTCTATGCTGTAATCCAATCTAAGAGTTTGTTGATATTAGGATAATACAAAAAAAAAAAAGAAATTAGAAAATCCAAGGGAGAGATAGAGGAAAGAAAAGTTAGTTTATATCGTCACATTAGCCAAGCTTTAATAAGCCAACACCTATTTTACCCACTAAAAAAGGCAGATTTTCTCTATTGAGCACTGCTCATTTTTTATTCATAGTCACTTTTATATCTGAAGGTCATTTCACTATCCACTGCCATTGGACCCCATCAATAATCAAAGTTTAAAATGTATATAGTATTTATACTTTTTATTATTACTATGGTATATAAAGAGTAATTATTTGATCAAATCAATATTACCAATAAGGCATTGTTATATTTTTAGATTCATTAATATTATGTGATTTGAAATAGAAGTTATTTATAATAAAAAAAACTTTTTTTTTTTAAACAATTCAATTTTCATGTTTTAAATAGGCCAGTTTTATGAAGTTTTTTTTTACAAATAAGAAATAATTTTAAGTTAGTTATATACTATTTATAGTTTCAATTTGATGGGTTTTGAATTCTTTTTTAATTTTCACTTTTTATTTCGTCTTGGAGTCTTGAGAAATGTTACCATTAGTGAAAGTCACTTAAAGAGCTTAAAAGAGCAGTTTCTGGGAGGAGTTATGATTACTTCAATAAGTGAGATGTTGAAGCCAAAGTTCAGGGTCACTGTTAAATAGAAGGTGGAGGGAAGTCAATGAGGCAAAGAAGGTTTATAAAGTAGGTAAATCAGAAAGGCAGTTTTTATTTGTAATTTGGAAATGATATTAAATTTCGTGTTTGAAAGTTTTATTCCATTAATAATATTTTTTTTATTAACACTATTCTAGTATGTGTTATTTATGTTATACATGTGTAAGGTATATAGTTTTTTTTTAAAGTTATTAAATGTATGTTATTGTTTCTGGTTTTTATTTTGTTAATTGAATTAACCTAATTAGCTTATCTTCTTACAAATATTATTGCACTGGTAATGATAAACCTGTAAACATATAAACCAAAAGAGATATCAGTAGAATGGTCATCTTTGCTTCAAATTACTTTTATCTGATAACTCCTGCAACATTTCTTGCAGCTCTAAAGCATTATTTGCAAAACCAACTACATCACCTGCAAAATCCAAATGACATAAATAATCACCATTTACTTTACTTCTTTAGTTTACCATTTTAATCTACAAAACTTCTTGTAGCACTGCTGTAAAAAATTTGGAGATATGGAGTCACCTTGTCTTATACCCTTCTCAATGTTAACTTTCCTAGTATCATTATGTAATCTAATTGGTGCTGTTGCATTTTTATAAATATTTTTCAGAATATGACAATATCCTGGGTCTATACCTTGATAATCCAATGCTGTAATCACTGACTCTTTCTATAACTTCTCTCAATACTTGGATATGATCTACTGTACTAAAACCACTTTTAAATCCAGCTTGTTCTTTTGGTTGGTTGAAATCCAATGTTCTCTGTAGACGAGTTGTAATTATTTTGGTAAAATTTTTGTATAAACTGATAGGTTTGTAATTTCTAATATCTTCTTTATCACCTTTTTTAAATATTAATATTAATACTGCATTCTTCCAATCATTTGGTATATCTTTATCATTTAGACATTTGGTATATGACTTTGCCAAAGTTATTTCTATTTCTTCACCTCCTTTTTTTAATATATCGATTATAATTCCATCATTACCTGGAGCTTTTCCTTTCTTCATAGATTTAATTGTATGTCTCACTTCTTCATTTAAAATTCTGGCAATTCAGAAGATATAATAGATGTAGGAGGTACTTGTTCTTTATTACTATATAATTCTTGATAGAACTCTTCTACCCACTTCATGATGTCATCTCACCTTTTTAGTAATAGTTCCATCTTTTTTTTATTTATTGCAGATATAAGTTTTATACCAAAGCCAAAATGTTGTTTTACACTCATGAGACTTTTATTCTCTTCTACAGCCTTCCTTGGTAGTTCACAATTATATTTTCTTATATCATTATCAACTCTTTCTCATACATTTTACAAAAAAGGAGATATTCAATCTTTTTTAATGATCGTTTTTATAAATCTTCATATTCTTTTTTTTTCATTAATTCTCTAGTCTCAGTAGAAATTTCATTGGTCAATTGCGACTTTCTTTTACCAGCTATCTTTGTTGCAGTTTTTAAAAGTTTATCAGTTATTTTCTTATTAATTTCATTCAAATGTGAATCATATTCAAAATCTACTAATACCTGAAACTGATTTGCAAGTTCTAATTTAAATTCATTAGAATGTTTCTGAAGATTAGGAATATCAACTGTAAATATTATTTTTCTTAATAATTTTTATCTCTCTAGTTTTGCATTAACATGTATCTTACATCTTACTAATCAATGATTACTTGCTGTGTTGAATTTATTAAGAACATTACAATCTGGAAATATGTATTTTCTAATAGTCAAAATATAATCCAATTCTGCTTTACCTTCATTTGGATGTTTCCATGTCCATTTCCTTTTAACATTGTTCTGAAAAAAGAATTCATAATATAAAGTTATTCTTTTTCTGCAACCTCCACAAGACTATATCTTCTCTGATTTCTATCACCATAACCAAATTTACATACAACATTTTCATCTTTCATTTATTTACCAGTTTTAGCATTAAAATCTCCCATAACAATTTTAAAATGTTGTTTAGTCTGATCAAAAGCCTTTTGTACATCCATATAAAAATCTTCTAAAAGTTCATCACTATAAGAACTTGTTGGGCATAAACATGAATTATCTGCATTTGGTATCTGCTTTTAAATATAATAACTAATCTTGCCACTCTGTCCGATACACCATCAATCTCCAGAATGTTCTTCCACCTTTTATTTATAATGAATCCTACTCCACTTGTATTTGCAATATCTGTGCCTTTGTAATAGAGTACATGCCCACTTTTTAAATCAATTATCTATCTCTTCACCTTTCCTTCTAACTTCACAAAATCCAATAATATCCCATTTAATATGACAGGTCTTCTTCCAATTCTTGCAATTTTCCTTCACTTGAAAGTGATTTGCAGTTGTACATACCTAAATAAAAAGTCATCATCAAATTGCAGCCTGGGTTCACAATCAGGATATTCTTAGCACCCTCCGCCTTTGGCCACCAACCCCCTTAGCTGGTGACTTTACAGCCTTCTGAGAATAAGGGCCATGAATTATTTTTGTCTGTCATGATTGTACATATCTAGAATTTTTTTTTTATTCACACATTCATTCTGCCTTATCAAGCAATTGAAACAAAATACCATGGATGTTTTTTGATCTTAAACTCAGAGGTAAAATGCCAATAAATTCTCCATGCTGGCTAATGCGTGTTGGTGAGCAGCCCGTCCATGTTCATATGCTATATGAATAATCACATAGTAAGAACAGCTGCCACAAAAAGAACATATGGAGTAGACATTAGGAATTTACCCTCATCGGTTCCTGTAAGGCCTCCAAGAGGAATCATAGGGTCTCCTTTCATTATATTGAACTGGATAGTATCCGCTTCAAAGATTCAATCGTGACATTTACATTTATTTTAAATTTTGACATTTATTCTTTTATGAGTATAGAGTAGCAAATACACGTATTTATTTTTCTTTTGAAAATTTGTGTTTTTGGAATTGTAATTTAAAATCTGTTTTTAAGTTAATTTTATAAAAACTTTAAAAATCTAACATTTTGTTTTATCGTTGGAAAGTTTTTTTATTTTTATTAAAAGAAAGTTAATTGCATTCTTGTTTATAAAAAGTTTTTTTTTTTTAATCAAACAAATAATTGATTTTCTGAAGGTTTGTGATGATGGTATTCTAGTTGCATTTTTATATTGGACTATTTCCATCATCTAATATATGTATTGAATGTCTTTAGAAAAATTTAACTCTATTTAAATATTCCATATACATTCAATTGTTAGTAATAGTACATCAAACAAGTTAGTATATGCACAATATTTCGAGAGGTATCAGTCTCCTCTCTTCTTCAGCTGTTGCTGACCTGACCAGTGACAGTATTGACAGTACTAGTACTGTCACTGGTTAGGCCAGAATACCTCTTGAAACATTGTGCATATAATAACCTGTTTGATGTGCCATTACTAACAGTTGAATGTATTTTGAATATTTAAATAAAGTTAAATTTTTCTAAAGACATTCAGTACATATATTAGATGATGGAAATAATCCAATATAAAAATACATTGAAAAGTTGATTGTTTTTTTGTTGCTTAAATATAATCTATTTTTAATATAACTTGAGCGGAGATTTAATTTTGTATTAATTAATTTTTTTTTAAAGTAAGCTAAGCCTTCATCAGAATTATTAATTAAGATTGAGTGTGAGATAGAAATTTCCCCTGGATTAAGGTTTACAATTAAAAAAAAAAACAAGAAAGATTACGTGGGAGATAAAAGTGGCATATAAATAACCCAGAAGTTCTAGGAATGATTATGATTATTTTTATTCGGACTTAAGATTATTCTAGGGGGTCTTGACCTCGATTCTTGGAATAACAACGCAGCTCATTTTTGTTGGCTGATTTGTGATTGTTATTTTATATTAGCTTACAGAGATTCTTATTTAATTGGCAGGGTTGCCATAGTTCTCATACATTGCTGTTCACTTCCATGACCCGCTGTGAGGAGGCTTTATTCATTTACATGATGAAAAAACCTTCGTCTGAACTCTTAGAATAACCTGTTTGTTTGATTGTGTTCACTTTGCCAGTTGGCCAATTTCTACACCATGTGTATTCAAACCTCAAATATGCCCTACTAAACTAACTGTAAGACAGATGCTGATCTAGCTGTTCTCTACAATTATGCCTTGAAAGCCTAAACTAAGACTGATTCCACCGTATGCTTCCACACTCACCGCCATTTGAAGGACAAATCATTTGAAGACTTCAATCAATATTACCTGCACCCAACTGTGAGTACTCACTGGACTGATTTGTACGATAAGTTAACTTATTTTATATTCTTGTCAGGGCATAAATCTCTAGTGAAACCTTCGCTCAATCTAAAGTAAACATTTGTATAGATTTCTCATATGTCATAATCATTTAATGTATTCTTTTATCTATTTTTGGGTGAAATATATTCTCTTTTAGTTTGAATGCTATATTTTGTAATTTTAAATTATTCTTTTATTATGTTGCGGAGTGTATATTGCAAATTTCTTTTATTAGCTATTTAGATTTCCATTTGTGTAATTTACATTCTTGATAAACACTTGGCAGATATTAAAATTTTTTTTATTACTTACCTGTCTCCTTTTGAGACACTTTTAATTAATGTAGAGTAACTTAGTAAATCACCATCAGTTGGCTGACAATTTTTAGATTGGATAGTTCTGGTTTTACTAAAATTGGGGATTTTGGTTTCTTTTTAAAATTACGTACACCGTAATATCTTCACATTATATTCGCCCTTCTTGTAAATGGATCAACCTTGGTAATTTTAAACATAATTATCCATGAACTGTCCTGCAGACATATGACGTCTTTAGTTTCAACTAGAGAGTGCTGGTCTGCGCTGATTTGTTGATTCTTTACAAGACAATTTTTTTTTGTTTATTTTAGAAAATCTTTAGTTGAGAAAATTGTAATTTGTTTTTTCTTCTTTGTGAATCATCAGCTAAAGTAAATTTATTTCTTCCTCCAAGAAATTCTATGAGAAGATTAGTGTATCTGCCGGGATGTTTATTGTTTACTTTTTCTCTCATACACACTTTGCTAGAAATTTAGGTTAAACTTTCATACTTTTATTTGTCTGCAATTTAATTTTTATTATTATTATTATTGTAATTTTAATAAACTATGAAATTATTACTATAAACTTAATAAATTTTAAAATTGTATTAGCTAACATTTGTCCTAGTTTGTTTTTCTCAATTGTCTGAACAATAGTTAAGATCTCTTGCTATCTCCTGGGTTTATCCGCTGCCAATCATCACCATCATTAACTTTTGATCACAGTAAATTAAATTTTCCAGGTATGCAGTGACCTGGTGACGCCCTATCAAAAGAGTACAAAGTTATCAATACAATATATATCTTTATAATACTCTATAGCCATTTTTTTATTAATTATTTTTATTGTTATCTTAATGTGTATCTTTAATTTTTAATTAAAATTTATCACAAGACATTTAAAAAAGTATGTATATTATTAAAACATTTTACTATATATTTATCACCATCAGCAGCAGCTATTCAAAAACAAGTAAAAGATAAAAACAAATACCAATACTATTACTACTAGTACTACTTTAATTTTGTGTTGACTATATAAATCATTCAGTAAATCACAAATATATTCATATATGGAAAATATTGGTTTATTTGATATTTTGTGATACTATATTTTAATTTCTTCTATAGCAAACTTTTCTCTCTGAAATATTTCAAAAATATGTTTAATTATATTCTCTAATGTATTCCATCCTCTACTATTATTTTCCAATGAAAACAGTTGACATTGCATTTTCTTAGAATATGTTGGAGAAAATTTTTTTAATAATGTAAATAAATGGGATCTACTTCTTCCACGAAACATCCATTAAGGAAGTCTTGTTTATTCATTTTATATGTCCAATCAACAAAGATGTGATTTTATAATTCTGGTCTGTGTCACATCCAGAAAATTGAAGAAAATATTGGTTGGAGTCTTATGATCTTACCATTGTATTTTAAAATTTTTGCTATCTTTTATGCTACTTTGATAGGGTGTCCAAGTCTCACTTTCATATAATAAATTAGGTGAAATAATAGCTATATAATGCTAATTTAGTTACAGTAATTATTTCACTATGATAAAATTTTCATTCATCATGGATCTGAGACTTGGACACTTAATAGAAAAGCAATACAGAGATTTCAGACCACTCAAAGGAGTATGGAGAGATGTATGTTGGGAGTAACAAGAAGAGATCGAAAACACAATGTATGGGTAAGACAACAAACAGGTGTTACTGACTTTATTGAAAAAATTAAAAGATTGAAATGGAGTTGGGCTGGACATATTGCTAGAAGAAATGATAATAGATGGACAATTGAAATTTTAAACTGGATTCCAAGAGATTGTAAAAGACCCAGAAAGAGACCACATGTGAGATGGATGGATGAAATAAGAAAATGTGCAGGGGTGTTGTGGAAAAGAGAAGCTAAAGATCGGAGAAGATGGATTAAACTTGGAGAGACCTTCATCCTGCAGTGGATTGATAATGGTTGATGATGATGATGATGATGATGATAAAATACCTTATTTTTTTAATTTATTAAAAACTATAGCAGCACATTAGAATCTTTGCTGCACCCTACATCTAACTTCACTCTTTATGTTTTCACATTGATAATTATCATTGGCTGATAAGAAACTTGAATATTTTTAAATATTAATTACTGAATAATTTTTTTTTTTACATATTATATCTTTTGAACTGGTAAAAATAGCTCAATCATCAGCCTAATGTAAATCCAGAATTAAAGAGAATGACATTTTAATTTTTACTTTGAATAAATTCATATTAATAATTCCATTGTCAAATCTATCTTGCATCTTGATCCTTAATTCATTATGAGCAGCTTCAAAGAGCATAGTTTTAAAAATTATAAACACTGCTGGTGCAAGTATACATCTTTGTTTGATACCAGATATTCATTTTGAATGCTTCAGATTTTCCATCTGAAATAATAACATTTTTTTCATTCCAATTAATTTCAGACAATACCATAGACTTGTTCAATTAATTCATTCAAATACCTTGAATAAATAAATAAAAGCAATATATAAATCACTTTTGTTCCTAACACTTTTCTTTCATATGTCTTGTTACAAAAAAAACATGTCTTTGATAACTATTGATTTTTATGATTGAAAGCATTCTATTTAAAGAAAGTCACATGATCACAATTCTTTATGCTTACACAAGCTGATTACTCTGGTTTGCACTGAGTGGCACTACTGTATGGAGAGTTTTGTCTCTGTGTTTAAAAAAAGTCTTTGTTAGTACCTTTGCTGTGGTAGATGATAATTATATTCCTGGTAAGTCTTGTCTGTTCTTTTTATTTTTAAAAATTAGTACAATACAAACATTATTAAAACCAGGCAACATGATTTCATGTGTCCTAAATTTTTTTAAAAATATTTTTGAAGAAAACATCTAAAACTTTTCCAGACATTTATTTTGTCAGAACTTGCAGTCTTTCCATTTTCCAGACTATAAAAGACTATTTTGATTTCACTAAACTTAATATCTTTGTCAAATTCTAAATGAGGAGATAAAATAAATATATCATGAAAAACTGCCATTTCAATCCTTGTGTCAATTATTCAAAAAACAATCAAAATATTACTTCCACCTGTTTGAAATATCATTGACATCATATAATAGACTGCTGTCCTGTATCATCCAAGATTTAGGTTATTCTCAGAGAGCTTTGGAATCATATATTCTGAATATGGCAAAAAGTTATTTAGATTTGATGCTATAATTGCCATAGCAGTTGGTAGCAATAATTAATTTTGGTATTTTTTTTTTGTAATAATAACTGTTATTTTATTATATACTGAAAACTGTTTTGAAATTAATGCAGTATTTTGAGTATCAAAATAATAAGCATTTCAATAAATTAAAGTATCTCATGGATAGAACATTTATCTTTTTTTTTTTTTTTTTTTGGCATTTTAGAATTTTTGAGTAGTTCCATTTGTAATTCAAATGCATTTTAAAGATTTAAATCTATCAGAATATAGTTTGGAATTTTTATTTGTTTCTCTATGAAAAAAAAGTGGTACAGTAACTTGCAATATATTGCTGTTATTATATACACATATTTATACAAGGCTTGAGACATTCAGTCATGATAGACATTTTATTTGGGAAGTCAAATTATTCAATATATATATTGTGTATGTGTAATATAATTAAACAAGTCATTGTCCACGAAATAAACTTAATCATTATTAGAGTGTTATTCTGTCATTGCTTGCTATTGTCTTAACTCTGTATTATTTTGTCTTGCCTGTAAATCATTGTGACTGCAGTGGAAAATATGTATTCTTTTGCTGCTTCCTTAAATCTCTCTTTACGCTTGTTCCATATTTTTATTAATACTATAATGTGATATGAACACATTGTCAACAGAAATGTATACACCTGGGTCTCGTTTTATGCATAGATAGGTTCTGCAGAAAACCCGCATTAAAAAAATTGCACAAAAATAGACTTAACTTATCATGAAAAATGGGGGAAAGGTTCTGAAATTTTCAGAAATTGCATAAAAGCAAACTTTAAAATTCACATTAAAAAAATAAGGAAATAAAATATGACTAATAAAAAATTTCAAATATTTGAAAAAGATTAATACAAGACAAACTTTTTTTTATTAACTACGATATTTAATTTTTACATTTTTCATACATATTTTAATCATTATCACTATTTGACAATATGTGTTCATTTGTGAACTGGTAAGAAATCAGATTCGTCACAAGAGGAAGTACAATTAGCACCACTTTCAGTCTTGTGCTGCGTTAATGGTTTTCTGTCAATAATGTAATTGGTGATTAAACTTTGAAATGATGATTTTACTAATTGTTTATAAAGCTCACGATATCCAGACAGTTTAAGAGGTTGTTCTTTGCAGGAAATTTTCTCAGATTTTAGCATTTTCTGATGTTTTGTTTTGTCTCACACATCAACGTAAAATCTATGATTAATTGATTTTTACTTATCAAAACAAAAAGATTATACATTATCATTAGAAAGATTATTTTCTGTTTACAAAACTTCATTATTTATTTTAAAAATTTAAAAGAATATTTATTTCTGTTATATCTAACAAAATATGGTTTAAAAGTTTAAAATTTTTGAATATTTATTACGATATTTTTATATATAAGTATAAATCTATTATTATTATTTACTCATTAGTATAAGTAGGTTATTTACATAGAAGCTAAGATTCTAAATACAGCTTCAGGCCATATTCACATTAGCTGCTAATATAATGTTATATTTTTGAAAAAAAAAAAAAAAGTATTTCAAATCAAAATAAGTTATTAATAATTTAAATTTCTTGATATGTAATAAATATAGTGAAATATTGGTATGGTAGTGTATCCATACATACCAGGAATGGTGGACAAACTAAAGAGAATCTGCAGTCAATATAATATTAGAACTGCTTTCCAAAGCCATACGACACTTCGAGGAATGCTTACTTCTACTAAGCCCAAACTGGAAATGCTGAAGAACAAAAACTGCATCTATGAAATACCATGTGAATGTGGAAAGAAATACATTGGTGAGACCTGTCGCCCTGTTGAACAACAATTGAAGGAACACAAACTAATGGTTAAAAGAGAGAAAAAACAGATTGACCACATGCTTAAGTGGGAAAATGCAAAGATATTGGATAAAGAGGAAAAAATGCATAGAAGAAAATTCAAGGAAGCTGCTCATATGACAATGGTAAATAATCCTATAAGTCAACCTAGTGTGGCAATACACAATGTATGGAAGCCTCTAATTAATCTTGCTCTCAGGAAAAAATAAAAATAAAAATAATTAGACTTGTTAAAAAAAAAAATTGAAGGACTCAGGAGGATTTGAACCAACCCTCATATATAAATATATCAAATTTCTACTATATGTTGCCTTTGACAGAATAGCTCAATTGGTAGAGTGTTTGCCTCAAATTCAATATACAAGGATCTAAAGGCGCGAGTTCAACTTCTAAATGAATATTGTCACTGTGCATATAGGCCAGCAACACCTGAAGAAGAGTGGAGAATAATACTACTCGAAACGTTGTGTAATTACTAATCTGTATTGTCTATTTGTGTGTTATTACTAAGAAGTTGTTTGTATTTGAAAAGTTTAAATAAAGTTGAAAATTTTCTATACATTCAGCATTCACTCATAAATGATGGAAATAGTCCAACATATTACATCTTATAGTGAAATATGAACTTTTTTATATTAAGAAGAAACATGAATCACATAATTTCAAAATTGCATTAAAAAAATGTGCATAAAACAAGACCCACGTATATTATCAAAATGTGATAGCTGGATATACAAAGAATGAGCTTATTATTTCATAATAGGTATGTACACAGCTACTTAGAATTTGCCCTCATATCTCAAATTTGAATTTGTGCTACTGGTTCTGTAGTGAATGATAAAATTCTGGGCAATTAGATCCTTATGTGGGCAATAGGAAAGTAAAAGTCTTTGCTTAAGTTATTTCATTTTTTAAAAATTATTGTTTATATATAAATATTTAGAGGAATTATAAATTTACACCAGCAAAAAAAATGTAAAAGTTTGTATTGTGTATGAAATAGATAACAGTAGAAATATTTATATATGATAGTTTATAAAAAAAGTCATTAAGAAAGAAGCAATATATATTTCACAAGATCTAGTAGAAATGCTATTTTTGCAGCAAAAAGAAGTTTATTAGGAATAAAAATAATTTAAATGAAATTGTACTTTTTAAACATAAACTCATAATTGAAACATACACATTAAAAATAAATCATGAACTTTTTCATTTTTGAAAAATGCTTTATTGTTATATGATAAATTAGAAATAAATGCTTTATTGTTATCTAAATTATGTATTCACTTGTTTGAATAGGAATTGTAAAGGAAGAAAACCTACTTTATAATTATCCAAATATTTTATAATGATGTGTAAAATTAAACTATTTATTAACAGAAACGGAAAACATTGCTTTTGAAATGATAAGTGTTCTACATGTATGCTTATGTATATATATAATTTTTTTTTTTTAAAGATATCTTATAAAAATCATTGGACATCATTGGGCGAGGAGAGTGGTGAAGTATTTTTATGAATTGAAATTTAGATTTTTATAATTTTTTTTTTTTTGTGAGTGTAGATGATTGTTTACTTATATAATTCCAATTTAGATAAATCTGGATGTACATAAACAATTCCCAGCATATACATAATTATAGCAAAAAATTCAAAAAATGTAATGTTTAAATAAGCATGACTCTCAATCTTATTTGATTTATGTAGTGAACATTTCATATGATATATATTGCAGTTTTATTTTACTTGTTAAAAATTAATTTTTTATTCTACACTATAACTGAATGGAAATTTTTATTTGTAGTGAGGTTGATACATTGAAGTAATTGGTTATAGAAACTTATTTGTTATGACATTCCTTTATTGTAGTTTACATTGAAATACATGTATTTAAATGTAATTAGTTCCAGGTTTATGGTCTAGGCTAAGGTTATCACCCAAAACAGTCATTTATATAGGAATAATCAAAAGTATAAATATAAAAATACATATAAAATTGACTGCAATATGTACAATACAGTTAGATTTTAATGAAAACAAATTATTTTTTTTAAAAGCATGAAGTTGAGACATAAATAAACTTAACACTCTAATAACAATTCACAGATCATTGATTTTAAAAGTTTTATTTTCTTATGAGTTAATAGCAGTTATTCTATCTGTGCTACCAGCTTCACCATGCCTTATGTTGTTATGCAGTTCAGTTCTTTTTTTGAATCCAGTGATCTATATTTTGCTGGCAGTAAGCTCCATCACATTTTAAAGATTTCAAAAAATTGCTTGATCTTTTATAAATGATTGCCTTATTGATGCCATTAATTTCAAAGAGTTCCCCATTTGATTTGTAAGGTTACAGTATAAACTGCTCATCTGGAAATCTTTTTTATATCTATGCTCTTTTTAGTTTATCCTTATTTTTTTTAAGTGGTGCAAATTGTTATTTTAATCATACTATATTCAGACATTAAATTGCTGACTGTTTATAGCTTTTTCTTTTAGAAATTATTCATTCTACTTCAATATTTATCAATTTTTTGATTCTATTTTTCAATCGCTATTAAAATTTTTATTTGTGTGCACATAAAAAAATTAAAAAATGCCATCCGTAAAGACAAACAAATTGCAGAAGGAAAATGGAATGCAAATAAATCACAAAATGTGATAATAGAAGTGTCTGAATTTTGCTCTAAACTCAGTGTTACTGCCAATGGAGTTTTGCCAATTTAGTGGATTCTATATCTAATATATACATTTCTAACAATTTCTATCCCAAAATTTATCATACATTGATAATAAAAAAATTATATTGGTAAGCATATAAATATTGGATGATCAAATAGCAAAAGTTTGGATAAATTAATAAATCATTATAAATTAAGAGATGATATAAAATATAAAAAAGGAATAGTATATAAAATTGACTGTGAAATTCATAATATGATTTACTACAGCCATACAGGGAACAGTTAGAGGTAAGAGCCAAAGAACATAACAATACAATTAATCGTCAAGACGATCGATCTGCTTTATATATTATTCATTACATAACATATGGACATAAAATAGATGCTATAACAAATATTAAATCTTTAAATTATAATAAAAATCCAAAGAAAAGACAAATATATGAAACATATTGCATTATACGTAACTAAAATAATTGTATGAATATTTACAAAACTTCGATACATTTAGTTAACATTGGAAATGAATGGAAAATTATGTATGTAAGACAATGTATGTAAAGTTGTATAATACATGCATTAATTGTTTGAGTATATTGGTATGTTATAAATTATATTGACTCTCTATATGAAAATCTTGTTCTATTTTACTGTTTTATTTTGATTATTGTTGTTGTTTCACTTCTCTTATGAAACACTAGATGGTGTTGTATATGTAATAATTCCTTAATATAATAATAAACATTTCAAAAGGACACCAAAAAAGGCTTTTTATGTATGATTAATATATTTTTTATCAGCTGTTTTATACGATTCTATTGTTGTTATAGTTTATTAGAATAATGTATATAATATATGTAATATAATTATTTTTCTTTTAATTTTTTTCTGTTTAGATTGCAAATCAATTGAAATTATTAGAATATATTATAATAAAAATATTATTGGAAAAAAATGTATAAAGTTGTTGAAATAATTTGAAATATATAAACCAATAAAAAGCTGTGAAGTGGGGAAATTTTATATGTACCAGATATATAAACTTTTGCTGATAAAAGTATATTAATAAAGTGTTATGCATTTCAATTACAAATCTTTATATAATGGTAAATTGCTATTTAATTATTGTAAGCTGTATTTATTAACAACTAGACCACTAAAACAACAAATTCTAGGAATATTTAAAGGTGTAGTTATTTTAATTAAGATTTACTTATTTATGTCATTAAAAACCAGTTAACACTTAGACAATCCCAATGTCAATAGCAATCAAACAAATTCAGACTGTTATCAAAGGAGCTTTGACAATAGTTTGAATTTGTTGATTGTTATTGATATTGGGATTGAATGGATTTTAATGATTACTTAGAAACCTATTTAGCCTTGAGCATTATTACACTTATTATATATATCAGTTTGTAAAAAAAAAATTAAAATTTAATAAAATATTTCCTTTTTTGAATTATAAATTGTGTAGCCAAATAATTCTTAATAAATAATTTGCAGAGATATGGTTGCAATTCAGACATCATTTGAGGAATACTCACAGTAATTAATATGTTCTTTTCTATATAAATGACTACTATTTAATTAATGTGTGATCAGTTGTTTAATGATTTCTTAACTTTTGTACAAATTAAATACATTAAACAGACATTCTTTCAAATTTCAAATTCATTGGTTGCATCAATGCTACTTAATTTAGATTTTTGATTTTATGTTATTATTTATAAAATTCCATAAATTCTTTAAAGCAATTGTATCATTATAAAAATTCACTTATTAAAATGGTTGTTTATTTCTATATGTGACCTTGTAAATATTTTTTTAAAAATCAGAGAAAATTTAAATATATTCAGCATTATTTTTGTCTAATGTAAAAATGGAATATGAAGTTGAAATCTATGCATCTCTGCAATTTATAGTGTTGCTTAGTTTACAATTAAAGATGAAATAAATGCAAGTAATCCAGTATTAATAATATAATGTATTTATTTATATTAGATATTTTATATAATTTATAATTGCAATTTATAAATTTTACCATAGCCGTTTTTATCAATGATCTTGCCAAATTCTTGACAATTTAACTGCTTGTATCAATTATTGTGAGCCAACTTCATTGCTCCTTTACATAAAATTCTTTTTTAGAGTATTAAATCAGCTTTTTTTTTTTAATTTACACATCTTTCTTAAAATATAAGTGTTGTTTATTTGTTATAATGAGTATCATTACTTATTTTTAAGATCCAGAAAAACAGAAAATAATAACTGGTGTTTTAATTTAAATTGGAAATATTTTTTTAGATATAATTAAGATAGTTAAAAAAATGTTGTTATCCTTATAAAGTTGTGTAGACTGATAGATTGCTTGAAATTTTTTAGAACTATTTAAATGCTTGGTCATGGAGCCCTGTAATACTTGTTTGCTTGTCAGAAATTGTAAAAATAATTTGTCATTTGCTGGCTTGCATTTGTAAATATAATGAGTGAAATGCTATATTTAAATTTGCTTTTATGGCTTTTACTTGAGTTACAACATAATTTATTTAACAAGAACTTTTTAAAAGCTAAAATAATAATTAATTTATTGATTTTAGTGTGTTTTTAAAAAATGGTATTTTAATTGGAATTTTTAAATATTTTCAACTTTTGTATGTTTATATGTGTGATGTGATAAAATAATAATATATAATGATTTTATAACAAAAATAAATATATAAATTGAAAGTTATTTTATTTATGTAAAAAGTTTTCATTTAATTTGGGTGAACATGTGCATGTTTATATCATCAATTAAGTAAATATAAACGTAAATATTACCAAAATCACACTTTTCTTTATGTTTGAAGTTTGGATAAATTATATTTATAAATATAAACGTTTAGAAAAAAAATATTTATTTATTTTTTAGTTTTATTTAGATTAATAAAATGGGGGGAAATTCATTTTCACATAGAAATTATGTAATAAAATAATAAAGATAGGACATTTTTAAATTCTTATCATCTGTTTAATTTATATGCTAAGCATATTATAATATCATAGATAAAACTTATAATTGTGATTTAGAAAAACAAGATTACTATTTGTAATTTACTACTATAAATGTCAAAATTAAGAAGCTAAGAAGGTTTTTTTAATTTATTCTACAATTGTTTATAATAAATCATATGGTATAATATAAAATAAAATATTTCTATATAACAATAATAATAATACATAAAAGCTTTTTTCAGCAAATATTGATTTTTGCCTTTTTCAATGTGTTGGATCTATTTTACAATTACATTCTATGAGTAAATAAGCAATTATTTTATCAAGCACCGTGTTTACAATTATATTACATTCAAATATCAGCCTTTCAAGCTAATTGAGCATGCACCTCTTGAGAGTGTTAAAGAAATGAATACTTTCCTCTTCAATCCAAGATATGGTATTTATGCAGGAATAAAAAGGATCCTCTTATTCCTACAACTCAAATTCTTTTATATGAGCAAATCTGAAGAACTGTTGAGGAGAGCGTGAATAGAATTCTCATTTTAAATTACTATTTACGATATTTTTTTTTTTTGACTGAATGACGTTGGTGAAATTACTTAGAATTTACTAAACGTCATTCTTACTGAAACTTAATTATGAGTAAATAAGCAATTATTTTATCGAGTGCCGTGTTTACAATTATATTACATTCAAATATCAGCCTTTTATTTCTTTAACACTCTCAAAAGGCACGTGCTCTATTAGCTTGAAAGGCTGATATTTGAATGTTATATAATTGTAAACATGACACTTGATAAAATAATTGCTTATTTACTCATAATTAAGTTTCAGTAAGAATGACATTTAGTAAATTCTAAGCAATTTCACCGATGTCATTTAGTCAAAAAAAAAAATATCGTAAATAGTAATTTAAAGTGAGAATTCTACTCACGCTCTTCTCAACAGTTCTTCAGATTTGCTCATATAAAATAATTTGAGTTGTAGGAATAAGAGGATCCTTTTTATTCCTGCATAAATACTATATCTTGGATTGAAGAGGAAAGTATTCATTTCTTTAACACTCTCAAAAGGCACGTGCTCAATTAGCTTGAAAGGCTGATATTTGCATGTAATATAATTGTAAACACGGTGCTTGATAAAATAATTGCTTATTTACTCATAATTAAGTTTCAGTAAGAATGACATTTAGTAAATTCTAAGCAATTTCACCGACGTCATTCAGTCAAAAAATATCGTAAATAGTAATTTAAAGTGAGAATTCTACCCACACTCTCCTCAACAGTTCTTCAGATTTGCTCATATAAAAGAATTTGAGTTGTAGGAATAAGAGGATCCTTTTTATTCCTGCATAAATACTATATCTTGGATTGAAGAGGAAAGTATTCATTTCTTTAACACTCTCAAAAGGCGCATGCTCAATTAGCTTGAAAGGCTGATATTTGAATGTAATTACATTCTATATTGCAAAATAATGACATCTATCTCTTATATAAAATTAATTAGAACCTATTATAGCAATAATACTAATAATATAATATGTACAAGGAAGACATTTTCTTTTATAAATGTATACTATATAAATTTCCATTCATTTATCATTAATTGATGTTTTATATATGTTTATACAATTATACCGATGTGATGTGATGCATTGTGATGTGATACATTGTGATGTGATGCACTGTGATGTGATTGTGATGTTGTGAACTCTCAGCAACTATGCCCAGAGAAACCTGTTAGCCACTTTATCTTCCCTTTCCATTCCCCACTCAACATTTTCCCATATCCTGCTCTATCCTATTTCCACAACATAATCTTTGTCAACTCCATGATCTTTATATCTAAATCCCCCTTACCTTTTCCCAAGTCCAGCATAAAATCAATAATCCACTTATCATTCACTCTCCCATCCACTTCTTTCACCATCATTTCTACTTTTACTTTATTTTCCATCACATTACTAATCATTTCTATTATAAAGAAGTTATGATCACTATTAGACACTCTCTCTTCATTATCAAATACTTTTCTGTACTTTATTCTTTCCCTCTTTCTCTACTAATGCATAATCTATTGTGTGGAATATATTATTTTTAAACCATGTGTATTGTATTTCATAAATATTTGATAAATTTTCAATGCTCAAATTCACTCTTGACAAAAATTCTTCAATATGCCCATTCATATCCCCTATAACCATTATTCTCTTATCCTTTTCTTTGAAACTCTGTATATCCTTAACTAGGCATTCATATATGCTACTGTTCCACTCCATTATAGTTTGACTTTCTCCAGTTGCTATGTATGCTATAGCCCCTATCCATTCTTGTCTTCCTAATATCTGAAATCATAAATGTTATTGACATTTAACAGTATTTAAATATTTTTTTGAGATAACTCCTATACCACCACCCCTTTTTCATTTTTCTTTTCTATTTATACCCTGCCATACCAAGTCTTCCAGAATAGGTTCTTCTCTTAGATGTGTTTCCACTACTGTTAATAACTCAAGCTCTTCATTTTTAATTACCTTGTTTAACTCCAGTCACTTTTCTGGTCTCCTATAACCTTGCATATTCAAATACCCAGTTTTAACAATTTCTTCTTTCCTAACTACTCTTTTATAAATTTTTTTGACTCTTTCTTCTCCATTACATTTATAAATAACTTGCTTACCATTAATTTTATAGACCTATTCCTTTTCCACATCTACTTTTATATCTAAATAAGCTATCCTTTATTTATTTCTTACATCCTGTCCATTCTTCTTCTTTCTCATAACACTACAATTTAACCCCCACTCTTTTATAAGTTTCCCAATCTATATTCTTTAAAAACCAGACTCCCTAAAACTTCATTTCCCTGTTTTCCTAAGTGCAATCCATCTTTACTATATAACTTCCTCTTTCCAATAAAAAAATCTCACACAGCCAAACTCCATACAGTAGTGTCACTCAGTGCAAGCTAGAGTAAACAGTGGATGCAAAGTTTGTGCATAAAATCCTTATCTAGTGCTTACTCATTCAATATCCCCAGACTAGTTTCTAGCTTATGACTTTCATCAGTGAAGAGCTTTGGATCTGACAACACTGCACCTAGATCTTAGGATCTATTGAAATTCTCCAGCAGCCATCTTTTATCTTTTTAGCTAACTATAAAGCTTGAAGTCCAAAATGAAAACACAATCATGTTTTCAATTCAAGCTCATTAGCTTGTATAGTCATATAGATCTGAACTCAGTTCAGCATCCATACATTTTGATCTCTTTCTTGCATTCATTGATTACTATGGCTAGCACAGAGTAGCGTTACTATATGGAGAGTTTAGCCTCTGTGTAAACAACTTGTGTAAGCAAAAAAGAATGCTATATTGTGGTTTAATACCAATCCTGCCCAATAGGATTATTGTGACTTTGTGTTATTAAAGAATCAAAGACAAATAAGTATGGATGTTGAACTGAGTTCAGATCTTTCTTGCATCCATTGATTATTCTGGCTTGCACTGAGTGGTGCTACTGATGGAGAGTTTAGCCACTGTGTAAACAGCGTGTGTAAGCAAAAGAAATGGTGATCATGTGATGTTTAGTGGTTTTATACAATTATGTTTGTTGTAATTAATGTAATTGGTTTCATATATCTTCCTTCTATTAGTTTCTTCAATATAGTTTAAAGTTTTTACATTTTTTACACAATCTATTTTATGTCAATGTTTTAAATAATGAATATATAAGGCAGATTTATCATCTCTTCTATTAATTGCACTATTATGTTCTTTTGTTTTTTTATCTAATAGTTTCCCTGTATGTCCATTGTAAACTATACTTCAATTTTTACAAGTAATTTTATATATAATTTCTTTTTTATATTTTATATCATCTCTTATTTTATAATTACCTATTAATTTGTCAAGATTTTTACTATTTGCACATCATATATTAATGCTTTTTATCTATATAATTTTTATTTTTTAATAATGTATAATAAATTTTAGGAAAGTATGAAAGTTATATCCATTTTTTAATATTAGAGCTTTTATTATTATTTATAATAGAATTACTATTAATATTTAAATTAAGTGGTTTATAAATAAAAAGTATATTTTCAATACTCCTAGGGTTATATCCATAATTAGTGTATAATTCAATAAATTGTTTTTTTTTTTGTAAAGTAGCTATATTTTTAATAATTAAGAGTATTGAAAATATACTTTTTAATTATAAACCATCCAAATTAAATATTAAAACTAGTAGCTCTAAGAATAACAAATGATAAAACTTTCATACTTGTGTAAAATTAATCATACATTGCTAAAAAATAAAAAATATATAGGTAAAAGCATTAACATATGATGGTCAAATAGTAAACATCTTGATAAATTAATAGGTAAATATAAAATAAGAGATGATATGAAATATAAAAAAAGGAATTGTATATAAAATTACTTGTGAAAATGGCAGTATGGTTTGCTATGGGCACACAAGGAAACAATTAGATGAAAGACCAAAAGAAAATAATAGTACATTTAATAGAAGAGATGACACATCTACCTATATATTCATTATTTAAATAATTAAAATTATTCCAAATTCACAACTCAATCAGACTAGCTAAAGAAAATAAACTTTAAAACACAACCAATGGTTTCACTACTACAAGCAGACTTCTCAAGTGTAAAGGACTATAAAATAACAATATATTTATATTTAACATTACCCCCAATTTCAATTACATTCCTTACACCATTAATATTAAAAGAACTTTTAAATAGGCTAATTGCTTCAGACCATAAATTTTTAATAATAAAGATTCTTTAATTCTTTTTATTTTATTTCTCTCGAAGACAACTTTTGTCTCATCAAAATTAATAGTGTGGCCAGTATCTTTTTCGTGGATATATAAAGCAGAACTGAGATATTTATTTCTAACCCTACTTTTATGTACTTTTATTATTTCATTTAACCTCAAACTACTCTGACATATATATACCTTCTTACAAAAACAAGTGATAATATACACTAATTCCAGAATAGTCTTTATACCAAAAATTTGCTTTGGATTATTTGATAAATTATTAAGTCATACCCCTTTTCCAAACAATTTTTTTTATTTCCAAACAAATTACTATTTTTACATACATTTTTATAAGAAGACAATTTAAATGGTAAAATAAATACAATCATGTTTTTTTTTTATACTTTACATAATTACAAATATTATTATTATTAAATAAAATACTTTTAACAAATTTATCAGAGTAGCCAATTCTCAAATATTCTTTATAAAATTGACTGTTTTGAAACAAAGTTGCCTCATTAGAATTATTTAATCTCTTATACAGGCCATACTATTAATTTTGGTGAGGCTAAGGTTGTTTCTTTTGAGAGAAATGAAATAAAAAGAAGAATTAAAGAATCTTTATTATTAAAAATTTATGATTCTGAAGGAATTAACTTATTTAAAAGTTTTTTTTAATATTAAAGGTGTTTGGGATGTAAGTAGAATTGTAATGTTAAGTATAAATATGTTGTTGTCTTACAGTACTTTATGCTTGAGAAGTCTGCTTGTAACAGTGAAAACCGTGGATTGTGTTTTAAAGTTTATTTTCTTTGGCTAGTCTGGCTGAGTTGTGAATTTGGAGTAATTGTGATTATTTTATTGACTAGTTTAGTTTTAGGTTTTTAATGTTTCATTATTTAAAATAGTCTAAAATAAATTGTGTAAAAAATATAAAATTTTTAAACTATATTAAAGAAACTAATGGAAGCTAGATATATAAAACAAATTATGTTAATTAGAACAAGCATAATTGTATAAACATATATAAAACATCAATTTATGATAAATAAAGAGAAAATTATATATTATACAATTTTTTTCCTTGTACATATTATATTATGACTATTATTGCTATAATAGGTTCTAGTTAATTTTAATTAAATGGGATGAAGGTCATTATGTATGCAATGTATATTGTAATTGTTAAATAGTTTTCAACACATTAAAAAGCAAAATCAGTATTTGCTGAAAAAAACTTTTATGTATTATTATTTTATATTATATCATATATTTATTTAAATATATGAAAAAGTATCATAATGGATTAAATTTTACATTTTTGATAATTTTTTATTTAAAATGCATTTATATTAACTTGCCATGTCTGTGCATCTGTTGAATTTTTTACAATGAAAAAAAAAATGTTTCCCTTTAGAACTTGATCTCACAAACTTAAGTTTTCTAAGAAAAATCCTTAGCAACTGAGCCAGTGGAAATATGTGTGTAGAGTAAAATTTTGTTAATATTTTCATTTAAATCATACTTAATTAAAAGTATATTATTTTCTACTAAAATATGAATTATTTATCTGAAATAATTAATTTTTCATAAATATTTTGTGAGAAAAATAATAAATCTGCAAAAAAGGGTTAGAAGATTAATTAAAAAGTCAGTACATAAATATTTTTATAGATCACATGATATTTAAATTTAGAATTCATTTGTTAGAAAGTGTATTTTTTATTTTCACATCTTATTAATAAATTATAATTTTTGTCATATTTTTTTGTACTTTTATGCATTTTTTAAAATATGTAAGCATAGCTAAAAAGCAAAAAAATAATATGCAAAATTTTTTTTTAAAATAATGCTATTACATAAATAGCTGACTAAAAAATACAAAATAACAAAGTAACCAAGAAATTAGTCTGCCTCTTGGTTAATTTGCTGTTCTTGAGAAAATATCACGAGATCTTAAAAATTTGGACTTGTTATAAAAACAATTGAAAATTGTAGGAATATAGTCATTTCATAAATGCATTTGAAGTGTTTTTTATTTTTATTATTTATTTGGGCTTCATATCCTTTTATGAAATAACAATATTTCTGCAATTTCCAATTGTTTTATAACAAGTCTATATTCTTAAGATCTTTGATAGTTTTCAATAATAGCAAGTTTACCAAGAGGCACATTACTTTGTTGTTTTGTATTTTTTAATCAGTTATTTACATAAGAGCATTATGTAAAATTTCTTTTTTTTATTATTTTCTAAAATTATATATCATTTTATTTATTTATTCTTAGTAAACATTTGCACAAAGTCTTTTTTTTTCATTCTTTTTAAAAATACTTTTAGCAATTATTATAGTTTTTGTATCACTGTTTGTCAGTTCTTTTGAATATTGAATTTTATTTCAGTTATTAGTTGAAAATAACTGAATAGTACTTCAAAATTAATACTTAGATAAGCAATTTATTGTTTATCAGTCTATTTTATATAAGATTCTAAATTACTGCAATTATTTATGTTATGGCTGTCATAGTGTTCAAACATGTAAATTAGTAAATAACATTTTATATACTCTCATATCCAGATTACGTTTGCAAATATATATATGTATAGATCTTTTTATATAAATAATAAGCACCAATGGTAATTATAAGCATTTTGGAGTTTACCAAAGCTATAGGTGTTAAATATCTTTTTATTAAATGATGAAATAAAAAAAAATTGAAAATTTTGTATTTTGAAAATTGTTATCTTGAAATCAAATCAATCGTATTAAATGGGACTTCTTTTCAAAGGAAATAATTATTTTTATGCCACATTGTTTAATCAAAAGATAATAATGTGTTTTTTTTTTTGTTTGTTTTAAGATATTTAAAATATATAAATTAAAAAAAAATCCCATTTGTTTATACTGTGAAAGAATAAATAAAATATTTGATATATGATTAAAACTTTTTTTTAATGTTTCTGAATTGGGAAGTTTGTACATGCTTTTATTATTTCATATATATTTGTATACGTAGTTTTAAAAAAAATCTTAATATTGTAGCCATATTAAGAAAAACAGATTTATATTGTACCACTATCAAAATTTAGCAGAAGTTATGGATGCTTAATCCCAAAATGTTGGTCAAAATGTATTGCCAAATGTACCACATTCCCTTCAACCACATATAGACATATAGTGATATATATATAATGCTATGATCTGGCCACCTTTGATCACAACAGTAATTGACTTATTAGCCCAATCATTAACTATGATGAGCATACTGTGGGACATTATCAGCTTACAACCTGTTGCTGATAATGTTAACTACATATAATAATATTTCTTACTCATCTTATGGGTATAAACTCATATCATCTAAGTATACTAGAATATTTATTAGCTCTGGTGAGACATATTATTAAATACTAGAACAATGCTAATATCAACCTAGGTTTAAACCTATACCCTTTGATGAGATTATGCACAGCTTGGACCATAGTTCTCAGGATTTTTGAAAGTCAGTGGTAATGTTGCACTACTTAGCTAACTTGATAAAATGCACAAATGAAAGGTAGAACTGTTATAATAATAATAGTTTATTCTATTAGCAATGTACAAGTAGTACTTATACCCTTTCAAACCATTAGCATTACAGCAATTATACTATATATATATATAATGCACACACATCTACGTGTTAAGTAAACACATATATAAATAAATTGGTATAGTTGATAATTAAAAATTTACAGAAAAAGGAAAAAAAATACTTATATTTATACACATTTATAAATATAGAAAAAAATAAAGTTTATTTTACTTCAGTTCCTGTACTTAGTTCTTTTGTATTTGAATGAGGTCCTTTTGTCAGAAAAAATATAGTTATCCAAATAAGAAAAGTAACCCTTTATTCAGTAATAAATATTGTTTGTGACAACTTTTATTTTGTTTTCTTTTGTGGAATTTTGACATAATATTTTTTTATTTATTCACAGTTTAAAATGAGTTCTTTATTTATAATCTCACGAATTTAGCCATGTGGTTTTTCTTTTAAAAGAAATGTGAATTCTGCAATGTTTAATAATATGGTTATGGCATTTCTTTATTAATTAGGTCACCTTTTTTCCATCAATAGTTTTCTTTTTCCTTGGTAAAGCATGTTTATTTATTTACTTATGAAAGAGTTAGAATGAGAACAATTAAGTTTCTTTTTCCATGCTAGGTCATTCAGTGAGACATTTTATCTTCTTCCATGGAGCACTGTGCCACTGAAGGATGAATAGCTTAAGTTTCTCAGCAAACCATTTGTTTAATATTTATCACACATACATAGAAAACCATTGTGTATTTAATTTATATTGCGTTTTTTTACTTTTCAATTTCTAGTACATATATATGCATTTGGCTGGTTTTCACAAAATCTGCAAGTCCAAACTGTAGACTGGTCTGACTTGCTGAACTTCTGGCCGCTTTTTTATATGTTATCAGACTTAATTAATTTCATTCAACCTCCATAATGTGTTTATGAATAAGCATTAATTAAACAAAAAAAATTTTTTTTAATTATTATCAGTCTGTTTTTTTGATAAACACATAGAAAAAAAATTATGATGATTCATCATGATCTGAAATAAAAAAACAGCAAAATAGGAAAATATTATTTTCTTTTTGAGTTGTATACTTAATCATTTTGAAATAGTTAAAATTTCTATTTGATTAACTTTAATAAAACTATTTTCTTTTTTTCTGTCATTTTCCAAAACTGATTTTTACCATCAGTTAATGAAACCTTTTTTTTTCTTTATTTTTGTATAGAATATTTATTTGGGAGAAAATGTAAATGAACCCACATGCACTACATTGGAATTACAGTTTATTTAGTGACGTTTTAGTATTAATTTTCTATTACTTAATGTTATATTGTTTAACCCTTTATTGACTAAAGTGTTTCAAAATAAAAAAGAAAATATTCATTCTTAATATAAAATCTTTTTCAATGTGGGGTTTCTTATTTATTAGATTGAGTAAAACTTTGATTGTTTTTATTCATCAATTACATTTCTATTCATAAAAATATTAATGTAAAATAACTAGAATTGTTTTAATTTAACTTCTAAAAATTGAATTAGTTTTCATTCAAATTGTTAAAATATAATGAAAAAAAATTGAATTCTAAAAAAAAAAAAAAGAAATTATTGTCTGCAATAAAACAAAACAATTATTTTTCAACCAATTATAACATATAATCATCATTGATTTTTCTTCACTTAGAAGTAGAGTTGCCGATTATTCATTTCTGGTGCTTTTTCTTCTTCTAAAAATTAAATATTTATTAATAAAAATCTAATTCTAACTACAACTGGGTCTCTTTTTATGCAGTAGATAGGTTCCACAGAAAACCCGCATTAAAAAAGTTGCACAAAAATAGACTTAACTTATCTTGAAAAATGTGAAATGTATTCCATAATTTTTGAAAATCGCATAAAACCAAAGTGACAAGGTAAAATTACTTTAAAATTCGCATAAAAAAAAAATAAAGAAATAAACTATGACTAATAAAAAATTTCAAATATTTGAAAAAAAATTACAGAAGACAAACTTTTTTTACTTTTTTTTATTAACTATTTAATATTATTCAAAACAATATGTTTTTATAAACAATGAGGATTGCCAATTCCTCTACTAGCTTTGTGATAAAAGCTTAGCTAGAGCCAGCACTTAAAATATCTCTGTCAGGAACCCCTGGTTCTGGCTAAGCATTTATCACAAAGCTTGTAGAGGAATTGGCAATCCTCATTGTTTATAACTTACAAGCTTAAGAGATAGGGTCATGTGATCTATGACTCTTATTTTGAATATGTTTTTATGTGTAATTTATTTTACATTTTTTCATATATATTTTAATCATTATCATTATTTGACAATATGCAGTTCATTTGTGACTAGTAAGACATCAGATTTGTCACAAGAGGAAATACAATTAGCACCAACTTCAATCTCGTGCTGTG
Source organism: Epiperipatus broadwayi (assembly GCA_028023455.1). Classification (NCBI taxonomy): domain Eukaryota; kingdom Metazoa; phylum Onychophora; class Udeonychophora; order Euonychophora; family Peripatidae; genus Epiperipatus; species Epiperipatus broadwayi. Next base: position 3,828,887 of record JAQFVV010012499.1, read on the forward strand.
TTAATGGTTTTCTGTCGACAATGTAATCAGTAATTAAACTTTGAGACAATGATCTTATTAATTGTTTATGAAGCTTGCAATATCCAGACTTCTATGTCTACCTGTTAAAGAATGCACTTCCACGAGTGCAACTATATATATATGTAACATGATTTTCTATGAGAGTGTTAATAATGACTAACGGTTAAATTTTTTTTTATATACATATATACATGAAGATACTTTTAGACAGAAAAAAATTACAAATAAAAATATTTAAAATTTTTTAAAGATACATTCTTTTTAAGTAGAAATAAAAGTTCTTAAATATTTTTACTTGCAACTTTTTTCTGTCTAAAAGTTTCTCCATGTATACATGTGTATAAAAGAAAATATAAACATACACAGACATACAACTATTTAGCTCTCACTGGAATTTAGTTCATAATTTGTGTCATTAACAATTAAAATGATCATGTTTGCTGTGAAACGAACAGGTTCCACTTCTGTTTCATTATCTTTTTCTAAATCTTCTATGGTATCTAAATTTATTGCCAAACCTTTTTCCAACAGGCATATAAAATATGTAAAATATAATGCGTGTATATAAAATGGGGAAATCCCAATTTTAAGTGGAATATGAACTTCTTTATCACATAAAAGAAAACCACATAAAAAGATATTAAGAAGAAACATGAACCGCATAACTTCAAAATCGCATTAAAAAAATCCGTACAAAAAGAGACCTGTGTGTACATTATTAGTCAAAATATTGTGAAAAATAATTATAAATTTACAAATAATTGTAAAAAATAAATAATTTTAACTCACTGTCAATGAATGTCAGTGATTAGCTGAGAGGTCATCGCAGCTGCCTTGCAATTAAGTAGTAGTTGGTTGCAGATGGTTGTGGGTTCGTGTCCCGGCTGATGCTATGACACATGAAAATAAAAATAAAAATAGCAGTCGATTATTATTCATTTCTCTTGAATTATTCTTTTAAATATTAAATATTTTTGAATAAAAGTCTATATTTAAGTATATTATTAGTCAATAAAAGTTAATTATAAATGTAAATAATTATGGAAAATATAATTTTTCATGCTAAAAATTTATTATGAAAGACTAAATTATATTTTGTGTGATGTCCAACATTGATAGAAACTCTTACTGAACAAGAGATTGAATGTTAGTTCTCTTTAAGCACTATATAAGGTAAAAAGGGATGGACAGTTGACTCTTTGTAATACCATATATGGCAGCTGAAATTCAATTTTTTCACTAAAATACTGCCATCTGCAGATCTTTTCACAAAATAAAATAGAAATATATATCAAATTAGCTTTTTATGATAAACAAGCTTAAAATAAAGAAAATAGGCCCAGATATGGCACAAAATGTAAAATGAGATTTTTTTTTGTAAATGCCAGTTAGTTGGCTAATTAGCATTTTTATAATTTAACCTTTTATTTACTGATGCTTTTAATAATTAATATATTGTTAAATATTAGATTTATATTTAATATTCACTTTTAATATATGATGTGATTATACATAGCTATAGTATATATTGTGTGAATGTTGTAAATTAATTGAAAATAATCTTTTAATTCACAATTAACTGTGTATATGTAGATATATTTATATATGCTATTGATAGACCATTGAATGTGACAACATTGTTTGGTGTTTATTTACAGTCCAGCAAATATTCAATTATTTTTATTAATTAAATAAAGTATTGAATTAATTCACAATGTTTTTCATTCCAGTATTTTTAATTGGTCAGGTTTATGAATAGTTATTTTTTTTATTTTGTTAAAAAAAATTAATTATTCAGTATTTATGAGAGATAAAAATATTTTAAATGTAATTGAAAATTGTAAACAATATGGAATTGATAAGAAAATTTACCATAAATATTAGTAGTATCAAAATAAAATAAAAAGTTTTTTTTTTTGCCTATATTTTTCTTTTCTACAGTTCTCTGTGTAGTATTTATAATTGTTGTAGTTTGTTTTATTCATCTTGAATGCATTTAATATTTTTGAAGAAAAAAACCATCTGTATAAACACATTTTTTTTGAATTTAAATTGAATACTGATTTGATATCATCATTAAGTGAGTGATAATAGTTACTGTTTTATTTCTGTAAATATTGCAAATTTTTTAATTAATTAAATAAAGTTTTGAATTAGTATTTGATTAAAAATATTTTTTCATTTCTAATTACCTTCTTTTTCTACATCTTATAAATTAGAAAGCAGTAACTACTTATAAAAAGGCATAATGAGCTATTTCTTGAATTTCTTCAATTTTAAACATTGTATTTATTTCAGAGTGCATCCCTGATGACTATTCAAAAGTATAACATGGATATACAGTTTTATAATGTTCATTCTTTAGATACTATACAGTTTATATAATTATAATGTACACATTTTAATTTTTTTTTGTATATATTGATATAGAAAGATGTTTGTGTTAAGATAATAAAATTAATAAGTTTAAATAAGGAAAACCATCATTAATTTGATATATGCAGATATGTTTGTCTTCAAATACCAATATTAACAATTTTCATTATTTTTCATAATATATATTTGGATTTATATTAAGTTCAACAAAGCTGATGAAAAGTATAATTTGATTTTCTTTCATATTTTTTTTTTCTATTTTATTTCAACTGTCATATATGTCTTGCCAAACAATATTTTGTAATATTTGATTGCTTAAACAATTTAAAAAATGAAGAGTAAAACTTAATGTTTCTTGAAGAAAAAAAGAAAGTTAATTAAATTGATATCAGATGGGATTTTTATTTTATTTTTGTAAGTATGTTTCATGTCAAACGTTTTAATCCATTATAAAACTAAATAAGGAAAAGGTTGAAGTAATTATTTTTCTAGCAGATGTTTTTTTTTTAAAAAAAATGTAACCAATACCATTTGTGGAATTTATAATAATAGAATTTTATTGTATGTTGTATCTTCAAGGCCATGTAAAAATATGTTGTTTATAATTTTCTTTTATTGTTAATAATACATAGAAAATGTAAATGTTAGTTTAGATTTTTTTTTTTTTAATACTGTTGGAATGGGTTTAGTACCAGTAAAAAAAAAAAAATTGTGTATGGGAAGGAGTGGATTTAGTTAAATTTTTTGTTAAAGGATTATATAAACCTATCTTTAAAAAAAGAAGCCATCCATATTATGTACATCTGTTGTTAAATGTGAATTGAAAAAAAAAATGCTGTTTGATCTGTGCAATAGTCAAATAATATATAAAAATGTTTTATTGTATTGAAAAAAAGATAAAATTTTCAAATTTCAATTGACAGACTGAAATGTGTGATAGTTGATATTTTCTAAATGAATATTTATAGAAGTAATATTATAACAAGCTTCAAAATGCAAACAAGACAATTATGTTATTTATTGGGCATCTCTTTATTTACTTGTGCCCAATGCTCTATAGCATTTATACTGAAATTCTTAAGTTAAATGATTATTCATACAAATATTTTATCAATCATCATTAATATAGTATTTGACATAAGCTTATGCAATATATATTATATTTAAATGCTCACTGTAGTTTTGGGAAGATTTGATTTTGAAAATTGTGACATTCAACTGCATAAGATTTTTTTAGTTAGACCTGTTTATGGTTTTTAATTTATTTATGACTCTTTGATCAACTATCAAATATTGCACTTGGTTAATAATATACTATTTTCCAGGCTTAATGAATCTAAGGTTCATTTTGACTATTACTTATGATTTGTGCTTCCTTGCCATTTTGCTTTCTTTTTTTTTTTTTGAGCTGCATTAATGATCATATTTTTCAAATATACCAGATCACAATAGTAGAGATTAATATAAAACTCCAATATTCTTTGAACTTAAATTTCTAAAGAATTTCCATTAATAATTTAATCTTTATGGCATTTCATAAAATTGATTTTTTTTTTTGAAGTATTGAAATTTAACCTGGTTTACTAGTTAGGGTAGTAGTTTTTTTTTATTTTTTATTATAGATGGGGTTAGAGTTATACTTTTAGATATGAATTTTGTCTATAAATGGATAGTACTCAACAATTAATTATAACAGGATGGAATGTTGGGTCATCAGGAATTGAATATTGTTTCTGTTTCTTCTGTTACAAGCAATCTCTTGCATTTTTCTTTGATATTTTTTTAATCTTTTTTACCTTCTTTATTATTATTATTATGATGATGATTCAACAATGACAATAATGTTATTAAACTTTGTTTACAAAAATTATACAGGTTCAATTGCAAGAGTTACAGTGACAATCTCCCCATCCCCCTTGGGTTTAAATTGTCCAATATTTAAAGTTACATCAATCATTTGTAATTTATATTTAAGTATCAAAGTTTCTAAATTATTAATATATCTGCAAAAAACTTGTTCTATCTTCAATTTGCTAGAGCTTAGTTCAATATACAAAAACTGAGAACGCTAACTGTTGAGCATTTATTTATACTGTTTTAAATTAAGAGGTTCACTGGTTGCTTGAGAAGCGATTAAGTTGCCTTATGTCTGTCTGGAGGAGCAATTCTGGAATCCATATTCTTAAGTTTCTTTATAAATGTTGATGAATGTCACCTGGTATTATTTCCTAAAATAAATGTACATCGAGGTACACGAAAATGCAAATAGTATAAATGTATTAGCTCGAGCTGTGGGTGTGGTAGACTTTTGATATGAACTTGTAATTTGTTGAATTGAAAATTTTGGTTGCCTATATGTATTTAAGATGAGATTGTGAATTTTGTTCAAAGCTTTACATGAGTAGAAAATAAGTTTCTGTGTTACTTCAGCGGCATGGCACAGTCTACAGAGTGGATCATTGTGTTTGTACAGCCATTTGAAATCTGATAAAGTACAAGATATTTAAGGCATGCAGATTAAGTTGGATTAGAAAATCAAATAATTTTGGATCAAGTGACCATCTGTGTAATAGTTGTTTATTGTTGATTGCATTATAATATGAGAAATTTACAACAGAAAGAGTGATGGAGTATCGCAAAGAGTGTTGTAACAGTCAGATTTGTACACTCATGCAACAATATTCAGAGCCCAAGCAAAATATACCAAAGCTGACCGGAGTGAGGTGGTTGAGACCTCTAGTCCGACCAAACTCCAACTCATCTGCCAGTACTTCAAATTTAACACCTTATGAGAGACATTCCTGAGGCTACACTCAGTCCTCATTTAACCGCGAGCCGACATAGAACAGGGAGAAACACGAGATTTAAGGTCATTACTAACCTAACTAAATAAGTGATATATAACACTTAACACTCTATTAATCTTAACTACCAGACATACACACACAGCATATAAACTCATTAAGAAATTGGAGTAATGAACTGTGACATTTAATAATATACAGTGGATTGGATAAAATACTATGGATTGGCTAAGATATTGGTTTGGTTTGATCTAGAGTCTGAGCAAGAAAGATATACAACAGTTTATATTTAAAAGGATTTATTAAAACAATAACAAATGATCTAACACAAAATATCATAATGGCAGGGATTGTATAATCTTCACAAGGTATTCAATACAGGCAAGCATGTTACAATAGTTGGGACTGTTATCAAGTACATCTGTTCCCTTTTAAACACATTACAATACATGTGTGTATGAGTTATAGAGGTTATGCATAATTATTTAATATGCTCATCTTGTGAACTTGACTTGCTTAAGTTAGAAGGTGATACTTTAATAGAGATGATGATGAGTACAGCCAGTTTTAATGGCTGTTATACATACTAATAAAATGAGCAACTAAATAAACTCAGAATCATGCAGATTCAACCTGATAACCCAGATTCAAACTCCAGCCTAAAGCTGAATGATTAATTACTATGGGAAAAAGAACTGGTTACCATTAGGTCCACATATATGTGCTATGGTGCTATATAATATTAAAGAAATAAACTTGCAGGGCGAGTGTGTGATTCTTCAAGAGCTTCAGCATCACATGTTCGGTTTGCTCTGAGACCGACGGTTTGCTGCTATTGATATATGAACATAAAGTTTAGGGAGTCGGATTGGCTTTAGGAAAAATCTGGGTCCGCACACCCCCAGTTCTAATGAAGATAGCCATAACCCGAACTAAATAAAGGGGCGGTTTGTTACCGTGAACCCTTGTCAGAGGCAGCAAAACGTAACACATATAAGTGTACTGTATAAAAACACACCCGCAGTGCACGCAATATATATATATAAAGCAATAAGTATGCATATAATTAATTGCGCCTAAAACAGATAGCTTTTATCTGTCAAGCTAATTCAAAACAGTTCTTAATATTAGCATAATAAGTCTGCTAATAAAATGGGCTTAAACTATATAAAAATAATCTAGTTAAGATCCTGAATCTGCATATAAATATTCTTAATTAAGGAGGGAAAGTATATTCGATGGGACTTAATACAAACATTAGCAAATATACTTTATCATCTCTAGACAATATATATATCCCCTTCCAACTAATAGATATCAAAAGGTTATAATATAAGATCGGTTAAGCAATCTTAAAAAATACGATCCCACAATATGTATATAACTATGATAACAACGAGTGGTTAGCGCATTCGTTTATTACCAATATTATAATTTCGAAACAATGATTTAATAAAATAAACCATGCTTTTAAAATGTCTAAGTGAAGATCACAATTATCTCCTTTATAAATTACTTAATTAGTTTCATTGTTTCGAAATCTGAGCATATTATCACATATTAAACATAACAAAATGCATTTAAACAAAATATTAAAATTACTGAAATTAGGCAAGACCGTTAGTTTGTAGGAATTGAAGAGAATAAATTTCGGACATTTAATGAGTATATAAAAAAAATATGAAATCTTTTAATTCATGAAAGATTTCAGCAGTTTATAAAATTAAAGTAAGTGATCTTTTCTTCTTTTACATTATATATAAAGTTACACAGATTGTTAGTTTCCTTTTATAAGAGGGTAAAATTAAAGAGTTTTTATAATTTAGATAGAACGTTCTTTTTAAAGTGTTATAAGAATTTATAGATTAAAGTTCATACTGCAGTTTTCTTTTAAAATTATTACCATCTCTCTGCCTCCTTGATTGGACTTGAAGCGTACATCAATGATAGTGGCGGGAATAGGGCGTCTGACAGCGTCATAATCTTCAGTGGCCTTTCAGATAGGTTAAATTTCTTCATATTCTCCATGCAGGTTGCTGGAAAGCCTATTCGAAGGAATGTTTAGAGGAACTGAGAGCAGCCATCTGGCTCAAGAGCCAGTAAATATATTATTTTACTCGATCATTTTGGATTTTGGTCTCCACAACAATTTTCAGAAAAAAAAAAGCAAGCTAAAGAAAAAGAAAAATCCGCAATATTTATATTCCCTAGATCAAAAGCCAGCGACTATCTATTTTAAAACACAATTCAAACTTCTTCTAAGTTTTACAGCCTGCGGTCTCTTTTGATTCTTATCTTTCTCTTATCTTGTTGCCCAAACTTTTACTGGTTTGATCTGGGAAAGGAAATTCATTACAATCGTAATGAATGAGCTCTAGAACAATGTCAATAACCTAGGGACCATCTGATCCCACCTGCGAATTATTCTAAATAAAAATCTGCGATATTTATATTCCCCAGATCAAAAGCCAGCGACTATCTATTTTAAAATACAATTCAAACTTCTTCTAAGTTTTACAGCAGTCTGTCTCTTTTGATTCCAATCTCTTTTTTTCTTATCTTATTGCCAAATTTTTACTGGTTTGATCTGGGAAAAGAAATTCATTACAATCGTAATGAATGAGCTCTAAAACAATGTCAATAACCTAGGGACCATCTGATCTCACCTGCGAATTATTCTAAATAGTCTTATTACCAATCTGTGAATTTCGCATGTGATTTATAATTTACCTAAACCAAACTTGTTAAAGAATATTTAGCCACATTTTCTAAACAAAATAACCCTTATACAATATATTATTTATATAAATGCTGCAATATATCCATACAAAAATTAATATCATTATCATTTAAAGGTGCTTGTATGTGTGACAATAAACATACAAGTGTTTGAATACATATAAAACTGTGATTACATATATAACTGTGTAAATGATTATATCGCTGTGTGGACACATATACAACTGTGTAAACATATATATACAGCTGTGTAAAGGCATATACCACTGAGTGGATACATACACACTTGTACTAAAGAGTGTTCAAAACGGGCATAGATGTGTCTATGGAGATATAAAGGTGAAACAGATAGAAGGACAGTAATATCTGTTTCATTTCCCCAAACTTACAAAAAAAAAATCAATGAAAAAAAAAAGATTTTACTTGGTGAAGAATATCCCTCAATAATACCACTATTTCATAACAAAACAAATGATGAAACAAAATATTACTTGCAAAATGTTTACCTTGCCTGGCTGTCTGGTCTTAAAGTGATGACAGTACACTAATACCATTATGACTAAAGTCTAAGGTTATACACATCTACCTATAACTGGTTATACTAATGCTATTTGGCTATGCTAATTTGCTAAACATGTGGTTATTACATATATATATATATATGAGCACACAAAATTTTAATATGTATATACTGTTGGGTTGGAATAATATAACACCAATTAGCTAACTAATTTGATAAATATCACTTATATAGAAGAACACACAATATATATATCTAACTACTGGGGTAGGGGCAATTCTATAACTGATCATGCATCATCTTTGTAGAATCTAGGAGTAATCATCAAAACTAATCTTACCTAAGTTGGGTCTGAGAGTAAGTTTTGAAACATTTTGGGTTCCTGGAGCTTATCATCTACCAGGAAGCTTCCAGACTTTCTGACTGGTTGCAGTTTGGCTTTCTTTCTAAAGGGGAAATCCTTATGATACCTCTGAAGACATCTCTTTATTAAATTCCAAGTTTGAACCTCCTTCTGGTTTCCAGTCTTGCAGACATAGGCACCTTTTCTCCTCCTTTTCCATACTGTCAGTCCTATCCGGGCACCACCAACATCTCTTTCCCAGAGTTTTCTATGCTTCCCACACTTCATCTGGGTTTGGTGCAGTTTCTTCCTAAAAGGAAAATATGTAGGATATCTCCGAACATATCCCTCTCTCAGATCCTGAGTTTGAACTCTTTTCTGGTTTTCCCTCCTAAAAACATCAGTATCTTCTTTTCTCCTCTTTCTTTTCCACCCTGTCTTTCGCATTTGAGCTCTGGAAATATTCACGCTTCTATCACAATCAAAAATCCTTCTGTCCCACAGGGCCTCGATCTCGAACTTAGCTCCACTGTCTTCTTTCACTTGATCAAACTCATCCATTTTGGGAATTTTTGTGAAATGTCTATCTTTTAAAACATTCCTGGTTATGCAAGTTTTGGTAACCTCAATTGCATTTATTTTTGGTATTTCTGGGTAAGATTTTGGCTTAATTTCTTCAATATAAATAACATTTTTAGATGAGATTGAAAGAAGATTTACTTTGTATTCTTTCTCATTTAATTCAGTATCTATAGACTCTTAACTGTTCTGAGCTATATTTTGTTGTTCAAGAGATTCCTGCATGATTTTTATATCGGGTTCCATCCCTTCCATGTTTTTTGTATCAATTCCAATATCCATTGCAGTCTCTGAATGCATTTTTGAATCCTCTGATATTTCCATTTTGATTTTACAAATATCAATACTTACTGCATCAATTTTAGACTCTTCCATATCATCTTTGACTTTAGACTCTTTTACAAATTTTACATCTCTTTTAGATCTTATTAAATCAGCTTGCAACTCCTCAGCAGTCTTTGCATCCGTTTTAAATTCTTCTACAGTTTCTTTATCAAGTCTTAACTCTTCCCCTGTTTTTACATCGATTTTAAACTCATCAATCTCTACAACTATTTCAGAGTCTTCTATTACTCCACATCCATCTTACATTCTTTTACTGTGTTTGATAGAATGTCGGTCTCGGTTTCTGTATCTACTTCTTCTTTTGCACTTTTAGTGACATATTCCACATTTAGCAGTTTTTCTGAAGGTGGATTGACAATTTCAATATCAGCCTTCATAATTTCAATTTCTTCCTTTTTAATAATCTCAATTTTTGCTTTACCAGTAATAGGATCTTCAACGTGTGATTCCTTCAAAATATCTCTAGTTGGAACTTCTAAAGTTTCTTCAACTTGCTTTAATTTAATGATATTCTCTGACTCCCTTTCTGTCCTACTATGTCCCTTTGCTAAACTATTTTTTTTACTCATTTCCAACATCTCTTTTTGCATACTAACTTGTAACATTTCTTCTACAACCTCTGAATCGATTCCTTGCTCTTTTAATCGTATTTCAAAAGGGGATTCTGACTTCTCTACTTCCTCTGTATTTACTCCTTTTACTGGTTCTACCTCAGATATATCAATTATATCCTTTTTAGCATTTTCATTGCCTGGCATACAAGAATCTGCAGTTTCAGCATGCTTGTTTTCTTGGAGACGATCTTCTGGATCTGCTAACTTTACTTGTTTGTAATGATAATGGCAATCCGTATCTGAGTCTTTTGCAACATCAAGACATTCAAATTTTCCCCTTTTACGGAATAGATTTTCTTCTCTTGGTTCACCATCCTGAGCAACACTATCCCCTAAATTTCCTTCAGGAATTTCTCCTGCTTCTCCTCCCTCTACATCTATATCCTCTTGGCTACCCTTCTTACTCTCTGCAATATCTACTGGGTGCTTCTCCAGGTTTATCATTTTCTTCTGAGAAGGCTCCTCCAGTTTGAACACTTCCTGCTGGCAGTTTACTCCCAATCTCCCCAACTCCTTCTGTAACTTCTCTATATTTTGATCATTTTCCTCTATTTTTCTGCCTAGGGTTTGCAAACCTTCCCCAATTTTAAAACCCCATTCCTGTTGGACTGTCTCCATCATCGTTTTCATCTGTAGCCAGAAGGTTGGTGACATGATAATTTGGCTTTCACCCATGACTTTCTTTGGATGGCTGTCCATAATAACTTTCAGCTTTGGTTATGACTAAGAATTATACTAATTATTAATACCTGCTCTAAATGATTATTTACTGACTCTCCCCCCAAGACGGCTCTCTCTCTCTCTAATTCCTAACTTTCAGACCACTGCATTCCTTTATTAACCTATCCTTACTACTGATCTCAATAACCACTGCCACTATCAAGTTTAAATCCTGTTTACATCTAACATACTCAAGTATTTTATAAAAAAAAAATTTTTTAAAGTAATAATAAAAGCATTTATGTAAAAAAAAATTTAAAAAAAAAATTATATTACCAATTGCACCTCCTTTCTTCCTTCACTGAAGCCGATCATTCCTAAGAAAAGACTTTAAAAAAATTTTTTTTATGAAAAATTTTGCTTTCTATGCCAGGTTTGATCTGAAGTACATGTATATATCTCCATTTATTTAATCTACTTTGACCTTGCCTCTCTTTTGTTTCCTTGCTCGTTCTCCAAACCAATCCAAATTTTTATAATACGCTTAAAGCGATAGAGCCTCTTTATGCCAACCCTTTTTCTCTACCCCTGATGACAAAATTTATATGAGGATGACTATCAACCTATTCAAATCACCCTCAGGCACCAGTCACCAGTGAGCAAGAAAAACACCACATATATAACCTAAGATTCCAATTTCTAACATGTATGTGACACACATAATATCCGGTTGACACATCCTGCCTACATTCATGCTATATCTGAGCCAGAGACACTTTTAAAATTCTTTACTTAAAGTAAACAGAGTCTCAGTAAATAGACAAAAAAAAAAAAAATTATAAAATTTATATATATATGGCTCATGTGTATATAGTCAAAAATACTCCTCCCATTGCAATACCATAATTTAAAAAAAAATAATTTACATATATTTTTCAACATATATCAATTCAGAGCCTGTATTCAGAGTTTATATATATGGCTCATGTGTATATAGTCAAGAATACTCCTCCCATTGCAATACCATAATTTTAAAAAAAAAAATTTACATATATTTTTCAACATATATCAATTCAGAGCCTGTATTCAGTTCAGGACCTGTATCATTTCAGGGCATGTGAATTAACTAACTGGTTGTTCATACTCAAGAGAAAAAATATACATATGCCAATGTTGTAAGAAAAAAAAATATTTCACAAAAAAAAAATCTTTTATATATATATATCATCAATACCCACACACTCTGTTTAGGGTGTGTAACTAAGTTTGTCCATGCATGACATTGGAGAGAAAATATAATATAAATGCATATTCAAAAAAAAAAAACACATATATTCAATTCAGGGCCTATACCTGGTTCAAGACCATGTTCGGGGTCTATACTCAGTTCAGGGACATGAACATCAATTGAAGAAGCCCACTGACCTAAGCATCCATAATCAGTGAAAAAAAAATTACATAATCAGGAAAACAAAAATTTGTACTCATATATCTATATTTCAGGGTCGCGAAAATTAACTAGGCCCCACGGAAGGGCGTCCATAATCGTGGAAAAAAAAAACCTATGTAACAGTCAGATTTGTACACTCATGCAACAATATTCAGAGCCCAAGCAAAATATACCAAAGCTGACCGGAGTGAGGTGGTTGAGACCTCTAGTCCGACCAAACTCCAACTCATCTGCCAGTACTTCAAATTTAACACCTTATGAGTGACGTTCCTGAGGCTACACTCAGTCCTCATTTAACCGCGAGCCGACCTAGAACAGGGAGAAACACGAGACTTAAGGTCATTACTAACCTAACTAAATAAGTGATATATAACACTTAACACTCTATTAATCTTAACTACCAGACATACACACACAGCATATAAACTCATTAAGAAATTGGAGTAATGAACTGTGACATTTAATAATATACTGTGGATTGGATAAAATACTATGGATTGGATAAGATATTGGTTTGGTTTGATCTAGAGTCTGAGCAAGAAAGATATACAACAGTTTATATTTAAAAGGATTTATTAAAACAATAACAAATGATCTAACACAAAATATCATAATGGCAAGGATTGTATAATCTTCACAAGGTATTCAATACAGGCAAGCATGTTACAATAGTTGGGACTGTTATCAAGTACATCTGTTCCCTTTTAAACACATTACAATACATGTGTGTATGAGTTATAGAGGTCATGCCTAATTATTTAATATGCTCATCTTATGAACTTGACTTGCTTAAGTTAGAAGTTGATACTTTAATAGAGATGATGATGAGTACAGCCAGTTTTAATGGCTGTTATACATACTAATAAAATGAGCAACTAAATAAACTCAGAATCATGCAGATTCAACCTGATAACCCAGATTCAAACTCCAGCCTAAAGCTGAATGATTAATTACTATGGGAAAAAGAACTGGTTACCATTAGGTCCACATATATGTGCTATGGCGCTATTTAATATTAAAGAAATAAACTTGCAGTGCGAGTGTGTGATTCTTCAAGAGCTTCAGCATCACATGCTCGGTTTGCTCTGAGACCGACGGTTTGCTGCTATTGATATATGAACATAAAGTTCAGGGAGTCGGATTGGCTTTAGGAAAAATCTGGGTCTGCACGCCCTCAGTTCTAATGAAGATAGCCATAACCCAAACTAAATAAAGGGGCGGTTTGTTACCGTGAACCCTTGTCAGAGGCAGCAAAACGTAACACATATAAGTGTACTGTATAAAAACACACCCGCAGTGCATGCAATATATATATATATAAAGCAATAAATATGCATATAATTAATTGCGCCTAAAACAGATAGCTTTTATCTGTCAAGCTAATTCAAAACAGTTCTTAATATTAGCATAATAAGTCTGCTAATAAAATGGGCTTAAACTATATAAAAATAATCTAGTTAAGATCCTGAATCTGCATATAAATATTCTTAATTAAGGAGGGAAAGTATATTCGATGGGACTTAATACAAACATTAGCAAATATACTTTATCATCTCTAGACAATATATATATATCCCCTTCCAACTAATAGATATCAAAAGGTTATAATATAAGATCGGTTAAGCAATCTTAAAAAATATGATCCCACAATATATATATAACTATGATAACAACGAGTGGTTAGCACATTCGTTTATTACCAATATTATAATTTCGAAACAATGATTTAATAAAATAAACAATGCTTTTAAAATGTCTAAGTGAAGATCACAATTATCTCCTTTATAAATTACTTACTTAGTTTCATTGTTTCGAAATCTGAGCATATTATCACATATTAAACATAACAAAATGCATTTAAACAAAATATTAAAATTACTGAAATTAGGCAAGACCGTTAGTTTGTAGGAATTGAAGAGAATAAATTTCGGACATTTAATGAGTATATAAAAAAAATATGAAATCTTTTAATTCATGAAAGATTTCAGCAGTTTATAAAATTAAAGTAAGTGATCTTTTCTTCTTTTACATTATATATAAAGTTACACAGATTGTTAGTTTCCTTTTATAAGAGGGTAAAATTAAAGAGTTTTTATAATTTAGATAGAACGTTCTTTTTAAAGTGTTATAAGAATTTATAGATTAAAGTTCATACTGCAGTTTTCTTTTAAAATTATTACCATCTCTCTGCCTCCTTGATTGGACTTGAAGCGTACATCAATGATAGTGGCGGGAATAGGGCGTCTGACAGCGTCATAATCTTCAGTGGCCTTTCAGATAGGTTAAATTTCTTCATATTCTTCATGCAGGTTGCTGGAAAGCCTATTCGAAGGAATGTTTAGAGGAACTGAGAGCAGCCATCTGGCTCAAGAGCCAGTAAATATATTATTTTACTCGATCATTTTGGATTTTGGTCTCCACAACAATTTTCAGAAAAAAAAAAAGCAAGCTAAAGAAAAAGAAAAATCCGCAATATTTATATTCCCTAGATCAAAAGCCAGCGTCTATCTATTTTAAAACACAATTCAAACTTCTTCTAAGTTTTACAGCCTGCGGTCTCTTTTGATTCTTATCTTTCTCTTATCTTGTTGCCCAAACTTTTATTGGTTTGATCTGGGAAAGGAAATTCATTACAATCATAATGAATGAGCTCTAGAACAATGTCAATAACCTAGGGACCATCTGATCCTACCTGCGAATTATTCTAAATAAAAATCTGCGATATTTATATTCCCCAGATCAAAAGCCAACGACTATCTATTTTAAAATACAATTCAAACTTCTTCTAAGTTTTACAGCAGTCTGTCTCTTTTGATTCCAATCTCTTTTTTTCTTATCTTATTGCCAAATTTTTACTGGTTTGATCTGGGAAAAGAAATTCATTACAATCGTAATGAATGAGCTCTAAAACAATGTCAATAACCTAGGGACCATCTGATCTCACCTGCAAATTATTCTAAATAGTCTTATTACCAATCTGTGAATTTCGCATGTGATTTATAATTTACCTAAACCAAACTTGTTAAAGAATATTTAGCCACATTTTCTAAACAAAATAACCCTTGTACAATATATTATTTATATAAATGCTGCAATATATCCATACAAAAATTAATATCATTATCATTTACAGGTGCTTGTATGTGTGACAATAAACATACAATTGTTTGAATACATATAAAACTGTGATTACATATATAACTGTGTAAATGAATATATCAGTGTGGACACATACAACTGTGTAAACATATATATACAGCTGTGTAAAGGCATATACCACTGAGTGGATACATACGCACTTGTACTAAAGAGTGTTCAAAACTGGCATAGATGTGTCTAAGGAGATATAAAGGTGAAACAGATAGAAGCACAGTAATATCTGTTTCAGTGTATTTGCCAATAAGTGTATTTACCAAGAGGATGTACAGGTATTTGAATGTGTATACTTTGTACTGATTTAATAAGAGATATGAGGTAACCAGATGTTGGTGGGAGCATGACAGTAGGTGTTATGGGAATTCAACTAGATTAACTGTCTTCTGAGTTCTGAAAGTTTCAAGGTTATAAAGTTTCCAATTCATTTTGAGTAAATTATTGACTAAGCTGTTTACAAGATATGGAAACTGCCTTCTTTCCTCACAGAAGCTTATTGCAAAGGGAGGAAATAGTAGATGTAAATACTTTTGTGAATTTAATTGTGTGTGTGTAATAATTTATTTTTGTTAGAACAAGTATATTGAACAGTTGGATTTTTGAATAGATAGAAAGCTATGCTTTGGATAAAGTAGGAATTTTTGGTGTGTAATCCTTAAATTTGTTTATAATTTTCTACTTCTTCATTTTCCTATGTATTGATTTCTACTTTAACATATCATACCATTTACATACACCTTTCTTAAACACTACCAATACTCTTTATTTATTTCAAACTGTTTCGATTATTCTGCAGTCATAGTCAAAGCTACTATATTCAAATATATAATTATATAATTAATACACTTACACATATTCATATGTTTGAGAAAGATAGTATAAAAATGATTAATTATACAAATAATAGAAGGGATAGAAAAATTAAAGAGGCAATCTTGATTAAGAATATAAAACCAGATCTTAATAGGGATTTTGGGGTAAAAACAATAATTTTATAAACAATTATTATTAATAATAGTTTGAATTTGAAAAAAGGTTTAAAGAATAAAGTTGAAGAAAATGATAATAGAGGGAGTGTTAAACAAGTGTACAAATTTTGAAAATTTTGTTAGTTGGGTTTTGGAAATAGGATTGTGAAGAGGTAGATAATTTTTGTATTGTAATGTAAAAAAGTAATTTGTAATGTGGGAAAAGGTAATTGATAAGTATAAAATATTTAATAAGAATAAGAAAAGATTAGAAGTTGATTTATAATATAAGTAAAATGACAATAATATGTATTAATTAGTAGAATAAATGTTAAGGTTTATAATTATAATAAATAATATTTTTAAAAAAATAAAATAAAGTGATATAAAATAAATTGT
This sequence comes from Epiperipatus broadwayi, assembly GCA_028023455.1. Classification (NCBI taxonomy): domain Eukaryota; kingdom Metazoa; phylum Onychophora; class Udeonychophora; order Euonychophora; family Peripatidae; genus Epiperipatus; species Epiperipatus broadwayi. The sequence continues at coordinate 3,845,858 of JAQFVV010012499.1, forward strand.
TATAAAATAAATATTGATAGAATTATTTTAAGAGTAAAGTAATAAAATGGGACATGATTATTTAGAATGATCAGATTAAAATGTATATTTATTTTTGTTTATATAGGGTATTTAAGTATGTATATGAGTATGTGTAATATTTGAATATTGTAGCTCTGATGATGACTGCAGGACAGTTGAAACTTAGTTTGATATAAATAAAGATTATTAATAAAGTGTTTAAGAAGGATGTAAATGGTATGATTAAGTTTGTTTTGTATGTTTTGTCTCATTCCATGTGTCGCCAAATAAAATGGGAAGCCAAGAAGTTATTTGGTAATTACACACTGTACATCACTTGGTGGTCTGTTTCTCCTTAAAAACATAGTGATATAACATTCCTAGACCTGTCGACTTTTCAAAATATGTTTTTTTTATATGGCTTTTTTGGTTCAAATATATGGTATTTTTTCTTACAACTTTTTTTTTTTAGAAAATGTACATTATAATGGAGACTTTTTAAAAAAAAAATGCGGGTTTTTTTTTTTTTAAATATTTATTTTTGTTTTTGACTTTTTTTTCAAGAAAATGTACATTATAATGGAGAGTTTTCTGGTTTTTTTTTTTTTTGTTGGTTTAAAAATGCGAGGTTTTTTGGTTAAATAATAAGTGTGTATTTTTGTTCAAAATGTACCTTCTTTTTTTTTAAAAACAAAATGTCTTTTATTAATTTTATAACAAATAGGTTTTTTTTACATTATATGACATGTCTTCTTTTTCTAATTATAGTACATGTTTTATAAAAAGCTTTTGTTTTTTATAGCACGTTTTATAAAAAGCTGTATTGTTTATAAATAAAACAGCTTTTTTTTTTATACCAATCAAAATAGTAAATTATCTTCCCAAAAAAGTGTGCATGTTGTTTGATTTATAATAATTAAAAACACTCAAACAAATGTACACTTTTTGGCTGTTGTTTTTTAGGCCATCTAAAACTTTCCTTAACCCCCTACCCTTCAACACTGACAGTCTGGGTGTTAATTGACTTACACAAAATAATTACAACCACAAAACAGATTCATTGAATACATAAATTTATTAACAACATATGACTAGAATTAATAACATAATAGTTTGCCTGTAGCCATGCGAGTAGCATACAAACTGCCAAGTTTGTCTAAATCTAAGGGACATAGATTTTCTACATACACATTGAATGACATGTGGAAGGATGTTTTGACCCTGCAGAAAGGCAACTGTATCACTTTCTGTGTTTGTGACGTCCCACAGTTGAAAGGATATGCTACTGCCTTCAGCCATTTTGTTATATTCGTACGAGTTGCAACAAAAACAGATTTTCACAAACATCATCTGCAATCATCCTCTGGCAGACCCCTTTCCAAATTTTAAACCAACAATAAAATGCATAGGGAAGTATTCATGATACACTGACAATTACTAGTACGTAAAAATACGTCAGTTGGGGTCTACTGAAAACCCATTTCCATCAACAGTTAAACAGTTGAAAGACATTTCACTACACACACCCACATATTAAATGCTAGTGAAAATAGGAAGTGATGTCACGAGGCACAATTAAACGGCTATTACGATCGTAGTGTTGATATTAGCTGTAGGTTTAGATGCAGAAGAATTGGCTGCATTTAACTGCTATCACCTGGGCATAAAATGGCTACTATGATCATAGTGGTGTGTTAGCCATAGGTTTGGCTGCGTAAGCAGTATTATTTTGTGTTTTTATATAGAAACAGCGCCATCAAGCAATGTACAGTGGCTAATTAACAAATACCACCATGAAACATGGTGGGTTTTCCTTTAAAGGTTTTAATATGTGGTTTATTGGTATACAGTGACCATGCAGCAGTTTTGTTAAGATTGCACTTTAGTTTGTTTGTAGATACGTAGTTTTGAAGTATTGGCAGTTGTTTGAAGGGAGATGAACTGTTCTGTGTTGGGGATATGGATACCAGCTATTTTCTGCTGAATTTGCATTAGAAGAGGATTGATACAATAAGTAAATAGAAATGCGCTTATCGGTGTTCCTTAGAAAATGGTTTGAATAGAAGTGAATGAATTCAAATTTTTTCTTATTAAGAGTAATGTGTACCACATGGTTAGTATTAGGTTGGTGATTAGATATAGTAATGTAGTTGATATTGTAGTTTCAGCAAGCATATTTATTAATATTTTAATTTGAACTGAATCAAAGGCTACATCAATGTCAACTGTATACTCATAGGTGTGTATTTTTTTGTGCAGGTTTATATATCCTCCTTAGCAAACTGTATTGGTGAAATCAGGGGAAGCAAGTGCACCTCTAATTAGTCTTTTATGATTTTTTCCAGATTTTTATGGCTAGTGGATCCATGGAGATAGACCGAAAGGTAGAGAGTATAGATATATTGATGTTGGCTTTTTGATGAATGGAACCAAAGCTACAGGATATAGGCCTTTATTTGGATATATTTTCTGTGAGAGATGGTTAGCAAGGCTACAGAGATATCTGTTAGTGAATTGACTAATTTGAGAAAATATAAAATTGTGTATTCCAAGAGTTCCTGGATGACATGACTTTTGAATGGTCGCCAGCATATTATTAAACTGATCAATACAGATTGGTTCATGTGTTTCTGGTTCAAAATAACCTGGAGTTGCATTGCAAGCAGAATGTGTTTGTATTTTTTCTGGAAATGTTGGCAAATTGGATGGATCATATTATAACTGGCATAGGCAGCCTCTTCGATTTGCAGTGCCATTGGGACTCTCATCTCAGAGGGGTGGCCTAATGCCCATCTAATATATCCCCCAAGTCCAAGTATGTTGCTGACAGACAGATTTTTGCTTTTTTGATTGCAAGATGTGTTGACAAGTTTTATTGTATGTCTGTATAAGCTGAAGTAATAAATTTAACGTTTAGACATTAAGAGAAAATGGATTATTAAAAGGAAGGGCAATCAATATTATAAATGATACTTAATGTTAAATAGTTATTATAAGTGTATTTTATTAGATTGCATATATATATTTGAAATATTTAATCAATTGGTGTGTGTGCATAGGAATAAAAAAAAGTTTATTTAAATAGTGTTCTCTTTTAATTGCATCACCATGATTATATGATAATAATTATTAATATGTACTCATCATAATGGACTGGGCCCCCTGTCTGAAATGCTGGAACTAGTCTGGGTAAAACTTCAAGTGCTGGAATCGATTGCCTTTTGTCCAGTCATGCCAGCTATATAAAGTTGTATAGATGGATGGGGTGCTTGTATTATAGATAAAGATGCCATTGGATGGCGCTATTTTCACACTAAAACTATAAAATATGAACATTCATGGGCTGTTGATTTTAATAATTTTTCTGTGCTTTTTTGTAATGTGAAAATAAAAACAAAACAAAATCGTCTTTTTTAAATATTATTTTTTATTAACGTATACAATTTAAATGATAATAATAAATGTAAAATAAAATCAACAAATTACAATTTGATTTGTGTTTTTTATATCGTATACTTTTTAAATTGTGTTACGGATTTTTTTTATCAATTTTCTATCGGATATTTTTTTACTTGTGTTATGGCTTTTTTTTTTATCAATTTTCTATTGGATATTTTTTTTACTTGTGTTACGACTTTTTTGTTGTTGTTTAACTAAAAAATAATAATCGTAATAAAGGTAAAAGTTGTTACGGTTAGTTTAGGGTTAGTTTTAGGGTTAGTGTTCTGTTTGTTGGTAATGCTAAAATAAAAAAAATAAAAATCGTAACCGTACTCGGACAGAAGAAAGAAACTCAAACTTTTTTAAACAACAACAAACACATACAAATATCTCTTTTACTTATTAAACATGTTTATAATATTTGCTTTTTATTAAATTTACAAAAAAAACCTGTAGATTTGGACTTTTCTTACTGGATATTTTTTTCGTACCGCTCTTTTTTACTTCAAAAATATACAGATGTTACTAACAGTAGGTTACTTGACATGTTACCTAATTGCAACTCAATAAAAACATAGATATTTAACATTTTCCCAAATAAAAGTTCAATACAGTACGTTGTAAAAAGTCTTATAATTATTGTTTTAAAAAATCTGAACATTTCAATAGTTTAAAATAAAAAAAAATCCAATGAAAACAACATTTCAATACAATTCAAATACAAACTCTCTCATCAAGCTGTAATTATTTTATAAATTGTGTGAATTCGGAAAATGTATTTGCTGCTATGCGACATACATGCTGTACTGCGATGCGACATAGCGGCCTGCATTCTGTAGCACAACAAAAAAGTTGTATTATAGAAAACGCGGGTTCGAACATGTCGGCCGCAGAAACAGCATTTTTTTGTGTTTTGGCGCAAAAACCGCGCCATAGAGCGGTGCCTTTAGCTATAAGATGAGTACCTCAGATGGCACCTGAGATTCGTCTCAAAACAAATAAATTGCATTGGATGATTAGTATTGTCCCAGAAGTTATGGAGGGATTCTATGACCAGGAAAAATGGTTGGGACTGTGCATACGTGTAGCCCCGATCTGGTCATTGGTGTCATTGATAGTTAATCTATCAGTGATATTCTACTCCTCTACTTGAATTTGTGATCACTGGGGCAAAGATGTTATAAATTTAGAAATGAATATAAAAATGTTTTAAAGACAAAAAAAACTTAAATAGTTAAGTAAATAATTGAATAATAAATGAAGAATAATGTTTTTCGTCTGTTATTAAAATAACTCATATAAATAAACAGTTAAATAATCTACCATAATAATATCAAAAATAATCTAATACCATAACAGTAATAATAAATAATTATAGTAATCAAATTTTCTTTCCCTGTGATCATTACAAATGTTAAACTTACCTGAAATATTGCAGATTTTGAGTGGTCTTTTGGGGGTTTAAACCCAGAATTTTTTCTTTGTTGCCTAGCAATACTAAGGTTTATTGCCACTAGTGAAATATTTTGTCTTGCAAATTATTCATTACCCATACTGAATTAGTTCAGTCTTTGTGATGACTTGAAATTTATCTTTAAAAAAACTGATATTATGCAAATTTTTAGGATTTAAAATGAATATGGTGACAGTATTAGATTAACTACCGAATTCTTCTCTTTTTTTTTCTTTCTTCTTCTCTTTCTTCATCATCACTTAAATAAGTACAGGATTTAATCACTGTGAGATTATCACACACACAGTCATTTCTCTATCCTAACTTGATTATGTCAACATGTAATATTTCTATCCTTTACTTATAGGCACAGCAATTTTGATTCCAATTTTTTTTTTAATTATCCATTTTCTTTCTTTTACTTTTAATTTTTGCTTATTTATGGATATCTGCTAATTATAATGACTAAAAAAATCGAGAGTTTTCTTTCTGCTGTTGCTTTGTCAACAAATTAATTAAGTTTTTATTCTTTTATATAAGCAATTTTTAATTTAAAAATTTATTATGAAATTTTGAATAAATAGTCTAAACAAACAGTGGATAGAACTTAAGTAAAAACATGCTTATCTCTTTATACAATATTAAAAAAAAAAGATTTTATGTTTCAAAATTTTTTTAAAATAGTTAATTCTTAATAATTATTCATATTTCAGACTAAGGAAAATCATTCATCCATATAGTTAAAATCTGGAAATAACAGCAAAAACTATCATTAATAAAATTTTTATTTTAAAAGAAGTTTAAAAAGTGAATATATTACTTAAGAAATTATGTAGATATATTATTGTTAATTGTGAGAATGATTTATATTATTTTGATATTTATAATTTAATAAAAAAGTTTTAATTGAATGAACCCCCCCCCCCCCTAAGGAATGAATAAGAATTAATCAAAAAAACTTTTATGACATCCAGCTTGTTACAGATAAAAATTGATTTTTTTTAAGTGGATCTTCCAATTTTATATAATCCTAAAAATGAATATTTAAAAAATATCTTTTTAATTAAAGCAAAATTTTTTATTTATTACATATACTTTTTAAAAAAAAAATATTCATGAATATTTTAACTGAATTTATTCATAAAGTCATTACACTTGTTAATTATATTTCGCTTTAATTTCTTATTAGAACAAAATTCTAATATATTAATTATATATATTTTTACAGTAATATATATTTAAAACAAACTTTATTATCATAATATTATAAGAAGAGTAAATTTGTACATTAAAGTTTAGTATGATAGTTGCATAACAGGGATCTAGAAAATAAAAGTTATTTTATTCATTCATGATATGCTTACTGAAAGATTTTACAAGAATGATATTTTAAATAAATTGAACAAAGAAGATCTATCATGGTTAAGTTATTGTCATAGCTGTCTGAGTTTTACATTAATAGATGAGTTTTATTTTTTTAAAACAAGATTTTACAACCCGTGAAATTTAGAAACTGTTATATTTAATAATTGATCTTAGACAATATGAGTACCTAATATAATTTATTCATAGTTTAAATTAACCTTCATTGTTGTCAATTTTCAATTCATTATATTTTATTATAAAATATAAAAGCAACATTATGCAATCAATTTAATTTTAAAGATGTGGATAAAGTAATATCATGGCATTTTCAGATCATTTAAATAAGCCTGTGCTTTAAATAGATATTTTATTTAGCAAAATCACTTTTTAATTTATGGAAAGAGATTAATTATTCTCTGTTTTCATATTTTGTCTTGCATTAGATAGTGAAGATAAATAGCATCAACACTGAGTTTAAACCTAGTTATGAGGTAAATTTGGTGATAATTATTTGATGTAGAGATTCAAAATAAATGCCAAACATGGAACACAATTTGTGGTATATTTGCTGACATTTGAACTGCAGTAATATTTTAAATCAAAGATTACCATATTTAATTTTTTTTTTACAATGATAAAGAACATATTTGATAAAATTACATAAGATTTAAATAATGTAATAAGTCTCAATATACTATGGTGTAATTACTGTAATAAGTTTGATTGGCACATGTCAAAATCGCAAACAGTAAGTTAATAACATTAATTGCATTGAAATGCGATGACTCTCTTTTTTTTAAAGATAATATAGTATTTTTTATTGTAAACAATTTAGAATATATGGGGTTGTTAAAAAAATATGGAGAGCAGAAAAAAATTATGAAAATTCAATACAATGAAGAAACTTTTAGGATACTAAGTGACAAAGGAAAAAACTGAACAATGGAAGATATTTTTCTTGAAGAAGTACAAGTACTTATTTTAAAGGTGGGGGGGGGGTAGAATAGATAGATAGTTGGAAATTAGAGTTGTGAAAACTGCAAAAAAAAAAAAAAAAAGAATAAGATTAATTAAAAATTTGGCATGTTTTTTGTATAATAAATATGAGTTGTATAGAATTATTAAGAAAGAAGTGATAATACTTGTTTTAACATTGAAAATGATGCACTTGTATTGGCCAAGGAATTTGGTAATTTTAAGATAGAATACAAAAGAAAAAAGTCGGTAGATGTGCATTGAATGAAGAGCAAAATGATTTTACTCTTAGGTAATCTAAGTTATTGCCTAAAATTGCTAATATCCAGGCTGGCATTTATATCCATAAGTAAAGAAAAGATAGATTATTCAATCTTTTTGATTTTTTAATTCTAGCAAAAGGCCAGTTTAATTTAATATTAAATAAATATCATTTTAGTACTATAAATAATTTTACTTAATATTTTAATTTAATTTTCATATTCTAGAAATGTGCAAAAATAATTTAGAATATGGTCCCCCAAGTATGTTTAATGCTCTAGAAATTTTAGTATCTTTGCCAGTATTGGTAGAAATTACAGAAAAAGTTTTCAAAATTAAAACTTATAAAAACCACCTCTCTACAATAGCCCAGGAATAATTTAGTGGAATAACACTTAATATTTATAGAATATGAAATTGCCTCTAAAATCGATATTGATGAATTAATGCAAAACTTTGCCAAAACAATCCAAGAAAAGTAACCTCTTGATAAGTTTTCTATTTAAGATATAATAAATTTCTTTTTTTATAGATATTAGAAATAATCATATATTTATACAAAAGTAGTAAAGTTAATATTTTTTTAAAAATGTTCATAATAATATAGGCATATGTGCATGTTTGTATGGATATGAGTATATACATATAAACAGAGTAAAAGGTATCTACTTTTTTTATTATTATCTAGAACCATCAGATATCCTTGCACACACGTCCTGATTAGGGGAAAGCAAATGAAACTAGTCAAAAATAAATGAAGTAGATCTCTTTTTTAATAAGAAAAATCAAAAGTAAGTTTAAAATATTTGTAAGGTTGCAATATATAAATAAAAGTAGGTTAGAAAAAATATGTATGTATAGAGGTAACAAACACATTGGACAAAAAAAGTTTTACAATAAGCAATTATTTTCTTGTATTTATATAAGAAGTGGCATATATGTGTAGAGAGTTTATTAAAGTTGCATAATTATGAGGGAAAGGAAAAGATAATACAAGTGTTTGCTAGAAAAATAGTTAGTATTTTGGAAAATTAATGTGATTTAAAAAAAAGTTTGGAGTTATATAAGAATAAAAGTTATATAACAAATAAAAAGGTGTATGTTAATAATAAAGGGAGTTAAGACAAGAGTTTTAAATACAAAAAAAGAAGAAGGAAAAATGGAATAAGAATTTAGATAATAGATGTAGTTTATATGGAAATGGGAGAGTATTGAATATTTATTGTTAGAACATGGGATGTTGAAAAAAGATCAGGATACATTTTATGAACTATAGGAAATTTAAAGAGAGAAAGAAGTAGAGACTTATTATGATTTTTTGTTTAGGTCTTTATGATGAATTTGATGAGTATAAGGACAAGATAGTGGAACTATTGAAACAGCTTTTATTAAAATGGGACGGAAGTAAACAAATGAACCAGCACTAATAAGTAATTGGGCAGTAGGGAGGGTCAACACGATTTCTTATTATATGACCTATCTGCAGAAGTTTCTGATTTTACATCACAACTCATTATTTACAATAATTATTTCTACACAATAAATAATTGATGTCTTTAGAGCAAATAAGATTCAGTTTTAAAAAAACTTTTTCAAGATTTTGTTTTGACATGTCAGTAGATGATTTGGATAATTATATTTATAACTCATAATAGATAATCAAACTTATTAAAGAGTATTGACAAGTTTTGTTTTTAAAGTGTTAATTTGAACATACACTTTTGATTTATGTAATGTTTATTTAGTTTTAATCATAATAATTGAGATAGCTAAGAAAGTCATAGATGAGATGTGGAAGAATTAAGATATTAATCTACATATGCCAATTTGTCATAGAGAGAAATTTAACATGCTGGAAAAGTGATCTAGTTTCTTGTGGAAATGTATTGTAATATTGAGTTTAGTTTATAGATATTTCCTAACCTCCAATATCAATTAAAGTATTGAGGAATGAATGGTTTAACATGTTTATAAATTAGTTTTAATTAATAGGATTAATCTATTTGTGAATTTCTTTGAGTCATTATCTAATCTGTCAGCCTGACATATAAAGTATTGATTTTTGAATAACAAATAATTTGACAATTTTTTGTAGCTTTTTATATTAAGTATGTAAAATAATATTAAGAAGTAGATTATTTTATTTTTAAGGATAATCTTGATAAAGATTTTAAGCGTTGGGTCTTGCAAAGTTTTGGATTCAGGAGCACTATATATATTCATTTTGAAAGGAAGATGATGGAAGAAATATGGCAGATGGTTCTTTTCAGTATACTTTGGTTGAATTAGTTATAAAGTATCAACAATAATTATATAATTGTTTTATATAAGCTAGATTGGATTAAATCGTTCACTAGGTTCCATTCATTATTTGTCTATTTATCTTCACAAGTATTTTTTCTATCTGGATATATGATAGAATCTAACAATTTTTCCATCATACTTGGTATTTTTTTTTTTTAATATTGTAATTGAGACTTAGTTTATAATGGCTGAAATAACATATCTATTAGCAATCGCAAATATATATGTCGTTAACATTTGTTAGTAGAATGCTATATTAAATAAACTGGAATTTCCCCCCCCTCATGTATAGTTTATATATGAAAGACTGGAAACAGAGTTTATAAATTTAATTATTGTTTTTTATTTTGTTGTCAATGTTTGAAGAGATGTTTAAGTTTTAAATTGTTAGCTAGTATCTCAGAACTTTTGTACTTAATAAGTGATTGTTATGTTTATTAGATTTCCAAAATGACAAAAGCAAATAAGATGCATGATTGATACTTTATGAATGATGTGAGTAGTTTAAAATTTATCCAAAAAATAAAGATGAAAAGTTAAATACTGTTGAATAGAAGCAGAATATTATGATGAACTTTGAATATGACCAAGAATGATGAAAGTTTATATAACATATTTCTTTTAACCATAAAGTCATAATATATTTATACATGTAGGTGAAAGAGCACAAATATAATATGAAAATGTATTTAGATAAATATTTAAATTTTCTGGATATATTGGTTTTTAAATGCTTTTAATGAAATTGCAAAATTGATTTGTTTGTTGGTATGTTAGTTTGTAAACTTTTGACTTTTTTAAAGTTAGAATGAAAATTTAAAATTGAGGTTTAATACATTTAAATTCAATAGAAGTTCTTGAAATTTGGTATATAACTAATTAATACCAGGTTAATCCATGTGGGACACTAATCTTTTTGTCAGACCACCTAGTATCTTAGATTTGAACAATATTGAATATTGGGACAATATTGAATATTTGTATTTCAAATTTAAATATTTTCTTAGAATTTTTATTTGTTTTAAATAAAATTCACAAGAGGGCAGTATAGACCCCCCCAATTTAATAACATTTTAAAATTGAGATTTAAGTAATAAGAAAGTTTGTTTATACACCTAGGTCTTGTTTTATGTGGTAGATAGATTCCTCAGAAAACATACACAAAAGAAATTGCACAAAAATAGACTTAACTTATCTTGAAAAATGGGGGATATGTTCCAATAATTTTCAGAAATCGTATAAAAGCAAAGCAACAAGGAAAAATTACTTTAAAATTCGCATTAAAAAAATAAAGAAATAAAGTATGACTAATAAAAAATTTCAAATATTTGAAAAAAATTAATACAAGACAAACTTTTTTATTAACTACAGTATTTAATTTTACATTTTTTCATACATATTTTAATCATTACCACTATTTGACAATATGCGTTCGTTTGTGAACTGATAAGAAATCAGATTCATGATGTGATGTCCAACTAGTGCCACTTTCAGTCTTGTGCTGTGTTAACCCTTTTCCCGCGCTCGACGAGACTCCTCGTCGACATCTAAAATCACTCTAACTCAGTTCGTTTTTATACGATAAAATTCGTTAAATATGTATTGAATTCGTTTTTAAAAGTTCTGTACGATGGTGACATCTTCCGATTTATTTTAGAAGTAAAAAATAAAAAAAAACGCATTTAAACCTAAACAAAGAAGGAACATTATTTGTGATTGGTTCTTAGCATGCTCTCAGCCGAAAAAGACATTCTGATTGGCTGGAAAGAACAAAGAAACTGCCTGATCAAAGAAAATAAAGAAAAACGCTGAGATTTTCATTTCGAATACGATTTAAATTATTATTAAATAATATTTATGGAAATTAAACATAATTTTCAGAGAGAATAATAAAAAAACAAAATTATTTTGAAAAATATTGAAGATTTAAGTAAATATATTGAAGATGTAGTAAAAAGAAATATTTACTTTTCTATAACGTAAAAGTCGATCTTTTTGTTTACATTATAACTTTTATGTTGCCGATATAGAATATCTTAGAATAAATAAATAGCAATTTATTTTTGAAAGAACTTTCGTTTTCTTCATGACCTGAAAAATTAATTATATACTTTTTATAAACGTATCTGAGTTGAATTTAATATTATAGGCGAATATGTTTTAACAATAGGCTTTGTCTTCAGTTTGTGAGTTGGCCAATTAAAAGATTTGATTTTTATCTGATACAACCAATGATAAAATTAGCGGTTTAAGGGTTAATGGTTTTCTGTTTCTATATTAAAAAAAAATGAGATTGCAATCAAAACAAAAAGATTATACATTATCATTAGAAAGATTATTTTTAGTTTAAAAAATCAATAAAATCTTTATTATTTATTTTGACAATCTAAAAAATTATTTCTGTTATATCTAACAAAATACATTTTAAAAGTTTAAAATTTTTGAATATTTATTGTGATATTTTTATACATAAGTATAAATCTATTATTATTATTTACTCATTAGTATAAGTAGGTTATTTACATAGAAGCTAAGATTCTAAATACAGCTTCAGGTCATATTCACGTTAGCTACTAATATAACATTATATTTTTGAAAAAAAAAAAGTATTTCAAGTCAAAATAAGTTATTAATAATTTTAATTTCTTGATATCTAATAAATATAGTGAAATATGAAAGATATTAAGAAGAAATATGAATCACATAACTTCAAAATTGCATTAAAACAATCCACATAAAATGAGACCCAGGTGTAATATTGTGTTGTTAAGCTCTCTTTTTAAAAAAATTTTTTGAAAATAAAAAGAAAAAAATGCAAAATTTTAAAAAGAAAATGTACTTAAGGGTGACTTCTTATACTTTAAAAATAAATACATACAAAATGTATATAAAGAAAAGCTTGGTTTAATATTTTAACAGCACAGTATGCTAAGCATGCTTTTGACTAATTGATAGTCATATTATACATTTTGGATGTGCAGGAGTTTCTCAACTTTCATACATTCTACTTTTATACAATGTTCTATTTTATAAGAGGGCCATAGAACAAGACACAGCACATGACAGAACTTTTTATCAAGAAAAAGAAAAGAAGAGCATACTTACATATGAGCCTGGGCACCAAGATTGATTATGGCTAAATCTGGGCAATACAATTCATTATTATATATCACATTAATGCAATAATTATATATATATTTAAAAAAAATTACACTTATTATCAGATATTTTTAAAAATACATAATCTTGTCTAATATTTAAATTATTGATTAAAACATAAATAAATTGGCATTCTTGACACTTTTGTCTTTGATTTATTGCTAGGAAAACAAAAAACTTTTTTTTTTAAATATTAAAACTTAACTCCCTTCCATCTTTTGTCATTTTCCTATACATTTTAATAAAAAATTGTAAGGAAAATAAATTCTTTTTAAGTTTACAGAAAATGAGAAAAGAAGAAAGGAGGGGTTAAGTTTAATATTTAAAGGTGTGTGTGTGTTTTCCTTGCCATAATTGAAAGACAATAAGTGTCATTAATTATTGGACAGGATTATATATTTTTAAAAAAATCTGATGGTAAGTCTAATTTTTAAAAAAATATGTATAGTGTAATTATTGCATTAATGTGATATATATATATAATGAATTTTATTGTCCAGACCAATCCATAAATACCAAGAATAGTACAATTCAACTATCTCTTGATAAATTTATAAAGAAAACACCAGATACTAATCAATAAAATATTATTTATGTATATGCTAATACACTTAATTAAAAAATAGATATTTTAAAAACACTTTTTGATGTTCTTTTTTTATATTGCTATACTTTCATACATTTCATTTTTCATACCCATTTCAGGAATAAATTAGGTATGAAAGTCAAGGTTCACCTGTATTTATTTTTGAATTACATTTTCCCAAGAAAAGCTTTTTAAAAGTCTAATTTCTTATACATATATAACTATATACATTTACTAAGTGTGATTTGAAGCAATGAATCTGTAATCCAGATTCGCACTTCACAGGCCATCAACCTAACTAACCACTAAATGGGGTTCAAACCTATTTCTGCAATGCTTGGACAATATAGAGTCAGCACACACATGCATGTAACTCTTTCCAATCCTAAATAACTAGTTAGATAAGTATTAATAAATATTTAGAATTATAAATTGAATTATAGTTAAAATCCCTCAAATGATATGTAGGGTGTCGTGTATATGCGTTCATATATATGCAGCAGATACATATATGTGATGTAGATATTAATATTTTTTAAATATTTTATTATTATTTAAGGTAAGATAGTTGCATAGGATGATGCAATAGTTGAGAAGGTTCTCAAAAGCACTTAAAGTAATGGAAAGTTTATCAAACAATAGAGAAACCCATTAGTCAAAACTAGCAAAATTGCTCAAATTAAATATTAGTTTTAAATATTTTAATTGAAATTATAGTCATGCAATGTATTTCTAAATTATAAATGGATTTAAACAATATCTTTGAGGACCTGTCAATGTTTTGCATCTTCTATTGCACAAAAGCAAAAGTACATTTCCTCCTGATGGTGATCACATGGGGTAAGTTGGTATCCGCATTGCCTCAGGTAATTTTCTTAAAGCATTCCTGGAAAAACTGTAACCAAGTATAAATAGGGCTCATTTTTTCATCAAAAAAGAAGGCCAGTTAATTTTGAATTAAGTTGCTAAGACCAATCCACACTGCTCAAATCTTTAATATTATGACAGCCAAGTAGAGGGACTAATTCACCTTTTCCCGATCTTTCCAAATCGTCTTCATGCCATAATGCTGTTTTCTAATTACAAACCAATGGACTGCCTTTAAATGCTATTAAAAGTGAGTTCATAAAAGAATGCTACCTCCATTTTAGTGAAATAAAGATCTCCCATGCTCTCATATACATTGCCTTCAAAGAACATGGATTCCTCAAGTCGTCACACCACTGTATCAAAAAGTAATTCTCAATATCACCTTAAAGACTTATTTACTTTGCTATAATTATCCATTAAGCACTATTTAATTTTCTAAATGTATTTCTGTCTATGTTAAAGTGCTGATAACCTAAGACCAGTTGTATTACTTGTAATTAATTTCTTTGATGACTATAACCCTGTCAAATCTATATGTAATCTTTCACATCAATTTCATGCTTTCTTTTCATTCTATGTTTTAGTGTGGTACAATTTTAGTATTCTTATTATTTTACATTTATGCATTTTATTGAAACTGTCAATTATATGCCAATCTAACCCAACCTCACAAGCATATCTACTACTATTATAAACCCCACTACTCGAGGGATATTTCTTTAAGTTAATTCATTTGTTACAAACACTCTTGCTTGCTGGATTTGGTAACGATTAAATAATGCTATATGTTTAAAGGCAGATTATTAAATACTGCAACTATTTCTTAGTTACATTTATTCACTGTTAGTTCTAAATGCTATTAATAAATTTCTACTTATGTTATTTAAAATATTATTGATTGCCGTCATGTATTTGATTATTATAGTAAAATAACCGCGCCTAAGAGCATGGCATTTTAATAAATATTGTTTTATTTTAAATGCATATAGGGGACTCGCTTAATGAAGGAATAATATATTCATTAGTATTATGACATTCATTAGTTATTTAATAATAGTTATTTTATAGTTGGTTTAGTATATAAATCATTACGCTTGATCGTAATTTATACTTAGGCCTTAATTATCCAAATGTCATTATTGACTTATTTACTTTATTCTCAGTGTTGCTATCATAGGTCAGCCTTTGTATTTTATATTTTGCTTTATCATTATGGGATTATTGGGACCTCCGAAGCCCCACTTCATGTCTTCATGTTTTACTATGGCATTGATCATTCTCTAAAACAAAATTTGGATTGAGTAGCGAATGCTCTGCATGGGATGACTCCAGGACAGTGGGCTCATTGCATCTTCCTACCTTCTTTCTTTCCATGTATCGCTCTGTCAGAAGAGCTAGCATACTCTCTACTTTTATTAAATGATGAAGCATCTTGTTGGCTGAAAATGGATCAAAATTTTTATTGCTGACTCTCACACTAGTACTGCCATTTGTAAATATTTTAGATTCATGCTTAAGCCACATCTATAAGTCGTAATGTTGTGATAAGACTAAATTTTTTGTTGTTCATTAATTAATTATCTTGGAATGTCATGGACAAGCTTGCATTTAAGCTATTTACCCTTTAAATGAATGACTCCTAAATGCGTTAATAATATGTTTTCTTATTTACGATTTTAAATCTAACAATTCGATGCACAAAATCTTGTTCTTTTAAATATGCAAACAATTGCGTATTTATTTCACTTTATTGTAAACTATATTGTTATTTTTCATTTTATATAAATTACAAATGCTATAAAGAGCATTGATCACATTACTATATACCTGTATATTTCTCGTATGATGGAAGTGGCATCGATCATATCATGATTATACATATATTAATTAGATTATAATTGCAGATGACCAAGTGTCTGTTATTAAATATATTTGTGGTCATTAATGATTTATTTTCTTGTTTCTAAATAGTGTTTTATTATTAAATTATTTTGTAAAGTTTATTTAATTTAGCATTGGCATATAAATCAAATGCACTAATAGAAATTGTACACGCATATACATATATCCATTTTGTAATTACATGATCATTATTATGACATCCCATAATATATAATAACCTCATACATCATAAGTGACCTTATTTAGCGTGAAATATGTAAATAAACACATGTATAATAATCTTGTCATTTTATAATCATTAAACATTATATATATTAAAATATCCAAGTTGTTCAAATCATTATTAATCTTAATTTAGTTATAATATTTCATATTTGAGATCTTGTTTCACTGGGTTGCCTGAGATCACAATTGCATTTGTAATTTTATTATCGGTAGTCTTAAGATATCATGTTTCTCTGCTGTGTCTCCAGGAGTGGAATGAAATAAATTCAGCTGTATCACCGGAGATGTTGTTCACAGTGTTATAGATTTGGGAAATGGGCAAATAGGTTAGAATTCATGATTGCTCCTGACCGGTGTTTCTCAGGCATGACTGGATTTGAGGTAGTTTTGCTCAGATTCTAGATCTTATTGGAGGAACATACATTTTCGACTGGTACAATATATACATAAAAAGTATACATATTAACTTACTGCAGAAATATCTAGTGATATATACATTATATGTATCAAGTTGATTTAAAGTAAAATTATACATATTAAGTGAAGTTCATTTATAACATAGTTTTGTTAAACATTTAAAAAAAATAAAAATTTCTAATCAAAAAATGTCAAACACTTTCCACTTAAAATAATATTTCATATTTTGAATTATTTATATACACATATATTATTATGTTTGCATATTAAATAGAATATATTTTAAATGATCAAATTTCAGTGTTAAAATTTGTCCATAATGTTGCCTTCTATATATAAAATTAAAAATAATCAATTTAAAACAAAATTGAAACAGGCAACCCACTATTAAATAATAAAAAAAAATTAATACATCATTCTTTAATGGAACCTTTTTAAGATGTTTTTTTTTTTTACACAATCACATGCCCAATTATTTAAGCAACTTCCCCAATGGACATAATATTACAATAAATAAAATTCTTAAAATACAAACATTAAATATAATTAGTAAAATACATATATGTACATAAAAATGATTAAATTTATTACAATCCCCCTCTCATAATATATATACAAATAATCTAGAAAACAACAATAACAATAATAATCCCTTTTATTTTTAAAATTATAACTCTAAAGTTTCCAATAATCTAACAATGCCCATTCTCCCCTAATTGTGCTGGACCTTTAACCATGTTTACACATTTGTTTAATTTTTCTTCAATATACAAAGTTTCACAACATTGTTGTCTTTTCTTATAATTTTTTAACATACTTTATTACCTGAATATGTTTTTCACAATTCATTTTATGCCCAGTATCCAAAACATATACACATGACCCTGATCTTATATTCTTTCTGCTAATTGCCCTATCATGCTCTTTACCTCTTTCCATGACATTCTTTTCTTTCTGACTTATATATTTTTATTGCAAAAGTCACCACTAATTTTATAAATGAACCCTAATCTATGTTTAATGTAACCCATCCTTTTTAATTACACATTCCTTTCTCTAAATGTTTACTATTTTGTCATCCTATCTAAATGTCATCAGGTAACTTTTCTTTTACCAATGTCTTATATAAATGCTCTGAATATGGAACTGAAACCCACTTCCTATTTGTATACCCATGCCTTACACTATCTTTTGTATTATTATTTCTGAAAATCTGTTTAATATCTTTCCTTTTATATCCCATACTAACATAATCATTCTCAACTTTCAATTTTTGTTCAAATGTTTTTCTTATATTCAATGTTAACCTATTATTTTTTAACCTAAACCTTTTCACAGCTGCTATTTTCTGTGACCATAGCTGATATAAATTTGGATCAATTATACCTCTTTTTTCTTTATTCTTAATATAATGTTTAATAAGTATTTCACCATTAATTCATTTTCTTGCAAAAATGTCTAAATAGTTTAATCCCTTCTCGTCTTTTTCCATTGTAAACTTAATATTGTATTTATTATTGTTCAATTCTTTAAATGCATTAATACTATTTCTATTATAATTATATCAACATGTATATCTATGATATTCTAGAATTTACTTATTTTTATATATACTTATTAATTATATTTTCTTCTATATAGTCGATCATAATCGATGATAAAATTCCACTTATAGAGCAACCTATAACGCATCCCTTTGTTATAATCAAAAATTCTTTATTATATTTAAAATATAAATCATCATTTATCAGTAATAATGCTTCTCTGATAACATATAATCATTCTTCTGAAATTATATTACTCCCTTTTATTTTATCAATAACTATTTTTATTGTCTTCCCTAAGTATACTCTGTTATATTTTTTTTAATATCAAATGATACAATCATTCTGTTTCTATTTATCTTTTGCATTAAGTTCCTTTGAATTTCTAATACAATATTTGCCAAAACCTATTGCAGTGAGAATTTTTTTTTATATTATATCACATAAATCTTTAAGAATATAATTATTAAAGTCTAATATCATTCTTAATGGCATGTCTTCCTTCTATATTTTAACTTTTCCAAATATTATTGTTCAAAGGTTGTAGGATTAAACATCTATATTCCTTTTCATTAATTGTTTCATTTTCATATAATTTAATAAAATCTTATATTTTATTTTAATTCTATTTCCTAGATTTTTATTTATCTTTTGGTATGCTAATCCTTTTTGAATTACGCATCCATTTCTCTAAAGATTTAATTTTTCCATCCTATTTTAATATTTATTTATAGTGAGTTGTCTGTTTCAATTTGTTTTAAATTGATTATTTTTAATTTTGTGCATAAAAGGCAACATTATGGGTAAATTTTCACATTGAAATTAGTTCATTTAAAATATATATAGTTTTGATTGTTTGTATTGTAAGTAATAATAAATGTTATTCTACAGCAAGGATTGATACAAGGAAAAAAAAAGGAAGAAAGTTTGGGTGGGGGGTAGTTGTAATAGTTTTTTTTGTTGGAAATGTTTATCCATTATATGGACATTTTTATATATAAATTTGGATAATATTAATTTTATTAGATTTAAAGTTGCTTGTCTTATAGATAAAGACGCCGTTCGATGGTGCCGTTTTCACGCTAAAATTATAAAATATGAACATTCCCGGGCCGTTGATTTTAATCATTTTGATGTGCTTTTTTGTAATGCGAAAATAAAAACAAAACAAAATCGTCTTTTTTAAATATTATTTTTTATTAACGTATACAAATTAAATGATAATAATACATGTAAAATAAAATCAACAAATTACAATTTCTTTGTGTTTTTTATTTTGCTTTATTAGAAAAATCGATTTTCTATCGGAGATTTTTTTATTGGGGTTACGGCTTTACCGCTATTTTTACTTCATATAGAATGACAACAAAAAGTAAAAGTTGTTACGGTTAGGTTTAGGGTTAGTTTTAGGGTTAGGTTTAGTGTTCTGTTGTTTGTAATGCTAAAATAAATATCAAAATCGTATTTTTGTAAATATTTTTTTTTAGTAACATCTATAAAATAAATGCTAACAATAAACGTAAACTATATTCAACAAAGTATAACTGTAGTCTGAGAAAAGAAAGAAAGTAAAAATTTTTTAAACAACAACAAAAATGTGTTCTTTACTTATTAATCGTGTTTATAATATATGCTTTTAATGAAATTTATAAAAAAACAGTGCAAAATTGTATTTTTCTTACTGGATATTTTTGTGTTACCGCTCTTTTTTACTTCAAAAATATACACACGGTAGAATCTTGTTTGTCTCGTGGAATGTTATGAACAGTATGTTACTTGACGCGTTACCTAATTCCAACTCACTTTACACGTATATCTTGTCAACATTTTCCCAATTAAAACTTCAATACAGTACGGTGTAAAAAGTCTGATAATTATTACTTAACAAAATCTGAACATTTCAATACTTTAAAATAAAAAAAAAATCCAATGAAAATAACATTTTCATCCAATTAAAAAAAAGCATACCCTCTCACCAAGCCATAACCATTTTATAAACTGTGCAAATTCGGAAAATGTATTTGCTGTGATGCGACATACATGCTGTACTGCAACGCGACATAGCGGCCTGCAATCTGTAGCACAACAAAAAGTTGTATTATAGAAAACGCGGGTTCAAACGTGTCGGCCACAGAAATGGCATTTTTATGTGTTTTAGCGCGAAAACGGCGCCATAGAGCGGCGTCTTTAGCTATAAGACTAGTACTGATTTAAAAAGTTATGGCATATCCAAACAAGAATTGAGAAACTAAAACATCAATTGTCATTTATAAATAAATGCAAAAACAATGCAATTATGCCAACCTCATGTACATTTAAAATTAATAATGAGAAAATTACTAAGAAAAGTTTGTGTAATCAAATTCAGAGAACGGTTTTGGAAAGACAAATATATAGAAGTGGATTACAATATTAGGAAATACAATAGAAAAGTATTTTGAAAGCACAGACATCTATGGAATTACTGGAGTTAAGTTAATCATAATTTATTGACTCAAAATAGGTATTAAAGAATAAGCTTTATAAGATATATGATAATAAATGGAGGTTGTTGTGTTTTAAATAAATGAAATCAGATAAAAAAATGGTTAATTGTTTTGCAGTAAAGAATTGTAATAAGGAAGAAATTGATAATAATTTTGTAAATATATCTAATATTAATTTTACAATTGAGCAATCACATATTTTAAATAAAGGAACTAAATATATACCATTTTTTGATAAAGATATTCAGAAAACAACAGTTGTTAGTGTTGAAGTTACAAGTATTCAGAATAGTTTGAAAGCTGCATTTCAATCAAAAAGTAATGTTATTAAACATCACATGATGACCATTTCTTATGCTTGTTTCTAACTGTTATTAAAACAGGCAAAACTCTCTATACGTATTGCCACTCAGTGTAAGCCAGAGTAATCAATGGATGCTAGAAGGATTGTGCCAAGGCTCCTCACTGACGAAGGCCACAAGCCAGAAACTAGTCTGGGGATATTGGATGAGTAGGCACTAGATGGGGATTTTATGCACAAGCCTTCTGGCATCCATTGATTACTCTGGCTTGCACTGAGTGGCAATATGTATAGAGAGTTTTGCCTGTTTTAATGTTATTAATAAAAAGCATAAATATAGTAAAAAAGAATGGAAGGGGAATTCTATTATAAGGCAAATTATAGAGAAAATAAAAAAGGAGCACTTAATAGTAACAAGGAAGATAAAGAAACAAGCTTTGTTCTTTTAAATGAAATGGACTATGATAGAAAAATAAAAGAAAATATTGTAAAACAGGCATACCAAAAGATAAATAAAGATCCAGGAAATAGAATTAAAACAAAGTATAAGATTTTATTAAATTATGTGAAAATAAAATAGTTAATTAATGAAAAGGAATATAGATGTGTATATTCTACAGCCTTTGAACATCCATGTATGTTTGGGAAGGTTTAAAAAAAATAAAGTCATGCCAGTAAGAGCGATATTAGACTTTAATAATTATATTCTTAAAGATTTATGTGATATAATGCATAAAAAAAATTTCATTGCAATAGTTTTTGGTAGGTATTGTATTAGGAATTCAGAACTTATAGATAAATTAAATAATGTGAAGATAAGTAGAAGTGGAATGATTGTATCATTTGATATTGAAAAAATGTATCAGAGTTTACCTTGGGAAGATAATATAAAAATAGTTATTGATAAAATAAATGGTTATATGTTGCCAGAGACGCATTATTACTGATAATGATGCTTTTTATTTTAAATATAATGAAAAACTTTGGAATATAACAAAGGATGGATTATAGGTTGCTCTATAACTGGGATTTTATCATTGATTATGATTGATTATATAGAGGAAAATATAATTGATAATTATATAAACAAATAAGGAAATTCTAGAATATCATAGATATGTTGATGATATAATTGTAATAGATAATAGTAGAAGTATTGTTAATGCATTTAAAGGATTGAACAATAATAAATACAGTATTAAGTTTATAATGAAAAAAGAGAAGGGATTAAAGTATTTAGACATTTTTTGTAAGAAAAGTAATTAATGGTAAAATACTTATTAAATGTTATATTAAGGCTAAAGAAAAAAAGAGATATAACTGGTCCAAATTCATATGAGTCATGGCTATAGAAAATAGAGTACTGTGGTATTAGAGCTGCAACATGAAGAATTATAATCGTTTAATCATTAAATTAATTAGGTTATTAAATCAAAAACATATTTTAAAATCTACAATAAAAAAAAAACCAATTTAACAAAAAAAAATACGAAAAGCATTAATATGAAGAATAGTTAAAATGTGTGTTTAAATCAAATTGAGTGTGTGTTTGCACATGCATATTCTGCATAATCTATTTTAATACATTGTACAAGCTTACACCTGCATTTATATATGTAATATATGTGGGATTCAAACTCAGACTTTCACACGACCAACAACTCTCAGTGCCATCTTATATTGCTGACTCACCTGATCACACACATGTTGAAAAGATAAATAATCACTAATATACTTATTTCGTGCTAAACCAGCACTCATTAAAGTATGGAGATTGGTTATCTTAATATAAAGCTGAGTACTATTTGTATATATGTGTGGAGATGGTAATCTAAACCAATTGATGATTGCTGGTTTAGCACGAAATAAGTATATTGGTGATTATTTATCTTTTCAACATGTGTGTGATCAGGTGAGTCAGCAATATAAGATGGCACTGAGAGTTGTTGGTCGTGTAAAAGTCTGAGTTCGAATCCCGCATATATTACATATATAAATGCAGATGTAAGCCTGTACAATGTATTAAAATAGAATATGCAGAATATGCATGTGCAAACACATACTCAATTTGAGTTAAAAACGCATTTTAACTATTCTTCACATTAATGCTTTTCGTATTTTTTTTTGTTAAATTGTTTTTTTTTTTTAATGTAGATTTTAAAATATGTTTTTGATTTAATAACCTAATTAATTTAATGATTAAACGATTATAATTCTTCATGTCGCAGGTCTAATACCACAGTACCGAAAATAGCAGCTCTGAAAAGGTTTAAGTTAAAAAATGATAGGTTAACATTGAATATAAAGGAAGCATTTGAACAAAACTTGTATGTTGAGAATGATTATGTTAGTCATCATCATCGTCATCATCAATTATCAATCCACTGCAGGATGAAGGTCTCTCCAAGTTTAATCCATCTTTTCCAATCTTTAGCTTCTCTTCTCCACATCACCCCTGCACACTTTTTTATTTCATCCATCCATCTCACATGTGGTCTCTTTCAGGGTCTTTTACAATCTCTTGGAATCCAGTTTAAAATTTCAATTGTCCATCTATTATCATCTCTTCTAGCAATATGTCCAGCCCAACTCCACTTCAATCTTTTAATTTTTTCAATGAGGTCAGTAACACCTGTTTGTTCTCTTACCCATACATTGCATTTTTGATCTCTTCTTGTTACTCCCAACATGCATCTCTCCATACTTCTTTGAGTGGTCTGAAGTCTCTGTATTGCTCTTCTATTAAGTGTCCAAGTCTCAGATCCATAAGTAAGAACTGGTAAAACACATTTGTTAAAAACCTTCCTTTTCAAACACATAGGCATATTTCCTTTTAGTATCAAGTTATTTCTACCAAAAGCACTCCAACCAAGTTTAATTCTATGATTAATTTCTTCCATTATGTTTCCATCTGTATTAATAATCTGACAAAGGTATTTGTAACTGTTAACTTCTTCTAATTCATCATAATCAATCTTTATTTTCATATTTTGAGCAAATCGATTAAACATTACTTTAGTCTTTTTAACATTTATCTTTAGTCCTACTTTCATCTGATAATTCCTGCAACATATCCTGCAGCTCTGAAGCATTATTTGCAAAAACAACTACATCATCTGTGAAATCTAAATGACTTAAATAATCTCCATTTACTTTCACTCCTTTAGTTTCCCTTTTTAATCCACAAAATACTTCTTGCAGCACTGCTATAAAAAGTTTTGGAGATATGGAGTCACCTTGTCTTACACCTTTCTCAATGTTGACTTTTCCAGAATCATTATGTAATCTAATTGTTGCTGTTGCATTTTTATAAATATTCTTCAAAATATGACAATATCCAGGATCTATACCTTGATGATCCAATGCTTTAATCACTGAAGAAATATTTATAGAATCAAATGCCTTTTCATAATCTTCAAATCCAAAACATAATGACAACTCATATTCATTCATCCTTTCTATAACTTCCTCAACACCTGGATATGATCTACTGTACTAAAACCACTTTTAAATCCAGCTTGTTCTCTTGGTTGGTGTAAATCTAATGTTCTCTGTAGACGAGTTGTAATTATCTTGGTAAAATTTTTATATAAAACTGATAAAAGGCTGATAGGTCTGTAATTTCTAATATCTTCTTTATCACCTTTTTTAAATATTAATATTATTACTGCATTCTTCCAATCATCCGGTACATCTTTATCATTTAGACATTTGGTATATAACTTTGCTAAAAAATTTTTTATTTCTTCACCTGCTTCTTTTAATATATCAATTATAATTTCATCATTACCCGGAGCCTTTCCTTTCTTCATACATTTAATTGCGTATCTCACTTCTTCATTTAAAATTCTGGGCAATTCGGAAGATGTAATAGATATAGGAGGTACTTGTTCTTTATTACTATATAATTCTTGATAAAAATCTTCTACCAATTTCATGATGTCATCTCTCTTTTTAGTAACAATTCCCTCTTTTTTTCTTATTGCAGATATAAATTTCCTACCAATACCAATATGTTGTTTTACATTCTTAAGACTTTTATTTTCTTCTACAGCTTTCCTTGCTAGTTCACAGTTATACTTTCTTATATCATTTTCAACTCTTTTCCGCATCATTTTACAAAATTCGAGATATTCAATTCTTTTTAATGCATCATTTTTGTATATCTTCATATTCCTTCTTTTCTTCATAAATTCTCTAGTCTCAGTAGAAATTTTATTGGTCAATTGCTGCTTTTTTCTACCAGCTATTTTTGTTGCAGTTTTTAAAAGTGTATCAGTTATTTTCATATTAATTTCATTCAAATCTGAATCATGTTCAAAATCTACTAATACTTGAAACCGATTTGTAAGTTCTAATTTAAATTCATTAGAATGTTTCTGAAGATTAGGAATATCAACTGTAAATATTGTTTTTCTTAATAATTTTTGTCTCTCTAGTTTCACATTAACACGTATCTTTCACCTTACTAATCGATGATCACTTCCTGTGTTAAATTTATTACGAACATTACAATCTTGAAATATGTATTTCCTGTTAGTCAAAATATAATCCAATTCTGCTGTTAGTATGGCATATAAATGGAAAAATATTAAAAAGATTTTCAGAAATAATAATAATAATGCAAAACATAGTGTAAGGCATGGGTATACAAATAGGAAGTAGGTTTCAGTTCTCTACTCAGAGCATTTATATGATGATATTAAAATATAATGGAAAAATAATAAATTTTTAGGGAAATGGATGTGTAATTCAAAAAGGATAAGTAATATTAAAAATAGAGTAGGGTTGTTTTACAAAATTAGTTGTGACCTTTGCAATAAGAATATATAGGTCAAAAAGAAAAGACTGCTTATGGAATTGAGGTAAGGAGCATGATAGGTCAATTAACAGAAATGATATAAGATTATGGTCATGTGTACATTTTTTGGATATTGGACATAAAATGAATTGTGAAAAAAATATTCAGGCAATAAAATATGTTAAAAATTACAAGAAAAAAATGTTATGAAACTACAGTGTATATTCAAGAAAATTTAAATAAATGTTTAAACATGGTTAAAGTCCAGCACCGTTAGGGAGGAAAATGGACAGTGTTAGATTATTGGAAACTTTAGAATTAAAATTTTAAAAATAAAATGAAGGTATTATTATTATTGATTTTTTTTTTTTTTTAGATTATCTGTATATATATATTATGAGAGGGCGAAAAAGATTGTAATAAGTTTAATTATTTTTATATACATTTATTTATTTTACTAATTATATTTAATGTATGTATTTTAAGAATTATATTTATTGTAATTTTATGTAAATAATGCACATTGGGGGAGCCTTGCTTGCTGTAGGGTAATTGAGCATGCGATTGTGTAAAAAGAAATATATTGAAAAGGTTCCATTAAGGAATGAAAGCCTAGTTGATGTATTAAATATATTTTTTATTTATAGCGAGTTGTCTGTTTCAATTTTGTTTTAAATTGATTATTTTTAATTTTAAATAGGATATATACATAAGGAATATACATTTTAACGTATAGCAGAATTATCCAGTGGTATATATATCAACTATAGGTATCATGTAAATTTAAAGAACAATATAGTTTTATAGTTTTATTTACTGTGATAATACTAAAAAATTAAAATAATATATATATTTAAATAAATTAAATGCTTTTATTTACTGTGCATTAAAAAGAAAAAAAAAATGTTTCTTCAACCACAATTGGTGATTTTACATTTAACTTGAAATAAAATCATGGGGAGGGGGGGCAGAAATTAATTAAGTCACTCTCTTTGTTTTTTATAACAAGAGATGGATTTAATTAATTTCTAGAGTCCCCCCCTCCCCCCGACCCATTCCCATGCTTTTCATTTCAAGTTAAATCTAAAAACTCCAATTGTAAGAAACAATTATTTTTCTTTTTAGTGCATGATAAATAAAAACATTTTGATACAAATTTTTTTTTTTATCTCTATTACTATTCTTATTTTAATTCTATTTGAATTTAAGTGAAGAAGATAAGTTGTTGGGTATCCAGGTGTTTGTAATGCTGCTTCTACATGTAACCATAAAATAAATATATTATGAACTTAAAATGCCAGACTTTTAAGTGAAGGTTGGAGTAATGTACTATTTATTCATTTACTAATAGACATATATTGTATTGATAAATTAGAAGTATATTAGGTTGAGGGAAGAAATAAAAAGAATAAAATTTAAAGATGATCCCCCTATGAGAATGACAAATGACTCCATAAGTCAACCTAGTGTGAAAATTAATATTGTTTGTATATCACTCATTGACCATGCTTTAAAAAGGAAATAAAGAGGACTATCATATATAAAATGTGTATTGACTATTTACTATGATGTCATAACCTACTTAATTATATCATCATTTTAAATTCAGTATTCATGAATCTAAAGATCACCTGCTCAATTTCTATACTAATGGTTATAATAACATTATCTGAAGAAGAGAGAATAATATCATTCAAAATGTTGTGTTTGATACTATTCTGTGTGTTATTATGAACTACTAAATATATTTAGAAAGGTGTAAATAAAGTTTGAAATTATTTAAAAACGTTTAATTCAATTAGAAGAATAAAATAATCCAGTATGTAACTACAAGAAAAATGTCATTCTCATAAATCTTCAAACAATCAGATATAGATAGAAAAACAAACTTTTAATATTTTAGCCAGAAAATCATAAAAATTTAGAAAATTATAATTTTAAATATGCAATACATATTTTAATATAGTTTTTAGAATAAATAAGTAATGAATCAACCGATTATTATATATATGTGTACTTACAATAATTTTGAATGTTATTTTAAATTAAAAATTAAACTATCTATAAGTTGAAGAATTGTCAGGAAAATGAAGCATACCGAAATGATGTTAGGCTTTCCTGAATTTATATTTAAAATCATAAATTTTTAATATATTGATGATAAAAGCCATATTCACCAAATGATTAATTAAGTATGGATTGAATCTAGATGAGTAATTTTTTTCTTTCTGCATAAGTTCTTAGAAATGCAATTTGGATATTTTTTTTCAATTAATACCATTGCAATGTTTATAAATGTTGACAAAGGAAAGTCATTTCTACTTCTAAAATTTTTTGCTTAATTTTTGAGAAGTAATATCTTGAAACTTAAAATGACATGTTTTTTTTAATCATTAGAATATATTCCAACACTTTAAAAGTCTTTGGTATTGTATTCTTTCTAATAGTATTCATAGAAATCAGTATTATACTCCGTGGACGTATATTTATATATTGTCCATCTTAAATGCTGTAGATCTATATATTAAAAAAGTTTTTTTATTATTATTATTAGGAACAAAATATCTTTAGCATACATACCTTATTATTAATTTATAATATTCTAAAAATGGTCACTAAACAAATTGTGGTAAGATATAGCAAGTAGTGATAAATTGCACTTACAATGATAAATTATATATAAAGAAATGAAATTAGGGATATGAATGATGTGATGTTTTGATAGTATCCAATCCATGTATATACAAATATCAATAATATTTATTCCAAAAACTGTTTATTACTGCATTTGTCTTTAAGATTGGTTTTTGAAACACAGGTGATGTATGTTCGAGCTACCATCAGTGATGATCAAATAGTGTTGTTATATATAAATATAACACAAAAACATAGTGAAATTTTTGCTGAGATATTATTTTCTCTCTCTTGCTCTCTTTCTGTTTGTGTCTGTCCATCCTTGGTCTAGAATCTCTTGTCAAACTGCAATAATCTTTAAGTAGATTTAAAATATGTTAGCTTGAAATTTGTTTTTTTAATAAGTTGATTGATATTGATTTTTTTTAATAATTGATCTATCACTGAAGTTTAATGAATAAGAGAAGCTTTACTTATTACAAATGTATTAGTTATATATATAATTTTGAAACTATATTTAAAACTCACCATTATAGATTATTAAAGCCGAAGCACTTACCATAAGTGAGTCTGTGTACATATATGTGCAATAAACTTGATTTACTTAGGAGTTTATTATGTACAAATATAAGTTAAAATCTGTAGGAAAGTATTATGAAATTTTATCCTTTATTATCACTTAAAAGTTTATTTCAGCTAATAAAAAGTTGAAACAGCTGTAAGGCATCATTTAATGATTAAAAAAAAAAAAAAACAACGCTTGGGAATATTTTTGGAAAGAATTTTATAAAGTCTATTTCATTTTGTTATATTTTCTTTTAATTTTCATTATACAGCTGGTTCTTAATTATTTTCACATAAAAATTGTCTACATTGTTTTTTTGTATACAAGTCTATTTATCATAATATATAGTTAACTGATTATCAAAAATATAAACAATTAAAATGCATAATTTTAATATATATAATAAATAGCAAAAAATAAAATTTACTTTTATTTGTAATCTTTGTAAAACCAGATATTTATATTTTTGTCTACTTTATGTTAATTAATTTAGTTGAAATATACTTAGTTAATGTAAACTAATTGTTTTAGAATTATACCACACAATTGAATTCAACTGGATTATGTTAAAATAAATAATAAAAACTATTACATTTATATGAAAAATTGATTAAAAAATCGATCATATTTTTTATTTTGGAACAGAAGCCCTTAATGGTTAAGTAGCAAGTACAATGGTATATGTATATATAATTTTCTATCTCTCGGAAAGGACATCTTGTTTCAGTATAGTATAAGTAACCTATCAGCAATATTGTAATTATCAAAAATATTAGTCAGACTACAAAGATCATGATTAAGAATTTAAAGTTTTCCTGAATAGATTTATAATTACAATTATTCTATATATTCCTTTATTCTGTATGGTATGCTAATGATGGCTGTAGTTTCATTAAAAAAAAATTAAATGACTTCATTTTCAGGTTTATAATATAAGTCTTGTTAATCGTTATATATATATAACAAATAGGGATATACATTTACAAATGTGAATAATCAATTAAAAGATATTCTTTATGGTACATATCAAATCATTGGAAATATTCATGCAGCTTCATTTAAATTAACTTTTATGTTCATTTCACAAAGTAAAGTTAATTTCTATTTGTATTAATAACTTTATAAACAAATATATTTAAAGATCAAATTATGCAGCACTAAATAATATGCAATAATCGGAACAATAAGCATCACCTCAATTAATGCAATACTTGCTATTATCAAAGCAAAACATATTGTAGATGAATAATGAATTTATTTTCATCTGCCATCTATCATTTTATATGAATAATATAGAGTAGAAATTGATATTTATTGAAGTGAACATTAAATCAACAGAGATATGAATACAACTTCATTTCAATTGGTATATAATTTCATTTTATAAGGTAGAGTAAATCCATAAGCAAATATCAAATATGTATAGATTAAGTTATATGAATTCAGCATTAACATCTAATATTCAAGTAATAAACCTAATTTCCAAGTGCTAGTTATATTACTGCACTACTCTCTAATATCAAGTAATAAATGTTACAAGTAGAAAATGAATTGTCTACGATATTATAAGGATGTAGAGATTAAATGTTATATTTTGAAGCAAATGACAAATCAGTGGAGATGTCCATGCAACTTTATTCAAATCAATTTATAATTTTAATTCACAGTTCCTTGTTATTTGGTTTTTACATATTTGGTATTTGCCTGCTTATTTAAAAAAAATTTGAAATAAATAGAAATTAACTATCTTATGAATTGAAATTATAAACTACTTTGAATTAGACTTTACAGATAGTTCTGATCTTTTGACATTCACCTAATAAAATATCATTGCTTAATCTACTATCCATACATAATCATGGATGGCAGATGAAAATTGATTCATTTATCTGTAAAGTGGATTGCTTTGGTATTAGAAGGTATTGCATTAATATAGCTAACACTTGATTGTGAGGCTTATTACTCTATTTTTTATTATATATTGTTTAGCATTGTGTAATTTGGCCATTATAACTTTTAAGTGAATTCTAACTTTAAAAAAAGTTCATTGATTTATTAGAAATCTTATTCAAAGGAGAAAAAAAACCAACAGCATTTATTAACTTATCATGAAATAATGTTAATGATAAATTTGTGGATTATGGAAAAAGATCAGTATAAATTGTTTGGAGAGTGGGAGAAATTTAGGCAAAGAGAATGAAAATGGTAGAGATTTTATGATTTGTTATTAGTTCTTTATAATAAATTAGGGAATATGAAAACAGGATAATGGAACTAATGAAATAGCTTGTATCAAAATGAGATAATAGGAAAAAAAATCAGGGATGGAGGAATAATTGAGCAATAAGCAGTAGGAAGTAAATGAGATTATTGTTGTATCGACTTTATTTAACAAGTTATTTTACATTACATCATGTGAGCAATAAATACTGTACATTTTGAAAATGTTCTTGTGAGAATTCAAAACTATTTTGATGTTTTGCATAAATGTTATTTAAAAGTTAAATTTTCTATTAATAATTTTATTTAAAATTGATGGATTTTGTAATTTTATAAAGAAAACCACTTTCTGGAACAGTTTAATGTTTCAAATTGACTACTTGAAATGAAACTATATATATATAAAAGTAATTTTAAAACCATTGTGTATATCATATTTCAGTTGTTTAAAAGCTTTTAGTAAAGTAGACATTATATTTGGTTTTTGCACTTAGATAAGTTATTTAATTAAATTAAATTCAGGCTGATTTTTTTTAAATTCTGATTTTTTTAACCAATTTAAATATCTTCAACAATCAATTTTATTTATATCAATAATTAGTTTTATTTGTATGAATTACAGTTTATTTGTAGATTTTAATTATATTTATGCTTAATATAGTGTTTAATTATTACATCTATGCTTCTAACAGTTTATACCAACTTACATTGAAGTCTCATAGTTGTTTGATTCAGCACTCTTTTTATGGATGTGCATATTTAAACATACATAAAATATATGAGTTTTGTAATTTTAGTTTTTTTTTTTTGTATATTAAATCAAAGTAGTATTGGAAGGAATAAACTTTTTGATAAGTTTTATCTATTTTTAATTAATTATATTATGACTGCATTTTTTAAAAAATTTAAGTAAGTAATTTGCATAAGTAGGTTAAGATAAGAGTGGCCGCTCTTGTCTTTTAAATAAATCTTGTGTTAAAGATTTGCAGAGGTCCCTACTGTCGTTTTTTCAGACGCATAATCTTAAGGTTATAGCCTTAATAAATATTAATATAAGTATGATATAAAATGTTGTCATGTGATTCTTAAATATATATATATGATTTAATTTTTATTTTTAGGTGTGGAGAAAGACAGAAGACCTTGGATTCACTTTTTGAATCCTAAGTTATCATGGCCTTAAAGCTGGACTGCCGCAAATTTGCTCCAAATATATTTAATAAAACCAAATGTCAAAATTGTTTTCGACCTAAAGATGCTCATTCAGCTGCAGCTTTGGAAAGTAATAGGGTAAGCATTATATATATGAAATTATTAATTAATTATTTTAGAATATTTTATTTTTTTTGTATCACTGTTAGAATTTAGCATGTATACAAATAATTATTTCTAAATTTTGTTGGTTTCATAATTTAAAAATAAGCTTTTTTATTGAAATTTATAACTAAATCATTAAAGTATTACTTTTGGGGGGGGATTTCAAAAACTTGAATTTTGATATGAAAATTTTAATCAATTTTTGTTATAAAGGAATTTATTATTTTATAATGTATTATAGTTTTAAACATTTAGAGTTGATTATTAATTTTTTTTAATTATTTAAACATTTATAGTTTAATTTAAATTTCCAGACTAATTAAAAAAAAAAAAGAAAAAAGAAGTGATATTACAAGAGAATTAAAGATGAGTGTGAAGATAGCTACACCATTAATAACCAGATGTTATCACCATATTACAGACATTATTACTTATAAAACTAAATGTATTTTTGATAAGAAAACACATAATAAAAAATTAGCAGATTATCTGAAGTTATATATTTGAAATAAAAAAAATAATAATTATTTAAATGTTAAAGAAGCATTTTAATTACTTGAGTATTGAGTTTTCTACCACAATCTGTAAAAAAATAATTTATTTTTCAACTTAATATGTGAACATTTTTTAAAAAAGATATATTCTTTATTGCAGGGGTCCCCAACCCTACGCCTGCGGGCACCATAGCGCCTGCAGACCATTTTATGTGTGCCCGTCGTTATCTGAAAACAATAAAAAATTATTTATCTGATTCTCTCTTTTCTTCATAGCGTAAGCTTGTGTTTTAAGACCTATAGATGTCCCTACCTTCGTATTTTTCAGACGCTTATTTCTAAGGTTACAGCCTTAGTAAATTATTATCTGATACAAATAAATTTAATTTTTAAATTTCTTATAAATTATTGTATTGTAATCAAATTGTAGGGCATACTATACTTTTACAGTGTAAAAATATAAATGTTAATTATATGTTAAAATTTTATTTTTGAAATAAATATTTTTTTGTACATTATGTCTATTATTAACAATATCCAACTATAAATTTACATTAAAAAAATAAATGGTGCCCGCCACCTGGCCAGTATTATACAATGTGCTCTTAAAGTGCAAAAAGGTTGGGGACCCCTGCTTTATTGTATGGAACTTTGAAGAACAAGATTGTAAAGGTCTAAAGTTTAAATGACAACAATGATATTAAATCTTATTAAGAAACTTAATGATAGCTCACTATATATATATGAATGTATCTGTTGCAAAGCAACATGCACAATTGCCCACAAGAGTGATTAAATACTGGTTAATTTTGGGATAACAGTTTTAATATATTAAAAAAAAAAAGAGTAAACAAACAAGTTTTTAAAAAAAAGGGAAAAAGATTTATTTCAGTTTGCAAATTTAAATTTGCTTGAATTGTCTCTAAATTTAACAATCAAAGTTTAAAGGTCAATTATTCAAAGTTTAAATAATTGAAATCTGATTTTTGTCCGTTTTTTAAAAAAAAGATTCAAGTTTTATTTTGTTAAAATATCAAGTTTTTAAAAATATTTTTGTATTATAACAAATCTTTTTTTTTTACTATAAGTAATAAAACTAACTTGGGAAAAAAAAATGATTAAAAAAGTAAATAAAATACAATTTATTTATTTTTTTAAAAAAGTTTTGCACTCTCCCCAGTGTCTTCAGTCTGTCTGTCTATTTATTTAGCAGTTATCATTAGCTGCTTGTAAAACATTAAGTTTATTTTTATTAGCAGCCAAGTTATGAACAAAAACAAATATAAAATGATCGTAATGATGCTTGCTGGTTAAATCCACAGTGGTGTGATGGTTAAATCCACAGTATGTGCCATTTATCCTACACAAGGCAGCCTGGATTGATTATTTATTTAAAACCTGATATGTGATCAAACTTGAAATACTATTTCTGAATTGGGCTTAATCTCAAAAAAAAAAAAAAATTGTGCTTGTACATAACTATTAAGTGAAAGTCCTTTCTCACAGAATATTTGTGTCTTTAAAGAAGTGAAGAAATAACATAAATAATTTAAGATATAAAGCAACTAAAGAAGTTGAAAAATTAATGTTTCTAAATTTTCAAAGATATATTTGTAGCATTTTAAATACTGAAATAGACTCCATAAAAACAAACTAAACCAATTAAGTCAATTACTGAAAGCTTTAATAGGTTTATAAATGTAGATGATATCAACAACTCTTAAACTATCAACAATCTTAATTAACCTATAGTCAAGGCAACCTCTTTTAACAATGAAGATGATACCATCTTTATCTATGGTCTGGTATATTTATATAGACCCTAAAGATTGCAATTTGACCAGAGTATGAGATTAATAATGCAAAGAAGCTTAAACAAACGATATTAATCAGACAAATGTAACCTCTGCTGAAAGCAGAACAATAAATAGTCAATTATAACTTTCAGATTCTGAAAGCAGATTAATAAATAGTCAATTATAACTTCCAAATTCCATATAAAGTATATATTTATGAAGACAATAAAGCCAATTACTCAAGGCATTAATAGGTTTATAAATGTAGATGATAACAATCTGGAACTTATAATTAACTATTAGTTTGCTTTCAGTTTGTTTAAACTTCTTTGCATTATTAATCTCACTCTCTTTGGTCAAGTTGCTTCCCTTAGTGTATATATAAATATATCAGACCATAGATAAAGATAGTTTCACCTTTATTGTTAAAGGAGATTGACTTGACTGTAAATTCAGATTGTTGATAGCTTAAGGGTTGATTGTTAACCTCTATATTTATAAACCTATTAAAGCCTTGAGTAATTAGCTTTATTGTCTTAATAAATATATATTTTATATGAAACTGGAAAAGAATAAATGTCTTTATGCTGTTCTTCCATAAAATAATAATCAGAAAATAATAAATTCTTACAACACCTATATAAATATCAAATTTTTACATAAAAAACCTTTTTCAGCACCTGATTTGGTATCCTTTTCAAATGTTAATAATCTATTATGTTAACGAACTATTACAGACAAAACCATCTAGTGTTCAATAATGAAATTAAAACAAGCAATACCAATATAAATCATTAAAATAAATCAAAACCTACATATAAATTCAGTAATTACAAAATAATTGACTATATCATAGCAATATAATAAATAAAATAAATTACATGCATTTTTTTTTTACAATTATATATATGTCAGTTTATATAATTTTCCATTCCTTTTTAATTAACAAGTTATTAACCAAATTTATAAAAGTCTTGTAAATATTCATACAATTATTTAAATTATTTTTAATATAATTATGTTTCATATATTTGTCTTCTTTTTGGATCTTTGGTGAAATTTAAACATTTAATACTTTTTGTAGCATCAATTCTACGCCCATATTTTAAATAATGAATATATAATACAGATTTATCATCTTTTCTATTAATTGCATTGTTATATTTTTTGGCTTTTACCTCTAATTGTTTGCCAGTATGCCCAAAGTAAACCATTTTACAAATTTCTCATGTAATTTTATATACAATTTTTTTTGTACCATATATCATCTCTTAATCTACAATTATCTATTAATAGATCGAGATTTTTACTGTTTGACCAGCCAATATTTATATCCTTCTCAATATAATTTTTGTTATACCTTAATGTATTATATATCTTAGGACAATATGAAAGCCTAATCCATTTCTTATTTGATTTATTATTACCATTATCAATACCATTATTTTTCTCAGAAATATTATCATCTACTACAGATGTTTTAGAATTAAAAAATATATTTTTAATAGTTTTAGGATTATATCCATAATCTTTATATAATTTAATAAATTGATTCTTTTGTAATTGAGTTACACTTTTATCTATATTATATTTATCATTCCTATATTTAAAATTTTTAATAACTGCCAATTTTTGTACCCATGCTTGTTGTGAATCTACATGAATAGTTTTTCTTAATTTATGTGGTCTTACACATGGTTGTGAGCAGGTATGAGAGTTACTAATAAATATAACATTCAGAAGTTTTTAAATATTATGCTATTAAATAGAACAATTGGATTAAAATAAAGTAAGTAATATGTAAATTTTGTAATAAATTGTTAAGTGTCACATATTAAAATAATATAAGAAATATTTAAATTTTAGAGAAACTGATAAATTATATAAAAACTTTCTCTTATCAAAGAGTGTAAGAAATGTATTGCAATACAACTCAATTAAGAAATAGATTTCACATAATGAAAAAAAAAGCTTGTTTAGGTATGAGATTTGAAAACAAGCAAAAAATTCAGGCAATTTAACAATTACAAAATGAAAGCATTTTTAAAATTCTTGTAATCAAAATAAAATCAGGTATCAAAAATAAGATATTATTAAAGATGTAAAAAAAATCCAAGCATGTTGAAAACAAGACATCAAAATGTATATATGATCAAGTTTTTCTTGAAAGCAGTCATTCTGGGTTTTTATTTAATCTGTCTGCATTGAATGTCATTATGATGACCAAGTAAAGAAAAACAATAAATGCTGACTGCTGAAATTTATCTTTGATCACTGACAGATCTGATCAAGTTATATATTCAAACAAATCTCTAATTAAAATGAATCAATGATTAAACTCCAAATTTCAAAAACAGGGGATGGATTGTTAAAAGACATTATAGTAATTTACAAATAGAATCAATTTGTAATATTTGCCATTGTGGGAAAAATAGACTATACTCTGGCTGCAGAATGTTTGCTTCGTAAATTAAAAAAAACGTTTTAGGCTTATTGTAACATATTAATCTTTTAAGTTTTATTTTAGTTTATATTTAATACTACCAAACTATATTTTATGTTATTGATTGTTTAAAACAAGTTAAAATAAGAAAAAAGAAAATTAATTGCATTTTTAAGGAACTGTAGTTAAAAAAAAGGACCTAGAAAAAAAGAAATTCTCTGCAGCATGTATTTACTATATATAGGTTATGATTTATTAACATTTAAAAAAAGTTTTTTTTTAATGTGAAATTATCAGGTAAATAATCAAAGGTATAATATTCAATTTAAAACAAATGTACATGCTTATAAAATAGTAATGAGTTCAATTGTAAAAAAAAAAAAAGGGTGAATGTAAGATAATTACTAGTATTTTGAAATTAAATTGAGTCCATTTGTACATAAATTAGCCCTCCATTTGATTGCTGTGAATTAAATTTTACATATCCTTAGAACTTGTTATTTAAATGCAATTATTAGATCATAGTTAAATGGTTTATTATTACACTATATCTGTATATTGGGTTTATTTATATTTTTGTTCTGTAAGTTTGGGGGAGGGGGTGAGTCAGATCCAAAGGACTACCTCAATTAAGAAATATTACTCATAATTCAGGATCAAATTCAAAGAACAACCTTATATAATTAGATTGTGTTAATGTTAAACCAGGATTCAGATCTAAAGTGGTCACTCCCTAGAGTTATTGTAAGAAATGTGTATGATTTATAATTATCCCATATCTAGGTATATCTGTGTGGCTATGCTATTAAGTTTATGATATAAATAAATGTATTAAATTTCTGAGGTTGATCATGCATATGATTATATTTGAGGTATATTAGAGACCAGAGATTTAGTCTGTAGCAAATGAGCTTAATCATTAAAAAAAAGTTGCATTTATAAGATTTAATTGAAAGATTACTGTTTAAAATTAATCATAACCAACACTTTCCATAGTGCATGTGGAAAAAGAAAAAAAAAAGCAAAGAGAGAGAAAAAGTTTGGAGAAGTGGTTTTATTGAAAAAAAAAAAAAGAAAATTATATTTGTCTGCCAATTATAATATTTTGTAGAGAACTAGTGCTTTGTTATTGATTTAAATAGTGTGTTAACCTCTTTATATGTAATATTTGATCTGCATATTTATTCCATGTCCATTGCATTAGGAATAACTTGTTTTGGTGGATCTCTGGTATTGCAAATAGTGACTGTGTAGTGGTCATCATCATCATCATATGAAAGAAAATATTTTCAAAGTTTATTTGAATATATATTTATAAAAAAAATATATGTGCTAGTCTGTTTTCTGATGGTAGTTTCAGATGATACCCGAATCAATTAAATAAATGTAAATAATTGAAACTTATATAGTCTGACCATTACAATATATTTTAACTCTGAAGAAGAGTGCTGTCAGTCAAAACTGTTAAATTAATCAAATAAAAAATAAAATAAGTAATGTTATAATGATTAAAAATAGTGAATTTATTTGTTTCCTAAAGTAACTTGGAAAAGAGATAAGTTGTGGAATTAATAGAATGACAGTTATCTATCTGGATTGAAGATATCTATTGGTTGCATACATATTCCAGTTTATCTCTTTTACAGGTGAAAGCAGTTTCTGCACACAGATATTCATAATGAGCATGGAGATAATGTAGTAAAAATTCAATTTTTTTTTGCATTCACTGATTGTTTTTATCATTTCCAGAAATTTGTTATACATTTAAAAATATTACTAGTTTCAATAATATCATAAATTTTAATCTTGAACTTCTTTTTTCTTTAAAAAATAGTCAGTATAAACAATATTCACCAAAATATAAAATAACAAACCAATTTTCTTTAAAAAACTTGTTTTTTAATTATTATGACTATATGAATTTTAATTTCAAGAGTAACGTTTCGACTATTTACATCCTTATAGCCTTTTTCAAGCCACTTCCTCTATTTAAAAAACCTCTTGAAATTAAAATTCATATAGTCATAATAATTAAAAAACAAGTTTTTTAAAGAAAATTGGTTTGTTATTTTATATTTTGGTGAATATTTTTTTTTCAACAATATGTAAATAACTTTTACTACTGCTTGATTATTTAATGTTTAGGATTATAATCATATCACAGAACACTCTCATTCCAAATATGTTATTCAGAATTATTTTGCAGGCAGACTCATAATGAGTCAGTTTAATAAACTTGCAATTACAATTTTACTTTTCATTTATCAATGCCCATTCAGTTTGACAAAAGGAGAATTCTCTTTCATCTGACCTCCAATCACACACACACGCACACACATATATATATATATTGAAATAAATCGACATTGATATCCAAAAAGGCATTAATAGCCATTTATTCAGTCTGACAAAATGAGAATTCTCTTTCATCTGATCTCCAATTGTATATATTGTAAATAAATCAATATTGATAACCAAAAAAAGCAGAAACTTTATATAGTTGGAAACAAATGAAAGAGAATTCTCCTTTTGTCAGACTGAATGAATGGATATTGATTAAAAAATTTCAGCATTTTCAGATTTCAATGTTGACTTATTTACAATATATATATATATATATAGTTGGAGCTCAGATGAAAGAGAATTCTTCTGTTTCAGACTAAATGAATGGAAATTGATAAATGAAAATCAAAATTGTATTTGCAAGTTTATTAAAATGACTTATTAGTCTGCCTGCAAAATAGTTCTGAGTAACATATCTAGAATTAGAGTGTTCTGTGATATGATTTAAAATATAAAAATTCAAGGAGAAAGTGCATGTACTCACATTATTGCAATTAATCAATTAATCTTTGTCTTGGGATTGAAAAGTTTTGATTAAAGATGGTGGCTACAGTTTCAAACAAAAACAAACTCTATACTCACATTTTACAAAAAGTAAAAAAAAAAAAAATGCTTCTGGATTTAAAACATCAAAGGATCACATAACTTGATGGAAATGCTTGCAGCAATAAAAAATTGAACTTTTTATTGGTTTATAAATGTGACACTCTTAGAGCTCTGAAAAATATTTTAAGCATATTATTATCAGTATTTGGAAATGTAATAAAAAAACTGGGTTACAAAACAAATTTTACCAACTGGTTTAAAGATTATTTTGTATTAAAAGTAAAAAAAAAATTGCATACTGACAACTCTTATGAACCTTGATTGAGTAGTAATTTTCAAGTTTTATTTTTGCTAGTTTCCTGTATTATATTTTCAACCACAGATCAAAGAATGAACAGTGTTTTAAAAGCTAATTATTTGCATTTTACATTAAAAAAACTAATAAATAACGCAAATGTGAAAAATGAAAAACAATATGAGAAAAATTTCAATATTTTGTACTGCATTTAACTTGTTGATTAAAGTTGAGAACTTATTAAGTTTAATAAATGGATGTTAAAAAAATCTATATTTTAAAGTGTTCATTCTCATGAAATTATTAAAGATTCTTTTATGAATCTATATTCTAAAGTATCCATTCGCATGAAATTATTAAAGATTCTCTTATGAATTTGGTAATGTTAATATTTTGTGTACTGTGCAGGATTTCCTGAATTAGATGAAAAATTTGTCCAAGAGATGCTGGAATCAGAATCTTTACCATTAATAAATGAAGATCTGGCAGAAATAAATCAAATGACAGCCAATGAATTAAAAACTGAACAGAAGTCTAGCTGAACATTGAAGACGTGAGAATTTTTTAACTATCAGAAAATGTTCTCACTTTTGCTAAAGAAATTGAACCATTTTTTGAATGATGAGGTGAATTTAAAAAAAAAAAAAAAGATTCTGCTTGGTAACAAGATCTTTTATTTCAAAAAATATGGGAGGGAAAAAACAACAGCGTGAACTCAAGTCTTTTCTTGACAAGTTTTGTTTTGTGCAGACAGTTCAATATCTTACCTTAAGTTTTTTTGTTGTTGTTTTATTATCAATGATTTATTTTTATAATTTATGTTTATTCATATCTTGCTTATTGTGTTTTAAACTTTTTATAGTGATGTATAATGTGTACATACTATTTAATATGTATTTTATACCAATATATAAAAGTAAATAATGGCAATTTTATTGTCATGGTACTAATGAAGTTTTTATCAACATTATTTCTAGGAAAATTATTCTCCTGTAATCTTCATGAACTTTATTAAAATCAATTTTATTTGAAAAATGCAACTAACCTGTAATAATATTCTTGAAATTAAATTGTATTAAAATGTTTTATTAATTTTTTTTATTCAGTCAATTTTATATATTCTAACTAAAAGAATGAACCGCAGTCACACTTCGAGGCGACCACATTGTGCATCACATATAACAAAAATAATTTATAGAGATGCCAACTACAACTTATATAAATTGGTCATTCACGTTGCAAATCAAATTTAAGCTAAAATTATTGGATGAGTTTACAAATATAACACATATTATCGGATAGTTTAAGCTAATTATAACTTTATTCAAATGGTCGCACACCCTCGTTAGGGATCAATTGTACTATTTCTTTATTTCTGCTCAAGTGACCACGCTATGCATTAGTTATAACCTATATTGAATCTATCTGGTGTTCATACACTTACGGCTGAGTTGCATGCCATTTGTAACGTTTTAAGGATGGATCGATAGATGCTTTATCGTTCCCAGTTAACACTATTTCTTAAACCTGCTGAGATGATGATGGTATAAAACATCCATAATCTTATTTGCCAGGGTGCCAAATTGCAACTTTAATAAAATATTGAGATTAAATCTCATTTCCAGAACTTATCGATAACTTTCAGCAATAATATTTAATGAATAGGTTAATAAATAATCAATCAATTAAGAGACCACTGAGAATGTATTAAAAAATAATAATATGAATATTTTTGGAAATTCTTGGTTATTCTCAGCATGCTTTCCATTCACCATCATTAAAGTCACAATTAAAATTTTGTTCCGATTACAAATAGTTCTATGTCCATCTCCAACTTCCTGATCCACCCTCCATCATCCTCACATCCATAGGTCTATTACACTGTTATATCTTTTATTATTAAATTTTCCATTATGCTAGCTCATTTCTCCCATTACAATCTCTTCTCAGGGTTTTTAGAACAATTAGGTTTGGAGATCAAACAAGCTGTGATAAATTATTGGTGATAAACATCCCTCTCATGATCACCTCCAAGGTGATCTTGGCTGTCTTTAATGTAGTTTAATATCTATTTACATTAAAGCTCGAATAATTTAAGCTTATTAAATCTTTTAGAATAATACATTATAAACATATTCACAATTAAAATAAAATTATAAAGAAGTGCATCTAGAGAGGTGTTTGAATACAACAGATAGGGGGAGGATTTTATGCCTACCCACTGCATCCACTATCACTCAATAACCATCCCTATTCACAATTTATACTTCAACTGTATTAAATTATTTGGTAATTTTGAGTATTGCTATGCCACATAAGCTCGGAAAATTAACCATTTTAAATAATTTTACCGGATATTATTTATGAAAACGATGATTCAACTATTAATAATAATATATTGATGTATGATTGGATTTGAGATGTCTAGATTATAAT
Source organism: Epiperipatus broadwayi (assembly GCA_028023455.1). Lineage (NCBI taxonomy): Eukaryota > Metazoa > Onychophora > Udeonychophora > Euonychophora > Peripatidae > Epiperipatus > Epiperipatus broadwayi. The sequence continues at coordinate 3,889,037 of JAQFVV010012499.1, forward strand.
ACCCACAAAACATTGAGACATGCACAAATTTTATTTAAAACAAATAACAAATTTTATTACCATACTACAATTCAATACATAATATATACATTCACTTGATGACTCACATGGCTTTCCCCTGTTCTACAACTGTATTATGATATAAAAAACAAACTAAATAATAAGTATCCCTACATCAATAGATAATATCAAAAGGTTTTAAAATATAAATATTCATTTTTAATTATGAAGGAATCAGGATTACCATGGAGTAATATTAATATCAGACAGATAAATATTATATACCTTTACATATATTATATTTTTGTTCGCATTTTTATCCCAAACATAGTGAACATTAAATCCCCCCCCCCCCAAGTGTTTAATGCTTTTAGTTACTGATTTGTTTCCAAGGGTAATGCTTCCAATAATAAAATTTAATAATTTTATTTAATTATTTTAATTTAATATTCCTTGCCCCATGCTCAACAATAGAGATATTTTATGTATGGTGGGACTAAGTTCATTTTGGTTACTTTCAAATGTCAGCGAATCGGTATCTAGCTCAGTCATCATCATAGTGCATACACACTATATTCATGTTCTTGTGACAACAATAATAATATTTTAGTAATATTATCTTTCCAGCAAAGTTCTCAACTGGCTGCTGATATATATTTATTAAATAATTTTAGATACGCATTGCTTACATTCGTAGGTTTTATTTAACCCTTAAGTTGAATATTTATTGACTTTATTACTCTTGACTCTTATTGATAAATTAAAATGTATCAACAAAACAATGTTCAAGTACACCAATCGCACACACACTACCAGCATTCATTCTGACATCAAATTGAATTTGCGATCCTGTATCCAACATTTATAAGTAATGCTTAGTAATAGCTATATTTCATACACCCGTAAGGAATATCAACATTAACACGAGGCAGGCAGTGACCCGAATAAGAGAAAACCTTTTCATTAAGGTTGAGATATGGTAGGATTTTTATCGCTAATCATATAAAGAGACTTGGGTTTACCTATCAACCTCTGGCCATCAACAAAGAAATCATCTCACGGTGTAGAGAACAACTAAGTGGGAAAACTCTTCCACTGTGTTTAAATACTTTATAAATATAGTATAAATATCTTAGGGAGCGAACTAAACTATGACTCCACTAGCTTGGTGGGGACTCATTGTCCACCCACATATATACAGGTTTAACATCAATTTGTACAAGTAAAACTTTCATATCTATGTTACTCTTGTGAAATAGTACACTAGAACATGAGCCAATAATATTTCCAAGCCTTAATTAGCTTGTATCTAGCTTTAATTTTATGACAAAAATAATAAGAAATGCGCATTAAAATCTTAAAACTACTTCTCTGCACTTTTATAGGATAATGATGATATTCTAGCCCAACAATCATGCAACCTTCATAAAACATAGCATTAAGTCTAAGCACTTGATAAAAATCCCTGATTCGATTCAAAAAACATTTTCCACAACAATATCTCTCACTCTTATCATAACAAAAATGTAAAGCATTTAAAACAAGGCACATACCGGAATGATTTGGTATTAATTTCATCTACCCCTAAATGATAATAATCATAAAAGCATTTAACAGGCACATACAAAATGACTTGATATTAATTTCATCTACCCCCAAAATAATAATAATGAACGCATTAGCACATACATGGATTAATTTTAAATGGATATATATGATAAATAATAAAAAAAAAATATTTTCCTTTTTTTTTTTAAATTAAATGTTCTACATGAATATCAAATATAAAAATATACTTAAATAGTTCTCCCAAGGCATCCTTCAGGTTTCTGGTTTTCATTTTTTCTTTTTTTTCTTCTTCTTTGATCTGTTTATGTGTGCACATGGGATTATTTTGAAAGAGTCATTGTGATAGAGTTGGAGTCCTATGCCAAAATGTATAAAGTTTTTACGCTGCTGAACATATTTCCTCATTTTGATTAAAAGCAAAAATGAGAACTTCATCTTTTTGGTCAAATCAAAAGATGATCTATAGAATACACTTATTGATTTGAATAAAAGATGTAAAGATTTTGATTTAATAATTTTTTTTTGCATCCTCTGCAATTTTTATTCTTAATAGTTATAAATTTGAGAATATGAAAAATCAAAAAATATCTTGATGATTTTTCAGATAGAAAGACAAATTTGGATTTGAGATTCAACACAGATTCTTATTGATTGTTGCTGAATTTAACAAATTAAAAAATAGGATGTTTTCTCTTAGTGATATAACTACTGTAATATTTATTTGTATATAGAGTTATTATTTTATGTGGTTCTATTAATTTAAAGTAAAAATATTAGAAAAATTTAATTTAAAGATACTCTATAAAATTCTAAAAATATAATAGCAAGATTATAAATCAAATTGATATGTTCTTTAGATTTCAGCTTGAAGTAGTTGAATTATAATTGTAAAAGCACATCATTATTGGATTGACATATGAAGCAAATAAATGGAAATAGACTTTCAAAAAATTATTTTAGAAAGCACAGGCTTCATTTATGTTATAAAGATTATCATAAAGCTGATTTGAATTAATGCTATATTGGTTGCGTTCATTGGAAAGAGTTATTCAACAATAGAATGACACAAGTTAAAAGACAATATCATAAGATTTCAAATAAAGACCAAAGGACTTCACATGCTATATAAGAATATATTTATGTTTTATGAATTTGTTTGTACAGTTATAACATTTTTTTTTTTTAATTTTTATAGTTTGATTTTTTTTAACATTAATTTTTGTCTCTCTTATAATTAGAATATTCATACTTTTTTATGAGTGGCTGATAATGATGAAAATTAATATTATTTATTATATCATAATGGAATGTATTAAAAAAATTTTCTTTAGTTTTTGCTATAAAATTCTAGCTTGTATATTACTGCTATTGTCTATTTAAGTGGAGGTTTATGTATGGCAGATTTATATAAGTAGAGAACCACTTGAACTGCATATTTTATTTTACAATTTTATTAAATGAAATGGTTAAACAGATACATTAGATGCAAGTAATCATATGTATTGAAATATTAGAAATTACAAACATATGTGTCTGAACCTAGCCTGACACCTCTCTGAGGAGTGCCAAAGCATGAAATCATGGTCAGAGGTTTGGGAAGGGGTTCCTGACAGAGATATTTTAAGTGCTGGCTCTGGCTAAGCATTTATCATAAAGCTTGTAGAGGAATTGGCAATCCTCATTGTTTATAACTTACAACTTAAGAGATAGGGTCATGTGATCTATGACTTATTTTAAACATATATTTTGTATTTTTATTAGCATTGAGCAAAACAACTATAAATGATGTCTAACAATATATAAATGGGGAAAATAAAAATACTATGATATCAAAATAAAGTAATAACAATGAAATAATATCAACTAACTTAATTTATGAGATACTTATATATTCAAAATGAGAGGAGAAGCTGTTCTTATTTTTCCTTCATCTTTTTAGCATCTTTCAGCTAATTTAGAACAAAAAAGAAAAATGTGAATAAAAAATAAAAAAGGTTATGAGAAAAATATTTTTAATCGTTTTAACTATTAATAATCAAAAGTTTATGACTTATAATCTTACTAATCCAAAATTATATAGTATTTTTATCTCTAAAACTATCATAAATTTATTGGGGAAATATGAAATTTAATAAGTACTTTACAAAAAGTTTTTAAATGCTACAACACATTTTTTCTTAAAAAAAGAAAAAAAGAAAAGGGCATACAAATATTTGTTTTTATACTAAGTTTGTTGTTTTATTAAAAATTTTTAATAATTAAAGTGTAATCTAATCTTAAATAAAACTTTCTAAACTACTTTGATATTTTTTTAAAATACTATTTATATTTATGATAAATAAATTATATCATTCTCTGAAACAGTTTAAACAAGGCCCTACTGCACATTAGTTCTCCAATATGCACTTTTATTATATTATATATACCCATGTCAATAATAGCAAATATTATTTTTAATCATCGATATTTTCTAATATTATATCAATTATATTTAAAAATAAAAAAATGAAATCAGAAATTGATATCATTAAACACATCTTGAAAGGTATTATATGTATGTTAAAGGTTAGAGAAACTGAAACTGTCTGCAAAAATTACTATATATTTAATAACAAACATTATATATAATTATGAAATAAATATGATAATCAAAGTATTAAATGATAAAATTTAATATTTGTTCAATTCACAATAATTAATAATAATAATGCAAAACTTTTTATGCATTTTTTTAAATGAAGAATAATTGTTAATATATAATAAGTAATAAACAAAAAAAAAAAGGAGACTAAATGTGCAATTTTTAAAAAAAATAATTAAATATCTGTATAAATAATTGTAAAAAAAATATATTCCATTGCAGCTTAAGAAAAATAATCCTTTGAATTTTTTTTCAGCAAAATATTGTTAGATAAGCTAAATAAAATTCTAAACAAACTTCATCTCATAATACTGCAATAAAAATGACATTAATAAACTCCACCCTGCTTTACTGACATTTATTCCAAGAAAAGTTCATTATTTGTTAGCAAAAGTTGATATGAAATATTACACGGTATCCACAAATTCAACAAAGGCTAATTTAAATTGCCAACTGATTTTTTTTTTTTTATTATAAATGTTTGTGGAATAATTGATTAATAGTATTGAACTAAAAGATAAATATACAAAAGATCAAATATGATTCAGCATTAAAAATAGTACACAAAAATCTATTTTTATCTTTTTTAAAAAAATATGCTTGTATATAAATGCTGCAAAAGATAGTTGTTTTATTTTAGCTTTGAAAACCATTACTTTGTTTTGAAAATGACAAGAAATATTGACTTAACGCCAATTATATATATGTACACGTAGATTTGTAAGTATGGTGTTTAAACTGTACAATAATATCAGATTTTTAAATAGATATTTTTATGCTTAAACTCTCACTATCCATTAATTAGGAAGCTTGGTGAGTAATCGCCTTTTCATTATTTCTTTGAGAGATTATTTTAAAAAATCTTTGTTGTGCACTGGATATTTAAAAAGTGTTTATCAACCTATCATTATCTACTACTTATATATATAAATTGCAGTTTAAAAAAACTAGACAAAAAAACATGAATATGGTTAATATTAAATATCAGTCCCCTTCAGCATGAGGTCTATAAATTCATAAATATATTAGCCAACATGAAAGCCACCTTAACCCTCTTCTTCACATTGCAATTACAGTAACAAATTGTTTTATATATAAGTTCCATTTATGTCATTGGTTTGTTTTTCTAAATCTTGATATCATTTTATTACCAGAGAAGTTTACATCTTTTCTGTTGTTTAAAATTTGCAAGCTTATTTTTGTTGCATTTATATGTTTTTGTGGAGATTATAAAGTTTTGGTTGTCGTTGAAGGCTTTTTGATGCCATCCACTGTGTCACCTGACATGGTTGCTGCTATCTTTTTTGATTTTAATGATGTTAAATTTTTTTGTTGTTGAAAATTTCCTGAATTAGTTTGGATCTTCGCCTAAAAGCTTCATAAAATTGTCCAACTTTGTTTATTGATTTGAAATTTCTGAGTTTAAAGTTAGAATATTTGCTTTTGGGTTGCTTAATCTTTGTTTTGACAACAAACAGTAGCTAGCAAGATGGGTGCCACTATGCTGTTTGATTTTATCATTGGAAAATTATTTATTTTATGGGAAATTTGTGTGAACAATTCAAAAATATTCCAGAAAACTTATTTTAGATTGTTCAGTTTTGTTTGCTACATGTGTATAAATGATTTTTGATTTTAAAAAGGTAAGTTTTTCAATTTTTTGGAGTTTAAACCTGATAATTTTTGTCATGGCAATAGGCAGTAGCAAGGTGGGTGGTCACCATATTGTTAGATTTTATCATTGGAAAACTATCCAATTTATGAAAAATTTGTATTAACAATTCAGAAGTCTCTTAGAAAATTCATTTTACATTGTTCAGTTCTATTTATTATCTGTGTATATATGGTTTTTCATTTGAGAAATGTCAGATTTTACATAGTTTTTTGAATTCAAATCCAGAAATCTTTGTATGACAACCAGAAGTAGCAAGGTTTGATGCGGGACTGAAATATCAATAAACTGTATATCGATGTAACTAGCTATAAATTTATTAGTACTGTTTAAATAATTTGTTCCATTGTTGTGGCTAGACAAAACAATTTTACATTAATATTATTATAATTTTAAAGTTATTTTTTTGTAATAAAACATTTTTTTTCTCTCCTTCGTATTTGAAATGAATTTACTTTTAGGAGATTTTTTTGAAAATAATATTTTAAAGAATTTTAATTTACTGAAAAAGGTTTCAAAATGCAGTCTTTATTTTTAGTGATACCATTACTTCTTTTTATTATTAATATTATTATTTTTTTTACTTTTTGTTTCAGAAATTGGACTTTTTCTAATATGAAATGCCACAAATGTTGATGCTTTTCAAATTGGACATTATTGCATATAAAGTTATTTATCTGGTACCTGAAAATAACTTAAAAATTTTAAAAAGCAGGTATCAGTAATTTAGAAGCATGCTACTGGCACATGCTAATATGATGACTGCATTAGTAGTTTTTTTTAATAAATGTTAAAAATGTTTGTCATCATCATAGTAAAAAAAAGAATAGAAGAAACTTATTTCTCTTAAAATAGAGTAATTTATATGCAGTAATAGAAATATCTATTACATATATAAAAACATATTAAGGCAAGATTTTACTTAGTACATTTTTTTTGTTATAGAAAATGTTTTTAACAACATCAATGATTGGATAGCAAAATTATGATGACTCCACATCTGATTTTAAGTTATAAACTTATATGTACACTACATATAAATTATATTTAAAAAAATAGATATAATTATTAAAGTTATACTTCAATGACTGTGACCTTATACTCTTCATTGGGTTTATACCTCAGCAATTTAATTATGATGTACATTTTAACTAAACTTTTTTTTCTTAAAAAAAAAACACACATACAAAATATAATTGCTTTCAAATCAAAGTTTCAATACCAATTTAAACTATTCATTTGTTAAATTTAGAGCTTAATAAAAATTATCTGTCTGACTTGATAGATAATATTATAATTGAAATTATTGGAATTTTTTAAAACCTTGATATTTGATTTGTGAATATGCATGTGTATTAATTATATTAAAAGCATTTATAATAATTTGCAAATAATTTTTATATATACATACAAGTTCTAACTATTTATAAACAATGAAGTGTATAAGATGATTAATGAAATAAAGAAAACTAAGAAAAATGAGAAATTCAACAAATGAGGCATATCTTTATAAACGTAATTATATGATATGTATAGGTTTAAGTTTATTTAAACTGTAAATATTGATTCACTAAATTTATGCAAACGAACTTTGAGTATATTTATTTTATGATAAAACTATTTAATTTGATGTGATACTTTATTGTTTTAATAAACCATTTCTTCTTCAACTTTTAAAGAAAATTAAATTTGTAGAATTTTTCTACTTGCATAATAATATTTTACGATGATTAATTTCTTAAATTCCATAAATTTCTGTTATGTATATTGTTTCCAAATGTTTTGCTCATAACCTATTTGACATCAACAAATGTCATAACCTTAATTACTGATTTCATATATGTTAGGGATAATAATTTCCACAAAAATAAATTACGACAAAGAATTATTTTTTTAAATAATGTCCTTGTCATAGAAAAAAATTTTTTTTTTTCATTTAATATTTAAATTTTTTTATTATTATGTAATATAATTGCCAATTGAATTTTTTCAAATTGTGATTACTGCTTAATTTTATTTTAAAAGTTGGACCAGAATGAAATCACAATTAAGTACTTTATTTAAAAACATAATCAAAGTTTCTATCATATATTGAATCATTTTTTGTTGTTGGGAATTCATGTTTAATTATGTATTATTTTGTTTGCTATTCTATTTAAATTTTATAATGAAAGTAGTAACTATTCATTTAAACATTTGTTTTGTTTTTGGTCAAAAATAGTTAGGCTAATTTTAACTCTTACTATTATTACTTAATTTTTTTTCTTTCTTCCAGTTAATTAGGAAGGAGTGAGGGATATTTAAGTTCAAAAAGTCTCTATGTTTGAAATATTGAATTTAAAAATATAAGATGTTATAAATACTGCAGTACAATAAAGTTATAACAAATCTTTTATAATAATGTTAGTGAGTACCACTAAATGGTGTTCTATTATAATTTAAATTGAAGTAATAGATACTAAATTAAATTGTTATATGCAGTGAGTATATTTATTTGAATAAATAAAATTATAAAAATAAATAATAAACTTACCTTCAAAGTTATGGAAAATACAATATTAAATATTCTTGTTATATATTTAAAGTACTATAGATTAAAATCGTACCAATAGTTAATTATATAAAATTAATTTCTATTACAAAATAAGTTGTATGAAGCTACATAATTTTTCTTTCCACAAATATAATTAATGCTAAGAATTCTTTACAGTATAAATTTGCATTGTAGGATGTGTTTAGAACAATGATGACATGGAATAAGATTATGTATATATATAAAAATGAATTGACTTGTCCTGAAAACACTTGTAAATAAAAGTAAAGGTTTATGTAAGGTTTGTAATTCTTTAAAGGTTATACTTTTTAAAGCACTAATATATATATATATAATTCAAAAGATTTTTATAATTTTAAAATAGTTTAAAATATTGATCACTATATCATAATTTAATTTTTATTGATTATAGTTTTGCTTTAAAAATCTGGTAGAGTTACAATTAATGGAAGACCACAACAATGTACATTAAAGCATAAACTAAAGTATCACGTTGATGTGCGTATATATATATATTGATGCTTTTATAGCCAAATAATTTAAAAGTTTTTTTTTAATGAAGAAACATATATGTATAAAAAAAATTAAAATTTTTCTGGTAACCATCAACAAAAGTTGTGTTCTTAATTCATTATTTAAATTTTGTTAATTTATTTTTGAATGATGAAATGTTTTAAAATGATTAATCTGAAAGGGATAAAATCTTAGCCTAATCAAATAAAAAACAAACAAACAATAGTATATTGCTTGGGAATTTGTAAGAAGTCTAAGCACCAGAAATAGTAGAACTGAGATGCAATCCATGAAACTTAAAATCCCCAAGTCTGCCACTCTATTATTGCATTAAATTAGATAAGATAGCCTAGCCAATTTAATATATGTGACAAATAAATGTTACATTTATATATCTTAACTAAGATTTATTTTTAAATTTCTATTTTAAAACTTTCAATAAAATTGTGATTTTTTTAAAATTGTTACACTATTAATCCAGAGGCCAAATGATATTTGAGCAATAAAGACGCTTTTGTAGAGCAAATCAGTTGAAGTTATTACTACAGTTTATTTTTTTATCTTTGTTATTTGTTGTTAAAAATTTATTTAAAAAAATATTTGCTGCTTAATCTCACATTACAGTTTAATCTATCTATTATATGTAATTAGAGGGATTTGAACTTAGGATTTTTTAACCTATTTATCCTTTACTCCATCTCAAGCAATTGATACACATGACTACACAAAAGATACATTATCCACAATATAAACATTTTGTGACAAACCAGCATTGGGCCAGATCATAATCTTCCACATATATATACAATCAGTTTTTAATTTATATAGAGATAGCAATTCCTCAAACTTTAATGGACAGTCTTCAATCTTCTCACCTTTCCAACTTCAGTCATTTATTTAATTGGAAACCGATGATGGAATGCTCAAAGTCCTTACTGGATATGATGTTGTAGTCATAACTATGTAGACATTATGTCAATCTAATTCTTCATATTATCAGACCTACATATATATATAAATTTTAAAGTTTGTTAGCTACTTAATAATTCAACAAATATTGCACAATCTTGACGAATCTTGCTTAATTTTTTTTTTTTTTTTTTAGAGAATTACAGAGACTATGGATTTTTGCTCTATGGTACTTAATTGTTTGGAAAACTTTAGATAGTGCATCTGAAAGTTTGTACTCACAGTTACCTATAGAAAATTTTTCATAATCTAAAAATAATTTATACTAAGAAGATAGGGTGATATTTATGGAGTTATTAAGTAACAAATAAGCAAACATTTAAATTCTTACATATATAAGGATAATAAAAGTATATTTGAAGAATAATTTATAATATTGTAGTGATCTGATTATTAATTTATTATACACATTGCTATTATTTTTAAAAGTAAATAATTTAGGAAACTGTGTTTGAGGAAATGATTGTCTGTGCACAGTAGGTGTCAGCCATAGGTGTTATTATTCAAATATTTCAATAAGGATTAATGGATTTGAAGTCAACAATCAGGAAAAAATACTAGAGTTCTAAAACAAATAATTCAGAAATTTTTAAATGAAAGACATTCTCTATCAGTAATTCTTTATCTAAATTTTTGAAAAATTGTTTTGCTAGATTATAGATTTTTGTTTTATGATACCTGTTTTAAAAAAAAAAAATTGGTCATTTTCTGCTAACATGAGCGAAGTCATAGGACAGCTAGTAAAATTATAAGAATAGAATTATTTTGATCCCCCTCCCTCTTTTCTGAGAAGTTACTTTGCACGATAATCAGACAGTGTTAATAGAAAACCATTTTTTTGCTTATTTAAAATTTGTATAGAATTTTATAAAGCAATAATAATAAGTAATTGGTAATTGTGTAAAATTATCATCTAGCAATAAAATTAAAATAATACTCCTTTACCCACTTAGCACTTGGTTTTTATGTGAGGATTCACAATAGCAATCACCATTAGTTTGCCCACTATTTTGATTTATAACAATTATTCACTATAATAATCATAAAAAAATTTTTGGTGGCCATTTTTTAAATTGGTGACTATTTTGTAACAGTGATGACCTCATAGAATAGTTATTAAAGTCATCTCATTCAAAAGCAACATAGTGACTTATGCTGAAATTATACAGTACATATTTTATTGATAAAACATAATGCTATAGTGCTGCATTCAACATTTTGATTATAAGCTTAAAATATGATTAATGAATGTACAGTATTTTATTTAATTTTCATCCAGTGTTTTTTGAGACAATTAGTACTTCATTAATAACATATTCAAAGTAAAAATGTTCATTGTTAATGACTATAAAAGCAAAAAAATAAAAAGGTTCATTCAGTGCAGAAATGTAAATCAACACAATATTGTAAAAATGGCAAATTTGTTCAGCATAAAATTAAAAATATACAGTACATATATTAACTAAAATATTCCATCAATTAATTTTGAATTAAATATTTTCTATCAAATTGAAACTGCTACCACCACTAATCTAAAATATTTTCAATAAAAAAAGGAGGGAGCAAAGAGGACAAAATGGTTTCAGATTTATGCAATTAATATCAGAAATTATTAAATATAAATTAAGAATAATACTACCTCAATTTTAAATCATCTCATAATTCTTTTCAGATATCCAAAGCAATGGAAACAGTATGGTATCTAAAAAACTGCAGTATCAAAAAAATATATATATTTCATTCAGCATAAAACTAAAAATAATTTTTGATCCTATGTACTATCAATATAAAATTTTAGATTGTGAACAGTATAAATATTAGCTAAAATTTCAGACAATCGATTTTAGATTAAAATCTTCATGAATGACAAGTTTAATCAAATCAAACTTCTATCTATTGTATTTGAATTGCATTTTTGGGAAAAAATGTGATGACGATTTTATGTAATTAATAATAAATTGTGTATGATGAAAATGCAATAACAATAAAGTGAATAAGATTAATGTCTTTAATTTGTACTTAAATAGCATGCACTTCTGCAATCAAAACGTATTGTGCTATTCAACAAATTGCTAAGTCATTGCAAAAACATGGCTACCTCACTTGATAAAATAGTGACATGTCATGGCCAAAAGAAATCCTGCTACAGTCATCATATTTGTTTATTTAGATCAGCATAGTACACATTGTAACAAAACCTTAAATATTGATTACAATATGCAATCTGTGAATGCATTAGATTTTTTTTTCAATATGCTGAAAAATTTTTTTTTAAAGTTGACTGTGACAAAGTTTTTGTAATGTATCATATGTTTATTTGGCTTTTGTTACACTTATGATAAATAACAAGTCTTTATGGCTAGTCAAGTAATGTGTTATTAAACATTGTTTTTTAATTTTAATAATTTCACATGAGTAATATTATATAAGTAATAATTTATACTGTATTATAAATTTTAAAAAAATGAAACTTCAGTATGCATTTTCTTTTCAGCATAATGAAAAACAGTTCAGTAGAAAAATACCAAAAAATTGTTAAATGCTAGTTTAGTTTCATTTTCTTGGTCTATTTTGCTATATATTTTTTGGACAATAGAAACACGTATTTTTTTTTCTAGCAATATTAAACATTTTTTAAAAGAGATTTTGTTTAAAGTCATTGTAGCAACTAATATGAACACAAAATAACCAAGAAAATCATTGATCTTGGAAACCAAACTGAATAACTATGATAGATAATGAATCACTGGAAATTATAACTTTAAGCTATGTGGGGTTTTTTTTTTTTTTATATAGATTTAAATTGCATTATTATGTATACATAAATACATATCTTAAGTGAATACCTACATAATACACACAGCACAGTTTACATAAACATATAATGTATGTTAAGAGTTTTTTAAATTTTTATATATACTCAGTAAGCTATTTTTAAACAATATTCCTAACTTATAATGTAAATTTTTAACTGGAATAAACCAGTCAATCCCCCCCCCCCCCATAATCTATGCTTATTCTGCATATGATATTCTTACATAAAGATGAGTTTTGGGAGACTAATTACTCTTGCTAAGCAGGGTAAAGATGTATATAAACATTTTCCATACTGTGTTGCATACTAAACAGAAGATTATGTTTAAATAATTGTTGATTGTAAATTGAATTTGTTTTTGTACTTTTTAAAATCACTAAATTCATCTATATAAATGTTACATAGTAAAGGAGTCAAAATGCTGTCTCATGGTATATCCAAATTACAATCACATAATATAAATATTATTATATTTGCCAAATTTTTTTTTTTTACTCTTAATAAAGAACTAAAGCATTTAATATGCTCTCTATATAGAAAAGCCTAATCTGTAATGTTTTTGAAGAATATTATGATTTATCCTGTCAAAAACCTTTAAGTAGGTCAAAATACAGTAATAATAATTTAATTTATTTTATAAAGTAATCATAATAATAAGTTGCAAACAAACATACAGAAGTTTCAAACAAATACATTTGTGCAAAGAACTTGTAATAAATATGAATTTAGAAAAAAATAAATAAATAAAAAATAGTATAGCAGTTTCAATAGCAAAAATACAAGAATAAAAACATAAATTAAAATAATTAAACAAACACATACATATGTAAAATCAAAAGGAAAGTATATACGTGTAACACTATTAGCATTTATTATACATCAATGATGTAATTTTTTTTTTGAAAGGCACATATGAAATATTATTTAAACCTAATTAATACTCAGTATAAACTTATAAAACAATTTAATAGCAGAATAAGTACACTATTCCTACTAGATTTTTTGAAAATACTTGGTAAAGCCCTTTGAAATCTATTCAAAAGATGGGAATTAAGGTTAGAAACCTTAAGATACAGAAAAAGCTTTCTATAATGAATGCCAAGAATGATACTATATTGATGTAAGTTATGTCCTGAAATATATTATGCTCTTTGAATAAATATTGAATAGAAGAGACTTGAGATCTATGAAAAATAATACATAAAATATAATTTTGTAAACAGATAAAGAACAGAATATAATTATATTAAAAAGAATAGTTATCCCAAATAGGGATATTGTAACATTATATCAGGAAATATTGATAAAAACAAGAGCAGATCTAGGTATCCAGGAAGAAATTTTGCTAAATAAAAGAACATAATTTAACTTACATAAATAATAAGAATGCTATATAATGTTTTTTTAACTAGAATATTCTGGAGTCAATGTATATTCCCAAAATAACAATAGTTATTTACAAAAGGAATATTATCATAAGTACACCATTATTAAAACACAAAATATATTTACTACAAATAATAATGTTGAGGAGAAAAATATAAGAAAAAATAATTAATTTTATTTTAGTTAGGTTTACAAATACATCATTATATGCCAGCAATTTACTAATTAAAATTAAATCTTTGTTTAATATTTTTCAAGACATCTAAAAGAAACAGCAATATAAGACGAGGCAATATTATCAGCAAAAACATAAATCTTTGATTTAGTGAAAATATCTCATTAATATAAATTAAAAATAAAAGAAGACTACCGACTTCATGATTAACCATAAATACATTACTAGTAATATAAATGTTTGTTTTCTGCTTTGTATTTTATAAATAATTCTCTAACCAAAGACAACATTTTTTACAAAAACCATAAGAATTTGACATTCAATTAAAATTATCTGAAAAACAGAATCGAATGGTTTAGACAAATCTAGATATACAACCAATGTCTTGAGATCATTATTTAATGATGATTTTAGATTAATATATGATTATTTTAAGCATTCCAAATACTTCAATGAGTAATAAAACATATTGCTAATCAGATAATACTTTATTTTTGATTAAAAATGATATTTTATCCGTAACAACCATTTTCACCAATTTAGAATTTACATAGTTATCCATAAACATAGAATCACTTTTTTAAATATATGTGTAATGACATTAAATTTCAAACACCCACAGGAAATGATCTAGCATGTAAGGATAAATTAAACAATTAAACAAGGAAAGGAATAAAAGCTGAATAATTATTTTTTAAAATCTTTGGGCCAGTTTCTAAACAACCAATTAAATAAGACAACCGAGATTCTGAAATATGAGATATAAAAACGAATTTAAATATGAATAGGATGACAAATTCATCACTATCGGCACACTCGAAAAAAAAAACTTATTAAGAAAATCAGATATATATATATTATCCTGTAATTGTAATGAATTTTTTTTTAATATTTAATAAATTTTATTGATTAGATTTTTTTATTTATTAAAGAATTGATCATTCTCAATTTCAAAGGCACATTTTTATTGCTAAAAAACTTTTGATAATATTGAAATTTAAATTTTCTAGTGTCAGATTTAATTTCAGCATTAAGTTAAATTTACCTGAAGTTTCATCCAAAGATTTTAAATTTCTTTTATTTATTTTGTTAAACAAAGGATCTCTTACTCTTATTTATCAATTTCGGGCTAAATTTTTGTTTTCACAATTAAAGAAATACAAATATTCTGAAATTTTAAAAATGCAATAATCCCTTACAGAACAAAAATATCCCAATTTTGATATATTTTTATTATATTAAATTAGGTTTAAATTATGAATATTTCCTACAAAGACAATTCATAATTTAAACCTAATGTAATATAATAAAAATATGATCTAATAGAGAGTAACTTGTGGGTTATACATGTGGGTTAAAAAAGTGTTTATTTAAAACCCAAACTATAAAGCGAATTCAAATAGTAGTAGGCTTATGGGTATTAATTGTTAAATCAATATTTAACTGATCCATTAATACAATTAAAGTTGAACCTAAATTTGATAACGTAATATCAAACTCAGTAACAAAATCTAATATTGTAGTTGTTCACAATCTATACAAAACTAATATATATATAATATATATTGAGATGGTTTCATGGCATACAGCATACTAGTGTGTGTGCATATATATATATAAAGTTGAAAGCAAAAGTAGAAATAAACAAAAAAAAATTTTGTAGATATTTTTTATATCATATTGGAATAACAGTTAAGAATTAAATAATTTTGAATTAAAATTTTTTTTATTATAAATTAAACATTTAAAAGGGTTTAATTAAAATTTTATTAATTCTGATTTTGAAATTAAAACATGTTTTTATGTTTCAATAGATAGTAATTATAAAATTTCACTATGTATTTTGATTAGATTAAAAAAATATTTTAAATAAAGCTTGTATAACATATTTTGATAAAAATTGTACAAAGTTATTTTTGAAAGAATTAAGGTGAATTGAAAAGAATCATTTATTTTTTCAAACAAGATAAAGAAAACTTACTTTTAATTTCTGTATTTTTTAAAAAAACTATAAAAAGTTTGGAAAAAAGATTAGAAAATAGTTTTACAGATTATGACAGCCTGATTAGCACTATTATGATGAAGTTGTAACTGAAGGGGAAGAGTACAAGCTGCTTGTAGTGCAATGATGAAGGAGTTTGTATTCACATGGAACTAAAGAGCCTTTTTTGTGTTCAATAGCTCATAATGTGTACTTGACAGCTGGCTTGCCTGAGGTCCTTTAAATGATAGACTAAATGGGGTTGATTGAATGCAAGCAGTTTCTTGATTTATACCTTTCCCAAAAATGTCAATCTGACATTGTAGTACTCTACTATGGACATGATTACAATGAACTAGTTTAACAAAAGATTTTATATTACCATGCTATATTGTATACTGCTTTATCTATAGGCAGATAAGCACAAAAAACTACTGTATTATAAATATAGAATGCACACAGCAGATCTACTTCATAAACAGATTTTAGTGAATAAGTTTATTGAAAAATTACATTATTTTAAATACATTTGCAGTTAAAATCTTTAAATTATAAGATTTGAAAAGAAATAACTTTTGTCTAAATTATTCAATTAAAAGTAAGATGTGTCCCAATATATTTTATTAAAAGAGGAAAACTTCAAAAACTTTCTATATTGAACAAAAGAACTTGATAGACTATTTTTAAAGATGTTTACAATTAAAATTATTCAATTAAAAGTAAGATGTGTCCCAATATATTTTATTAAAAGAGGAAAACTTCAAAAACTTTCTATATTGAACAAAAGAACTTGATAGACTGTTTTTAAAGATGTTTACAATTAATTAAGAGTAACCTGAAAAAAAAAAAAAACTTTTTATGGATTGTTAAAGAAGTAATATATATATTTTTTAAAAAGTAAGAAGAAAAACTTTTTTTTTACCATTAGAAATAATGAATGAATTAATAACTTTGATTCATATTATCAATTTTTTTTTATATACATGCATGTGTGAAATTTATGTATATTTTCAACTTGGAACTGTGTCTTGTGAAAATATATTTTAAATAACTTAATTATTTTGACAAAATAAAATATTTGATATAAACATCAGTGTGTGCACACATTTCCATGGGTATCCTCATATATATGTGAAAACAGTCATTATTTATGTATCATTAAAATGTGATGTTATTTTTTTATTATTATATGACAATTTTCATATGTTACAGCATATCTGTGTCTATACAGATGAGTGTCATGCAGACAGATATATATATATTGTAACCATTCGCTTGCCCCTCCTCTACCTATCATGCCGAACACGTTGCGTGCACTAAGAATTGTAACCGTTAATTGTGTGGTCCCAACTACATAACGTAAGTGCGCTAAGAATCTTAACTTCGATCACTGATCAATTCCCGTTGCACATTATCAGCTATTAAGAGCTGTATCCAAAAGCATATCATGCTATCTATTTTATGCACCAAAGACCACAACCAACATCTGGAGCAACTTACCACAGACCAAACTAATGATCTAACATAAACTTTTATGATTTAATTTGATCGCAGCCAGGGTGTACCGCGAAGACCTATCATAGTAGTATGATAAAATACATTAAACAAATTATAAGTGTAATGTTATTATTTTTCAAACCTTAATTTGCGATTTTTATTGTATGAGACCCGATGGCCGACCATGTACAAGATGGCATAATTTGTGGAATTACATAAAATTATGAAATTTTAAACCATCTATGTGATTTCTAATACAAATGCTAGTCCAGGTAAAGTTTTGCAATAAATAAACATAAATAATTGGGTTCTTTTTTTATAGTTTACTATATTACTGAGACTCTTATTATACTGACAAATGACAATGTAAAAACGTTAAGTAAATATATTCAATCATGTCATTATTTGGTAAATCTGTTTACAAGTTTAATAATCAATTTGTATTGTATACTAGAATCAACTACGCAAAGCCAAAATGATGGAAAAGGTAAATGGGATTTTATTGTACCTTACACATCATAAACTACCAAAGACGAAAAGCATCCAAATGTTTTCTCAAAAAATATCAATAAACTCTTATATCATGTTGATGATAGTATGTACTTCAATGTATGCTCTATCCAAGGTTTATGATTTCTGATTTTACGAATGACACATAGCAACGGCACAGTAAGTTTAATTATAAATCAACGTTTATTTACAAATTTATGAATAATAAGTAATTAATTCCAATGTTATAATTAAAGACATAAATAAACAAATAAAATAAATAAATTATAATTCCATCGACTTTCTTCAATAACATCTCATAGGTACAGTTTTCAAAACCTAATCATACCTTATATTTCAATTTGATATAATGAATATTGAGAAAATTATACTAAATTCAACATCAACTCATGAAATATTTAACGTCATTTCCAGATTCAATAAATCCCTACCGTAAACTTATAATAATATAATAAATAATATTATATCTGTAGGATTTAGCTATAATGCAATCATTAAATAAAGTGAAAATTTAAACTTACATTCCGGTAAATAATAATCAACAACAGTTAATTATTATGAAGTAACTTGAATAGAATGTCCTGCTACAATTTGATAATCTAACTTATAAATTATACTTACGAATGAAGGAAGATGATTTAGCAGATTAACTAAAATACTTTGCCCAACTTATATCTATGAAGCAAAACATATTCCTGTGGATGTATTCATCTACACGTAGGAATTAAATAACACTAAACGTTTTGTGTATTTATACACCATCATAAAGTAATACGTATAATCACACAATTCCGCGGATTAACCACCAGCGCAGGAATGTGTGTAAAATACAAAAATGGCAATTAAGTAATCTGCAGATTAACCACCAGCACAGATTAATGCCCTTTAACATTCTAAAACAACATTACTATTTACTTCATATTAAAGTGCAAAATCATCCTCCTCAGTTATTCTGACCATTCAGAAAAACACTAACACTTTAGCAAATGTGGGTTCTTGCATAATAAAATGTTACGCTAATCAGGACAACTAATGTACTAACTTATCTTTCTTAAAATAAAACATATGTAATATAGTATAAGTAATATTAGTATAGGAATATAAACCTGGAAAGACTCACAAAATACCTCATAAAGATTGATACATCTCATGAATTCATTTAGTAACTTTTCAAGCTTTTTCGCAAGCGCTTTTCTTTTGAATAAATATTTTATTCAACCCCTATTAATTTAAACTTAATAAAATATAACTTATGAACTTCACATGCAAGTTCATATAACGATAAAAATAAAGTAATGCATTATTCATCAAATACATAAAATTTAACAGGTGTGTGTGTATGATATAAATTAAATGTATAGCATTTTATAGTTCAATACATGAATTATAGCAGGTGTGTGTATCACAAATTGGATTGTATAGCATTTTATAACTCCAAATACGATTCGTGGAATCCATGTACGATGTGTCAAACAATAAATATGCGAAGCAATAGCTATAATTATAGTTAAATTCCATACATGCAATTTTATCCATTTGTATTAGTTATTATAATCACTATTAGATTAACGATTTTACATGGCTACATAAACATGAAACAATTTCAAAACATGACACGCAGAATTTAAATGAAAATGTTTTTCATAAGTTATTAATCTCTACATTTCTCTATTAAAAATGTTCCAAGTTTATCACATCCATGCTAATATTCATTTATCCACGCTTAAATCTAGGAATACCAATTATAGCAATTAATTCAATCATTCCAAACTGACGATAAAATTAGAAAATAGCTTTGATTAATTATTTGAAGACTGTTTATTATCCAAATGTTAAACAAATTAACTAGCAAATATATTACTGGCATTGTAAAGTTAAATATCAATCAATACTATATTTTTATTAGAATTAGAAACGGAAATATTAAACTATGTTGATAACTTTAACATTTTACTTTAATTTAAACTTCTTCTTTTTTAAAAAGCAAATTTTCATATTCATAAAACTTCTGTAATTAAAATACTTATTTAATTTTTCCAAATTGTAGAATAATAAACATTTTAAAACATACCAAACTCTTGCAATTAATTCTTTTAAACTGGGAAGCTCCGACATTTTAAAAATGTAATATTGGAAAATTTTACCGGTGATTTGATCCACTTGGCCAGCCGACTTGAACAGACTTTTAAATTTAGCAATTCATCTTATAATTAAATACCACTAGGTTATTTTTATGTTTATAGCAAACTTTGTGGTAATCCGTTTACTTGTTAACTATTTTAAAATAAGCTTATCAAACTTACACCATTTGCCTTTTACCATTTTCTTTTCTTTCTCCCTCCAAAAGCAAACTAACAGACGATCTTCTCTTAAATTCGCGCTCTTTTCTTTTTTTACATTGAGACGCATACGTAATTACTGTATTTATTTTTAATAATTAATATTTAATTGAACAAATGGTTTTTTAATTCAATGGAAATAATAGTTTAAGATCATTTTAAACAAATAAAAACAAAATATTATTTTTAATAATATTTTACCAAATTTTAATGTGTTGTCAAATTTTTAAAAAGTTAAACGTTTTGATATGAGTTAGTATATGGGAAGAAGCAAATTTAAATTTATTAAAATAATATAGGAGAGTAATCTGTTCAAAGTGCAAATCAAGCCAATCAAATCACCAAAAGAAGAAAGAGAAATTTTTATACCAGTTACATCAATTATTATATTTTATACTAAAATATATGGTTACAATATATATATATGTTAAAAATCAATCTTACTTTATGAATTATTAAAATGAATTATTTTTATAAGTCTATGATAATTCAAACATGTTAATTTTTAAATTATTACACAGCACATCTGAGTGCTTATATATACTTGCATTTTATGTAAACCTATTTAGATATTTGTAAATTACAATGTAATAGCTTATTTCTTTTTGTATTAATCAAAATCAGAATGCTGAATTTATATTTATAGCATACTTAACAGACCTTAATTTCATTATTTCTAATTAATAAATTTATATTTGGTTGTTAAAGTTATCCTGTGAATTTACTCAATCCTAAAATAGTTTTAGAATATTATGTTTGTATTATATTTCTTGGTCATAGTAACAGTAATAGAACTTTTACTCTCTGAGCTGGATTCATGCATAACAGTCTGTTATATAAAAGATGTTTATATTTAGTGTTTATGGACATGCAGTTGATGATGATTTTATTACTTCTCTAATGCTGGATGACCAAAGGGGGTAGCCTTTAAAGTCCATGCACTACATTTCATTTTAATTATTTATTTAGAAATTAAGTAGTTGACCACTACATTAATAATACTAAGTGGTCAGAGCATTGATGATGATCAGCATGTTTTAGTATCCCAGCATTAATTTATTTATTGTTATATATTCTGATGGATTAGCACTTTAAACATGTGCATCCAAATTATTTTGTTGTATTGCTGCCCTATGTTTGGCAAAGGCTAAATAAGTAGCCTCATCTATAGTAGACCTATTTCAAATCCAGTCACAAGATTGACTTGATTTATTTTTATTGTTGATCATTCATAATGATGAAGGATTATTACTTTTGTGTAATGCTAGGTGAACTTATAATTAGTTCTGTGCTGATCTCATTCTCATACTCATTGCTCATATTTATTCATATTATTTGTAAATTTAAATTTAGATTAGTTCATTAAATGGGGTTGATGATGATGAATGCCATCATCCCAGGTTCATCTCTGTTTCTTTGTACCATTACAATATATATATATATGTATAAAACAAATCAAGGAATTTTTAGTAAAAGTATAACACATTCTGCAGGGATAAATGTTTGAATATTAAAAGTAAAATCTAAACCTGTTTGTATAAAAACTATGACACCTCCTGACTGAACTATCCTTGTATCATGAATTGATCTAAATTTTATAAATTTTATTCTTGTAAATAAATACAAGTTTTAGTCAAAACTATTATATGATAATAACAGAAAGAAAAATTGAATAAATAAACTGTAAATTTATGAAAATAAGATTTGATACTACATATATAAATGAATTAAAATCTTTTTCCCAAGAAGAGATCATAACAGATTTCATTGTGGAAAATGATTTCAATTCATTGTGATTTTTAATTAAAATTCAAGATGAATTAAATAATTTCTTTCATAAATCACATATTCTCCTACAATAAATATTACTATGGAGAATTAGCTGTTGGAACAGGTGAATGCTTTTGTTACTTGAGTCCTCTCATAATGCAAGAGATTGTTAGTGTAAAACAAGTCACAATCAGAAATGCTAAGTAAAAAATGCCTTTCAGAGAAAAAAGTATAAATTAATTGAATCTAGAAGGAATGACTTTGGGTTATGGAAGTGTATTCTTATTTTGTATCATTGGCCAATTGCACTTTATGGATTAGAAATATGAACTTTGAACAAAAAGAAAATAACTTATCTGGAAGCATTTGAAATTAAGATATTATTGTAACATGAAAAATGAATATAAAAGACAAATATGAAAAATAAGTATTTGGTTTGCTGAATACAAGTATCACAAGAGCTTTTATAAGGGTTTTTTTTGGAGACATAATATAAGGTAAGCGAGCAAGAGGAAGACTGAGACATTCTTTAATAATGCAGATAAATAGATGTTTATGCGAAACTCAGGAGGAAACTGGAAGATCACTAGTAACTGAACTATTGGTGATGATGAATTGAAAAGGAAATTTATTAATAATTATGTAAATTAAAGAATGAAATAGAAATAATTATTAGTTATTTTTTATGAAAAAGTATTTTTGTGCTTGCATTATCTGAGAAAAGTTTAAAACACTTCTGATTATTATAGATTCAAATTCAATATTATTACTATCATTTTTGTGCAAAGTGGATAGTATCAAAGTTGTGAGTGGAATGAGTTTTTCAATAGTAAATAAAAATATAACAATCATAGAAATAGCAAAAATGTCATATACGAGTATAATAATCTATTTTACATACTTAACATTTGTCATGATTTACTATACTCTTGATGTAACAATTAAACAAAGAATGTAAATCATTACTTCTTTAGAACATCCATATGACATGTCATTCATAAATCTTTTCAACCACGAAATTAATATTATATTTATTTACTTCTTTCTTAACTTGTTATATAAAAGCATTGTGATATAATAAAAATAAAAGGGAAAAATTAAATGTAATCTAAAACAACAACAAGTCTTCTCTGCAGAGGAAATACTTTAATATGTATGAATGTTTTCTTCTTGAAGATTGGTAGAATAGCTAGACAATAGTGCACTGGATTGTCAGCAATAGATTGCCATTGCTCAGAATCCTTTTAACATAATTCATTATCTCTGTATATAAAGTATGTTTTAAAAGGGTCCTTTACATTATTAAATATTCATATTTGAAAATCATTTTGCTCAAAAATATATTTTTATATAAGGATGTTTGGGAAAATTTTTATAAATGCTATAAATATTAAGATGCTGTAGTAAATTGTATTAAAGAAACTTCAACAATAACAAACTAAAAACATAGATTGCTCTATCATTTAAAACTATTTTTGCTATGTAATTTAACTTCACTCTTTTCTTGGTCTCAAAATATTGGAATTTTTACAGGTAAAAAATAGATTAAAATTAAAGTAAAAGTAATCACACTATTTAATTCCAAGGGTTTTCACTCTTTAAGTATGATAATTCTATTAATAAATATTTTTAGTAATAGGGAAGTATTTTTTAAAATTCCATCATTACTTTAAATTATAGCAAATTCATTTTTAAATGTGTAAAGTAACATTATTGTTAAACATTTCCCTAAAAATTCATACACTATTTTTGTTGTTAAACATGTCTCTAAAAATTCATACATATATGGTATTTTTGTTATTGTTTTAGATTTTTTTTAATAGTTGTGTGGTGTAAATGAGTTTTCACTTAATGGTTTACTTTAATTTATTTATATTATGAATATAGCTAGCTTATATACCCACCATTTTCATTAACTTATATATATATATATATTATTTCAGATAATAAAATGAGAAAATTGTTATCAGTAAGTTAGAATGTCATTATATCCAACTTAGAACATGATCACAAACTACGTTGTCACATTCCTGCTTAAGTAATAACATCAAAATTTAATTTATTTAACACATCATCAAACAGTAATTGGATCATTGCTAGAACCACCCATCATTATCAATTTCCATAGTTTGATTACCCATAGTACAGTTTTAGTGAAATAATGCTGATGAAATAATTATATTTTCTTAATCAATCTTATGTATTGGCTAGTAGAAATCAGTTTTATTTGGTTTGAGGTAAAAATGCTTGTATATAGTCCAGCATCAACTATAGATTTAAATAACAATCTGCCTATCCTTACAATTCCTTAAATATTTGTTCTCATGTATTTCCCATGGTTTAGCATATCTGGAGTTCTTGACAACTCTTTTTTGTGCATTGGATGAGATATAATCACAGATGTAAGTATAATGTATGTTGTGCAAACAGGTTGAGTATGAAATAAAGATTGATATAAATACTATCATTAAATTTTCAAACAACACGTTATAAAATAACAAAATAGAAAGTGATTAAAAAATTTAAAATGTAAAAAAATCACATTGCATTCTTAGGCAAATGCATAAATCACTGACCCCTTAGAGATAGTATGCATATCTGCATACATTTTTAATTTGTTTTACTATCTTATTCAATCTCTTCTTAGCTTCACATTGTGTATATATTTATAATAACACATGTATTTAGGATTGTAAATTGAAATGAATAAATATATCAAATAATATTGCACAATTTATTATTTATTTACAAGATCATTTGGATATCTGAATTTTCTTGATAAAAATAAACAGTAATAAAAGTAGGAAGATTAAATCAGAAATGATTAATTTAATAAAGAAATATAAAATTTGTATTTGCTATTTCAATAATGGCTAGTTTTAATGATTTAAGTAATTTGTTCAAAGAGCAAAAGAAACATGAAACATCATTAAATTATCTAAAAGTGATGTTTTCAGTTTAATCATTTAAGTCTTCATATTTTGATACACAATGAAAAATTAAATTGCTTTCTTTCTCTCTAATCTTCCAGCATACCACTGACTTAGGCTTTTTTTAACTAAAATAGTGAGTAGAAAATTGTACATTATTTAAGTAGACATGCATTAGCTTTTATGATTCTGGTATCATTTAGAATATTAAAAATGTATAAAAAAGATATGCTAATATTGGATTTTTAATGTATAGCATGTTGGAAAAATTCTGCAAAATGATTTAGGATTTGGTAAATATATTATTTTTTTATTGTTTAAGTATATTAAAAAGTATTTAAATTTAATTATTAATAGAGTTAATAGAATATTTACATTAGATGTCAGAATTATTTGGATTTCTAAATAGAAAAAGAAACACTCTGTTTTACTACGGCCTCCAGAAAAAAGAAAAACAAAAAAAACCCCAAGAAGAACCACCAGATCTTCATCGCAGTAACTTCATATCATCAAATTTAATCATTGATTCTCCTTCCCTATCAAATAGACTCTCTTGTCATTCGTTACCTTTTTTTATGCACACATCTCATTACTTGTATTGCCCTCTCAATGCAATTAAATATTAAAATACATACTCACTGCACCCATTCCATATTATCCCTACATGCACATTTCAATAGACATATCATATAAGGACAGAATTTTCAATATTCAAGACTGTATTCAGGCTGGTGTTTTCTCAGCAATAAGACTATCATGGTGAACTATTCACTGTGGATCCTTAGGTGCAATGTCACATTCGGTAGAAATTCAGGGAATCTACTTAGCGATTTGTTGGGTATTATTAAAATATTGAAAGCAAGAAACTGCAAAGTTTTCTATGCTAAACTACATGAGGATACAATGGAGACACTAAATATTCCTCTTTCTCAACCATTTACAGCAAATTTGTAAAACCTTTTTTTATACTAATTTTTTTTTTTCAGATGTCTCTAATACCAATTCTATTGATTTTATCTTGTCACCCAAGTTGCAAGTTATAATGTACCTAACCCTTTTATTGGATGAATAAAGTTTCATCATTGAATATAAAAAAAAAAATATGTAAGTTGAAATATAATACAAATAAATGTCCATTAATTGAAAACTATTGTAATAACAATAAACGTAATAAATATAATGGTAATTAACTATTATGTAGTCTTTCAATCTGCAGAAGTACTTTCCATTAATGTCTTAATCTTCCGAGCTGCTGTTATATTACTTAATTACAGTTACATTTATAAGTTTAAATATGTATTTATTAAACATGTAAATGCTTTATTTTAAAGATATATGTATAAAATAGTGAATATTTATTATTGATGTGAATAAAATAGAATGGATGAATGATTATTTAATATTAACAGTTAATGTAAAATAAAATGAGACTAAATTTGAATTCCATGCACTAAATATTAAAATAAGGAATTGTTTAAGATTTATTGTCTAATCTTATCTTGGATCTTTGAACTGGATCTTTTACACCTGCTATTTTTTATATATATATAGTAATTCTTATTTATTATTCTAGTATTTTAACTAAATTTTTAATCTTAACACAAATAGTTTCAGAAATAGGTTATATCTAATTAGGTCATAGCAGTAAATAATAATTAATTGTTAAATTTAACATTTTTATTCAAAATAAATTTCACTAAAAATTTATTGATATTTATTTATTGTCTTATTGGACTTCAATTTTATGGTCTGGATTTTTTTAATATTAATAAATATTACTTATTAAAATTATGTTTATGGATACTCTTTTTAAATCGGTTTTTAAAAAAATTAAATCTTATAGTCTCATATACAAACATAATATTGTTTGAAGAATTTGTTATATATAGATAATTCTTTTCCATTTTTCTCCTCATCCTAATATATATAATACTGTTCTTTCTAACTGTCATTAGCTATATATCATCATATTATATAATTTGTTGTGAACTAATTCAATAATGCAGTACTTTTCAAAACTTGATATAAAGGCACTTTTGGAATATCTATAAATATTTGACCCCCTTCCCCTAAGAAAAAATTCTCTTTAGAGACATGCTGTTATTATTTGTACAATTTTATTGTATTTATATTTAATTTATTTAAATAATTTGTTATTTATAATACAAAATACTTAAAGAATTACAAAGATCTATGAAATATGATTTAGTAATAGAAAAAAAAAAAAGAATAATATAACAAGAGCTTTTAATAACAATTTAATGTGATGGATGTGTTTGAATATTGCTAACAAAAAATAATATCAGATGAAATATTTGACTTTGCAATTCTTAAATTGTTTTCTGATGTTTCTATTGATAAACAAGATTTATACTTATTTTTAATGAGTAATAATGAAAATGCAGTTTATGTGAATGTGATTGGAACTAGAATAATTAAGGCTATGTTTACCAATAAAGGTTATTCTTTTTGACATTGGATCCAAAACTCTGACACATCCTTATTACAAAATTCTGATTTAAGGATTGAATCTGCTGTTAGTTCTTTTTGAGATGACCATAGAAGATTGCTAAATTGTAAGGAAAGAGCAAATGATGTTATCTGGTCATATTCTTTATTTTCACTTAAGTTAGGAAAATATTTTTCAAAAAGATCATTAAAGTTGTGATATGATTAATTATTATTCTTTAACTTTCTGCTGATAATAAAATATTTTCTTCAAGAAATTCATGGAGAGTGGCAAACATTTTTGTATTATTATTCCTAAAATTTTTTAATCATGCAGAAAGTTTATTTTGAAATGCTCACCACTCCTGTATTTAAGATTAATATAGTGATACTTTTTTCTTGCAAAGAAAGGTTCAATTAGTTAATTTTTTTGAAAAAAAAATCATTAGATAAGAAAGCAAATATATCCAATTTTGATTAGAAAAACCAGATGCTAATATGAGATTTTTTTACTGAGAAGAAAAATTCATAATTCATTAATTAATACTTTATTATAGATAATAAACATTTCCTTATTTCTGTATAATGTAAAAAAAAATCATAATTGATCTCTTGGTATAAAATTCAAAAGTGTCTTTTATTAGTGGTATTGATTTTTGTATAATTAAGTATTGGGGAAACTGCTGATAACATTTTATTAAGTGATTCTTCTATATGTTAAAATTCTAGATTTTCTCGGTGAATAATGTACTGAACATATTTTGCATTTAGATTAATCTTTTGTAATTCTGTAAATCTTGAAATTCTGCCAGTCATGGCTGCAACACCATCTGCATACATCTCAATGCATTTATGTCATT
This sequence comes from Epiperipatus broadwayi, assembly GCA_028023455.1. NCBI lineage: Eukaryota > Metazoa > Onychophora > Udeonychophora > Euonychophora > Peripatidae > Epiperipatus > Epiperipatus broadwayi. Next base: position 3,917,666 of record JAQFVV010012499.1, read on the forward strand.
CAAACTAATTTTCAGTAAAAATGTTATTCACTTTTTCAATTACATTTCATCGTTTAGTTGCATCAGAGAGATTTCTGCAGATAGCATGTCTACATGAATTTGCAAATTATACAAATATCTGACAACAATTAGTTAATTAGCATCATTCGTATTGTCAGTTGATTCATCAAATTATATGGTAAATATAGTACTTTGCTTGATTCATGATAATAATGTAGACCTTATACTATCAACAATGCTATCTAAATCTTTTTTAATTGTACCATTGGACATAGGATTTTTTTTAAAGGGTTTGATGTTTAAAAATCGTGAATAGTTTCACAAATTTTTATTGCTGCTGGTAAGACAAGATCTTTATCATTTATAGAAGCTTATACTAATTTTTCATTTAATTTGTAAGCTCTGAAAAAAAAAAAAAATTCTGTTTAAATTCTTCAGCCTTTTATTCAAAAAATTTGATTGTCTTATTCTTAAATTCCAAGTCACATAAATCATTTGACAACTACTTCTGACAGATTGCACATTTAGGCTTGTATGGATCTTTATATGAAAGTACAAATCTTTATTTCAAATAAGAAGGATCAGGTTTATAAATTTCTTCACATGATCTTTTCTGCTAGTTGCCACCTGTGTAAAAAACAGTTCTGCTGGTTTTTATGAAATACAAGACACTGTTCAGATTCTTTGGTGTCTTCACTGCCTTTGATTGACTGATCCTTTACAAATACATTGAGTTTTTGTTAGCGACTTATCCATCACAGAATTAAAATTTAAAATAATGCACTATTACCAATGATACTTATTATAAAGATGAAATTAATAAACTGCACAAATAAGAATGTTTCCTGATATTTATAGTACTGATATATATGAATTGCAAAATAAACTTTTGGTTCTCACTACATATCATAATGTGTATATTTTCATTTTAAAATTTAAAAAAACTTATTTGTATATAAAAGTAAATCTAATTACCTATTTCTAATTTTAAAATTTGAAATGTATTTTTGTTGTTCACCTTGATCTATGGGGGTGCTGGTGGTGGTGGGGGCACAGCCTCCAGTTTGAGAAACTTTGTAGTAGAGGATAAAGAATTCTCAAGTTTATTCAGAAAAAAATATTTTTAACAAACTTTTTAAATTTTTGTTCATATTCATTGATCATTTTGAAATTTTTTTGCATTATAGATTTTTGTTTTGTTTTGTTTTAAAAATATAATTAAATATTTTAAAAATCTGTTCCATGAACCTTATTCTATAACAAATCTTTTTTTCAAGTTTATTGAACTAATATTCACAAAATTTCAGTTCTTTTTTTTTGATCATGTCAAACTTCTTTTTATTATTATTAATTTTTAAAATTGTTTGCTTTAATTACTTTATTTAAATTTTTTTTACAGTATTAGTCAAAACATGCATAACTCTTCAATCTAAATCATCTTAAGGCTTTTAATTGATTCTTTTTTAAAGCCATAATCCTATTTTATTTCCATTGATGTTCATTAACTTAAACAAATTTAATATACAATATATATTATAACCATTTCAACCTGAGTGCAGCTCACATTAATCAGAGTGAAATGCCCCATGAGTTAATGAAGATTGAACAACAAAGCGTGTGTGCATATGTGCACTTATATACAGTAAAGAAATTGACTATGAGACTAAAAGAAAAATAGATATTAATATACATTTTAATCATATTAAATATAGCAGCAATTTATGTAGACTGTTATTGACCATTTATTCAGTAACTTGTGAGTAGAAGGATGGTAATAATAAATGAAATTGTAAAAGAAGAAAGAAAAAATACTTTTGATCGTGAGTCAATTTGTGATCCAGCTTAAAATATGTAGTTCATAAATTTTAAGGCATTTTTGAAATCTTTTTGATTTTACCTGTTCTAAATCCATTTATAAATAAAATTTTGTCAGTTCCTATAGTTAATAGAATGGTGAATTTAAATTTAAAATCAAAAATTGTAAATTAGTGATACCTGTGAAATTAGAAATAGAAAAAAAAAAGTCAGCAAACAATTTTATATCTTTCTGCATAGGAACAAGACTAGATAAAGAAAACAAACAACTATTTCTTCTTTGGATATAATATTGTATACAAGCATGTTTCCTTCACATGTTTTAGAAGAGCACAATGGAATTTTTTTAATGGTTTGCATTATGCTTCTTGTGACAGCTGACAAAAATATAGGCAAATGGTCTACATTATGATACGATTTATGGCAATGATATAGATAGGGGATAGAAAAATTATAGAGGTATAAAAAGGGGGCATTCGAAATTCACACAATATGTGGTCATTTATTTTGATGTCAATTTCATTCCAATGTTGATATCCTGATTCCAAATGGCAAGCTGTACATTAAAGTAATGTTAAAGTGAGCCATGTGGAGAAATATTGCCTTGCTACTAATTAAAATTGCAATATCTACACCAGTCAGAAGACTCTAAGTATGCATTCTGATCCACTAAATAACATCAAAGTCTGTGGAACTAGATCACTTCAGCCTCTAAGATATCAGTAAAGGAAAGAAAATGAACCATGTCACTAAATTATTGAAGATCTATTGATATTGTACATGTGATATTTTACCATACTGATATAACTACAATTCAAGTATCCAGCTTATAAAGGGAAGAAATCTACTCTTCAAGGGGGGAGTCATGCAGGTGATCATAATTACAGAAAAAAGAAAAATATTTGAATACTCATGATTTAGGACTTAAGATCTTTTTGACTGTTAAAATATTTACATATATTAATTGTTGTGATATGTTGTATTTTATATTTGCATTTGGAATCACTACTATAGACTTAAAATTGAAAATATATTACCTGTTGCAATGCTTCCATTTTATAATTACATTTGGAATCATTAGTATAGACTTAAAACTGAAAATGTATTAACTGTTGCGATACTTTCATTTTATATCTACATTTGAAATCACAAGTATAGACTTAAAAACTGAAAATATATTAATTGTTAATGATGTGCTTTTTACATTTGGAATCATTAATATATAGATATAACCAACTTTTTTTTTCTTTTGTTGATAAATTATTAAATTATTGTTATGTCAATCCAGTTGTTTGTTTATAATTAAGTTAAAACATTATAACTTCAATATAATACATATGGTAGTTTATAAATCATCAACAACTCTGATGATAGCATGCCAACTACTGGGAATATGCTATAATGTCATGATAATAATTGGCAGTGTTGATTGTTATTTCACTAGTATTTTAAATAAACCTTTTCTGGTGAGGAGTTTTGATGCCTGAATATTTTTTTTTTGATTGCAATTTAAAATGAATAAAATACTATTAGAAGTACTTGTGATTACAAGTCTCAATCATCATCATCTCATTGGTTATTATTAATATTAATCATTCAAATTATTTTATTAACCATTCAACTTATTATTGACGATATTTATGTACACATCTGAAAGATTTATAATATATATGCAGGTCCATATCATTTATTATAATATATATTTATATCTTTGGTGTAGTCATTATATGCCATTACATAATCTACCAAGGCGTATTTACTGTTACATAATTAGTTGTGAGGAATAATTACTGTTACAATATATTTTTACAATGTTATTGGAATAAAAAAATTTTGTTTTTGATGGGGTTTTTTTTTTTTTAACATTTATTTTAATTATTAGTGGCATACAATAAGACTTATTTAATTTAAAATTGAGAATTAAAGAAAAAAGTAAAATTAATTAATAGTTTCACATCATTAATTTTTTTTTTAAAATCAAAATCGATAGAAATAAACAAAACAAATATTAAACGAATACCTTACCTACTAAACACTTTCTGGTGCATCGCCGAGGATTCCCAAACATAGAGTCCACTTGCTCACTATGCCTCAGAGAGGATGAATCTTCTCTTCACCTCCTCTGCCACTGTGTTTCCCTTCACCCCTACAGAATCCTTATAGCCTCCATGTTAAATAACAATATGCCTGCTCTGTCGACTCTCATTGACAACATACTATGTGGATCCATCCCAGAGATACAATTAACAACATTTGTACTGTTTTCATTATGGTACACATGGTACTGGCTCACCTTTAATCATGCACTGGAATGTCTGCTCGAGCTTTATATTAACAAAATGGAAAAAAATCAGAAAAGGAACCAGAATTTGGTCCCCAAAAGCTGATCCCTTTTACTCCTGAATAGAAATCTCCTTCCCTCTAGAGTGGTTTAAGGCTGAATGGCCTGCATCCCTTTGTGACGACACACCTTGCTCTGCGTGATTATTGCCCAGATCCTGAGTTTTATGGAAGTAACCTCCAATATGAAGGGTCAACTTGGTCGTGCAGAGCATGAACAAAGGACTAGATCTATCGTTGAACTGTATGAGACATGCAAGCATGATCACCTATCAACAAGATACTATTCTGGACTCATTCCTTGCTGATATGCTTCATATTAGTCCTTGTAGCTAGTGTCAAGCAAGATATCAATATTGAACTTTTACCCCCCCCCCTGTTTATCATGAAATATATTCTATGTTTAACTGTTATCATGTATTGTAACCAAATTTCTGAATAAAAATTCTATATTTTTTTTTTTAAAAAAAATTTAAACAAAGTTAAAAAAAGCATTAATAATATTTTTTATCATTATACTTTTATTATTATTATTTAGAATAAATAAACATATAATGAAAAAATTATTTTGCTTTCTTTAATTAATTTAAATAACTATTCTATGAAGTCATTATATTCATTTTATAAGACCAATGTTAATGAATTGAAATTTTATTTTTTAGGTAGTAATTATCAGCTTTATTTTGCTGAGCTTTCGAACATTAAATGTTTTAGTGATCAACAACACTTTCTCCTACAAACTCATTCTTTGCATTTAAAACAAAATATTTTGTTAGGAATCTGTTTTATTAATACTATTTAACTGTAGCAACTCTTTCATTTTACACTTGTGATATATCAAAAATTTAATGCCGAAATGCTTGTCAAAATTTTCAGCCTTTATTCATAGTTTAATCCAGAAAATGAAATATTTTCACTATAAATTCATACTTATATTGCCATAAATGTCTTGTTTAGGTCATTTGAAGAACCAAATTTATATGCATCTAATTTTTTTATTTTTATTTTTTAGTTATGTTGACAATATATATACTCAAGAGAAATGCCATAATATTTCATTGTATAGAGAAATTGATTACAATAAAATTTTAAAAAGTGAATAAATTGTATAACAAATACTTTTTTTCTCTTTATTAAGATTTATATATCAAATGCAAATATCCTTGAATTTAATTCATTTATCTATTTATTTGTATTTTTAATGGTGAAAATATACAATAAATTATTCTGCTGCATATGTATAATAATTTTATTCCCAAGCTGAAAATTTGAATTAGAAAAATGCTTATTGTTGTCACAGAAAAAAAATCCAAACAAAGCTATAAATATAACAAATACCATTGGTTGACATAGGGATGTGCAAGCATAAGATATCTCAGCACTCTTTGTGACAAACATAATTAGAAGGCTGATTACCATTATAAAAAACATTTTCCAAGTGGTAAAGCAAAAATAATATGATTTTTTATTGGTTTAAGTTTACTTTTACTTTTAAATCATTTTAATTTTCAATATGAAGCAGAAAACAGAATTAGAATGTAGCATTAAGGGAATTTTTTTTTCCAAACAAAAATGCTGTAAAACTCAACTCATATATTATAATGAATACCAGCAGTTAACATAAGATGCATGTGCGCAAGGTGTTTCAGGATCTTTCTGAGAAACTGATTACTACCATGAAATATATATATATAAATAAGAAAGTGAAAGTAAAGACATTTTTTATTAGTATAAGTCTATTTTTACTTTCAGAAGATTGTTTTAATTTTTACTACTATGTAGAAAAAAGGACTGAGAAAATTTAGTGTCAAGAAAAAAATAATTTCTAAACAGGAAAGTGGAACCATTCTTGCAACTGAGATGACTAAATTAGCATTCTGTGAATTTTTAGTAGGAAAGTTTATTTATATTTTTAATTTATGTTTTTACAAGTTTTATTTTGTTTTTCATTAAAATCAAGCTATACAGTATGTTCAATAATTAATTATATTTATATTTTTGATTTTGTATTATGTTTTTACTGTTTAAATGATTGTTTTAAATAGTGACTTTGCTTAGGGTATGAATCTTGAACAATAGATTCCTAAATGCATGTATTTTAATGTAAGCTACAATGAACAGATGATAAAGTGAGTGACCTTTTGAAACCAATTAATTCATTTTAGCAGATCCTTTGAATCAGTTTTTGTTTTTTAGATCCAATTATTTGACTTTTCAGAGCAGAAGGCAAAAATCTTAAAAGAAAATAAACATTTCAAAATTAAATTAAAGATTGCATATAATGATAATAAGCATTTATTTTTATATGACGCTATGTGTACAATTGTATTACATTCAAAGATCAGCCTTTCAAGCTAATTGTGCATGCGTCTTTTGAGAGTATTAAATAATAAATGAATACTTCCATCTACAATACAAGATATAGTATTTATGCAGGAATAAAAGGAATCCTCTTATTCCTATGACTCAAATTCTTTTATATGAGCAAATATGAAGTACTGTTGAGGAAAGTGTGAGAGTAGAATTCTCACTTTAAATTACTATTTACGATGTTTGAATGAATGACGTTGGTGAAATTGTCTAGAATTTACTAAACGTCACTAACTGAAACTTAATTATAAGTAAATAAGCATTTATTTTTATATGATGCTATGTGTACAATTGTATTACATTCAAAGATCAGCCTTTTTGCTCATATAAAAGAATTTGAGTCGTAGGAATAAGAGGATTCTTTTTATTCCTGCATAAATACTATATCTTGTATTGTAGAGGGAATTATTCATTTATTATTTAACACTCTCAAAAGACGCATGCACAATTAGCTTGAAAGGCTGATCTTTGAATGTAATATAATGATAATATAATTTATCATATCAAAATAGAAGGCAAAAAGTGTTTGAATGCATGAATGAAAGGGAAGCAAAGTTAAATAGACAATTCAATATTTCAGGTATTATAATAGAGAAATTTAAATAAAACAATATTTTAAATATTTTTTTCTTTTGTTTCAGTTAATGATTTTTACTATAATTGTTTGCTTAGTTGTCTTATTTCCAAGTATAAATTAGCTACATAAAAAATGAAAATTATTTTTTACCATTAAACAAGATTCATTTTCATTCTTATTTGGAATAATTCTATAAGCAGCTATAAATGTTATTTTAATTTTATTTGTATGACATATATATATATATTTTGTGTACTTTAATTTTACTGAATTTTTTTTTATTACTTGGATATTAAAGATTTCTGAAGAATATTGAAGATATTTAATAGAATCAATTTTTTGGATCAAATCTAAATATTACAGCAGATTAATGCATGTTTAAATAATTTTCTTTATAACTATAAATTCTTCTTTCTTGTTTGTTTAGCACAATGTAATTTCTTCTCTTGTTAATATTTTTTTTGTGTGTGTGTGAAGACTTCAGGTGGAAAAATAAAGATAAATCAGTAAATCTATACATTTAAAGATTTTGCTTTCTTGTTTTTTTCTTTTTTGTAACATTAAAAATTTGTTGGTTTATAGAAGTATTAAATCTTTTTCAGTAGACATATATTTATAGTAATATTTATAAATCAATAATTTAGTGCAGCATATATATAATCACATAGAATGAAATTAACTTTTAAACATGTCGGATTGTATTTTAAAGTTTTGAATTAATGTGCACTCAAACATGCACAAGTAATTCACTTGTGTTTCTAGGGGTGGGTGCTGTAATTCAAAACTTTAAAATATTTCAGCACATGTTTGAAGGTTAATTTTCTTCTATGTGATTATTTATAGTAATAATACATTTATCCTTTTCTCCAGTTTAATTTACTTTTCTTTTGAAATAATATTTTTGTCAAAGAGTTCTGAAAATATGGTTTTATGACTACTCTTAGTAGAGAACACTGTAATCAAACAATAAATAATTGAGAGTTATATCAAATTTATTCTATCAGTATATTTATAATAATTTCATATATTCAACTTCATTTGAATCATTACCAATGTATTTTTTTTATTAATTACTTTTAGATTTGTGTTTGTAATTTTGCCACTATTATTCAAAAATTTAGATTGTGAATAATAGTCTATCATTATGGTATAATAGTAAAATCTGGTTTTAGGAACTCAAGATCCATAGTTTGTGGCCCAACTCTGTTGTTTTCAGTGTTTGAACTTCGGATGAATTCTCGAATAATAAACCATTCAATTTTTTTAATTTATTTATTGAAAATTATATCATGACTATTTTTTAATTATTTTTCTACAGATATATTCTCAAGTTACATTTATTTAGTTTTACTAACAAAATCATATATATATCAGTATATTTAGAATATTAATTAATAGCTTAAACATATATTGTAAAAGTATTTTTGGATTTTCCTCTCCATCTATTATAAATGTATATGAATATAATATGTGTTAAATAAATTCTTAATTTTTATATTGCCTAACAAATTAATCAACTCATTGCAAAGGAATTATTTAATAATAACATCAACCAAATTATTTGTGGAATTTATTTATTGACACATTTTCAAGGTATTATATTTGTTTCAAAAAAGTAAAGTCTTATCCCAAAAGATATAACAATATTTAATTTCACTAATTATGCAAGTAATTAAGTTATGAAATACCATTGTTTTTTAAAATAGATGATATAAGTTTTTTTTATTAAGTAATTCTTTTCTTAAAAGTATTGTATTACAAAAAAAAAAAGACTTGTTATACAAAAAAAAAAGCCTTCCAAGTAACATGATAGTTATTATCAAGGATACATTTACATTATAAGTTAGGCATTGCTAAAGAAGTAATGATAATTTATTGATTGATATTCTGTTTTTAAAAAAGACTTTAAAAGAAAAAAAAATAGAGGGAATATTATATACATATATTGAAGTGTACTGTATAAAATTATTGAAATGCATATATTTATGTTTTAATTACTGATAATAAGTTTTAATTTAGTAAAGTTGATAAATACTTTTAGGTCATCTGTTTAGGAAATTAAGTGGTGTTTAGAAACCAAAATGATTATCTAAACATAAGATTTCCATTTAACTGACCAAATGTATTGTTTTGTTTTTAATTTACTCTTCTGGACAATAATTCAGAAGCTTTTAGATTGAGTCTGCCATTCCCACCACTATTCTAAATTACATAAAACTGGAAAGTGATGAACAAGACCAATAGAATGTCAGCTGGATGTGGCGTCAAAATTCTTGCAAACTCAAATTATAAAATGAGGAATAAAGTCATGCAATTGATAGTATTGGAATAATTTAGTTTTTATGTGTAAATATTTGAAAATCTTTCTTATTACAAGCATTACTATGTGTGTATAGTAAGAATTAACAACAAAATTTTTTTAACAATGGTAAAAAATTTATTGGCTTAAGAAAAGTGAAGTTAAAAAAAAATTGAAAGGAAAGACAAAGCAATAACAATATAAAAAGTTTAAAAAATGTTAATGAAAAATAACTAATTACATATGAATACTATTTGAAAATTAAATAGTGATTTACAAAGATTCTAACATTTTGTAATATTAATAGGCAGTATATTGGAAAATTTCACAATTGTTAATAGACAGAATAACAGTGAGTGGATTTAAAGTGATTAATAGAAGACCTTCACACCCTCATATCAAGACTTTTTAGATTGGCCTATATATTAATGAATTTAGATACAAGATAAGATGGCTGTTGTTATCTTTTCAAAATGTCTATCTTGTGACTTGGTTTGAGAGTATCCTCAATAAAACATCATTGAGTTATTAAAAACAATACAACTCATGTATATAAGGTGTAATTCCCTTCTGATAAAAAGTAAGTAGAGATTGTGAATAATGAATATTGTAAAAATAGATGGAAATATAATATATGTACATATATTGAATATATATGATAAAATAGATATGTTGTTTGGAAAATAAAGAAATTTGAAGGTTGAAATTATTCTGAAAATGTATGATATATATATAAGAGGAAATATTGATTTGTGTGTTGAAGATTTTGATTCACAAATCATCATAGAATTCTTTCTTTAAGTCCATTTATTTTTATTCTATTTCTTCCATTTTAGTTTTTCCAATAATTACTATTTCATTTTTCTTTTTATTATTTGTTTTTTTATTTTTTATTTTATTTTCTTAACTGTTAAATGATTTTTTTTTCTATTTCTTTTCAAACTAACATTTTAATGGTTTACATTTTTTTCTCTCTTTTTTCTATTTCCATATAAAGAAAGTTTTATCCAGATGGTAGTTTATTTAATCTTCTGATTGTTGTGAACAATTATAGTCCCAAATAAAATTATAATTTTGTCAAGTGAGAACAAAAATTGTATCCATTAGTTTCAAACAAGAAACATGTTTATGATTTAAAATATCAAATGATTATGTAATTTTGCTTCTTTTACATGCATACCATTTTAAAAAAATAAAGCGATTTTAAACACTTTTATATAACTTGGAAATTCTGTTGGCATGTTTATTTGGATGAAATCTTGTTAACTTATTTTTTATATATTTGTATCAAATAGAATTTTTTCACATTTGGTATAGGTGTTTAATATTGATAACGGTACACTAAGACAATGTACGGTTGTTCAGCATAATAGTGTTGGTGGGCTGAATTTCAAACTCTATCAATATCAGTTCAGTAAATTTTCAGTGATGCACATATGATGCCAGTATATTTTTTAAAAACAAGCCTTCATTGAATTTCATGACTAATTTACTAAAACTACAGTTAATTATAATAGAAAGAAGAAGTAGTGAAAGTTTAAATATTAAAACTTGTTTTTTTTTTTTAAAAAAGCAGTCTTCATAAAGACAAAAATCTTGTAAACATTTTTTAATGCATGTGAAATTAATTTCAAATACTTGAAATATGATGATATTATTTAGATTCTCAAACATGAATAATTATAATTGATTATAAAGTTCATTAGCAAGAGCAATCATTAGTAAACAATATCTGTGTATAGAAAACTTTGTCCTTGAAATATTTGGTTTAATTCGGCCATAGGATATGCAAAATAAAATCTCTAATGGGTATGAATAATTACAAAAAATCAGTTGCAAAGTATCTGAATACTAAAAAATAAAAAATAATATATAAAAAATATTTTATAAAAAACCACTTATTAGGCATTAAAAACTAAAAAAATATATATTTTTCTTCAAAATCAATTTTGATTGTTATACGAACTCAAAATAAAAATGTGGGCATCCATAAATTATTTTTTTCAATCACTATTTTAAATAAACTAGTGATTGAATCAATTAACGGATAATTCATGTTTTTATTTTAAGATACTTACAACAAACAAAATTATAGTAGAAGAAAAAATATATTTTTGATTTTAGTGCTTTACTCACCAAATTAAATAACATTTTTCACAAAATGCTTTTATATATATTGTACCGGTCAAAATAGTATACTCACTTAACAAGATTCAAATCCTAAGCAAAAGTACCTCGAATCCGATCATGCTCGAGATACACAGGTCTGGAGCAGCCCTGAATTCTAACCTATTTGCCTATTCTTCGAATCTCTGACCCGATGAACAACAATTCTGATGACACAGTAAAATTATTTTAAATCCGTGCCCAGAAGCAAAGCGGTAGAGCATAAGATCAGACTGATGATGATGATCGAGGTCGGAGTAGCCCAGGAATTACATTTATGATAGTTATTTATTAATGCTAAGCTCTTAGCTAAAGAAAGTAGTTCTAAATATTAACTCCAAACTAATAATTCAACGACAAACCAGGATTTACATGAAATAGATATATTTATTAAATATTAAACAAACGCATATATATATTACAAAGATTAAGGAAACGTATGTATATTTTACCAACTAGTTTCACGCTTGGGACAATATTGTTTATTTACAAGACTTGGGAATTTATTGTATAAAATCCCCTCTATCACTCATTTAATAAATATAATTTTACAGATACAATTTTATAGTGTTTTATAACTTATGCGGAGTTAATAAGCTAATTAAAGAAAACTTTTGCTATGGAGCGTTGTGGATGCCAAAATTAAATATAAAAGATCGTGACAGTTTTAACAGTAAATGATTTATTTGATAATGGGCAAAATATATGATTTCAATCTTGTATTTTTTTAGAAAAACCATTATTTATACTTTTATTCGCATTGTTTGGCAAAGACGTCTTTTAGAAATAAGAAACAAACAATGCGCTTCAGAGTAAGTTATGCAATAATTAATATAAATTAGATTTATGTCTATGGGAATCGATAATGCTTTTTTAAACGTAAGCAGTTTTAAGATCAACATACTGAACGTATTTTACGAAATGAATCTTTATTCTTAACACATCATTGCGACTTATTAAGATTAGATGGACGGATGCTCAAATTAAAGAGCAAAGTAACGGTACTAGCATACAATAATGAAAGAAGGCCTCATGGCGATTGTGGATATTTTATCATTTTAAAAGAATATTTGAGACGAACTTAGATTTGATATGTCTGCGCATTCTGGCAGAGCGATATCGAAGGAGAGGCTGAGTTTGAGACCCCAGATCATTATGTACTGCCATCCGCAGCACATAATCCCCATAAACCTTACATTCCACAGAGAGTAGTGTCTCTGATTACGAATGATTTTAAAAAGTAGGACGGGAGCTTCATACTTCCGATGCCCCAATGACAAAGCAATCAAGAAATAGAAAGATAAAATATCAGAATAAAAGAAAATGTATGCCAGCAATGTTTATATGATTTTATAATATTATTTAAAGTTTGAAAACGGTCTAACCTCTTGCACAATAATCTGTTTTCAATTCTGAGTCATTTAACTAATCATAATGAATGATAACGCTTCTATTTATAATATTATTAAACTAACAACCTTTTATATTTAAAGAATTGATTCCCAAATACCTGTTAACTGGTAGAATTCGTCCTTCAGGCACCAGCAAAAAAAAAGGAATGGATTAATTATGTGAAGGTTCACGATCTTTTTAAAATAGAAATTTAAAGACAAATTCAAAGCAGTAAATTTAGCAAAATTCATCCACAGTAAAAGTTTTTGATTTACTTTAAGAATAATGAATTTAAAATGAAACCAAACTCACGAGTAATTTCTATTTAATATAAACAAAATTTTATTGATAAGTTTTAAATAAAGCCCACCCTTTTTCCAAGTAAAACAATTATTTCCCCCCTTACTCGCAAATTTAGCGATTTTGGCATATTAAAGAAAATAAATTATATCTATACATTAAATAAAATACATAAAATCTTAATGGGATCTCCCACATTTATACATATAAGTTAATTAAGCGTGAAAGATAAGTTAAAATACATGATATTAATAAAAGATTACAGAGAGAGAGTTTAAAAGCAAAATTAGCAGAAGCTTATGAAATAATATATAAATTAAGATATGAAGGTTGAACTATAGATTATAAAAGTATTGACTTATGAAGGCAGTTCTACGTTAAAGGTTTACTTAAGGAAAAACAGCATAGCGGCGTCATTAGCAATCAGCAGTCGGAAGCAGTCATGTTGTATGGTCGGCAGGATGGAACATGGCAATTGCAGGCAGACAGTTCTTCAAGAGAAGAAGAAAAAGGTGCTAGATTCCACTACTCACGCTTCATCGTGCAGGACTTGCACCGGCTTCTTAAAGTTAAGGTCTTGAAACACTGACGAAAATCTCAACTCACTGAAAGATAACTAAAAACTGAAAGTCTAAAAAACTCCCTATCTTTGTTCTGTGATTCCTTTTATAACATTTTAATACCACCCAGAATGCAATTTCATATACCAACCTTATCTCTGTAATCCCTTTAAAAACAACATTTAATTAACAAAATATTCAATAGATAAGGCTTGAAATACCATTTTTAGCTATTTTAAATCATTTGACAACAACTGATAAATGATTTGTTTTCGATCTTAATTGCGATTGACAATTCTAATTAAAGGCAACAAACTGAATTTAAATCATTTGACAACAACTGATAAACGATTTGTTTTTCAATTTTAATTAAGATTTATAAATTTTAATTATAGACAACGATCTGACTAGTGATAAAGATAATTTCAGTATTTCAAGCCTTCCCCATTTTTCTTTGTTGTTACATTCCAATAGTTTAAAATTACAATTATATACAGAAAATGTTTAGTTGTCAGCAATAAACATTAATAACATTATTGCTTCATTCATATATATACGCATCATGCACACTACTGTTTTACTTTACTAAATAAAAATTAATTTTACTAATTTTTCCAATGATTCGGCATACAGTGTGTGTGTGAATAGCATATATTTATAGCAGAGTCTGAATTGCGGACCCCTAGGAGGTTAGTCTAGATGGTGAAACATGAAGCATCGATGATGATTAGACATCGATTGCTTCAATATATTATTTCTTTAGAGTTGAACACAATATTGTAGCCTTGAATAGCATTGTTGTTAATTTTCTCATTACATGTGTAAATGGAAAAAAAAAATTAAAAATGAATGAAAAAGAATACTAAAAATTATTTTATGATTTATTGAAAAAATCCAGATGTTAGTTCCAGTTCTATTTCATAGATATATATATTTTATTAGAGCATAAATGAATTCATAATCCAATTTCTTCACTTATTTATTTATTTAAGGAAAATTAACTTTTTTTTTATCATTAATAGGTTTTCCTTTGATCTATTGTCTTCTATTTATTTATTTGCAATGTTAATATTTTAGACTATATTCATTTTTAACTTATGTTTTTGATAAAATGTAAAATAAAAGAAGTTATAATGTGAATTGATTTTTATTTTATTTGAAAATAAAAACAGAAAAATAGTAATAATTTCTCCCTAATGGCAAAAAATGAATGCTGAAGAGTTAAATTATTGCCAAATTTTCATTACCATTTATTTGAATATTTAATTAAAAAAAAAAAAAAAAAGACATTCTTAGTTATTTAAAAAAAAAAAAAACTGATCTACTTTCTGAAATTGTGATAGTAAAATTGTTTCAGCTAGTTTTATATCTCAAAAGAAATTGATCCGTTTTTAAAGCATAAACTCTACTTTATAAGTAAAAAGTGTGCAGGAATTTTACCTTTAAAAAAAAAAAAATCCATTTTCAAAATGTCATTCAAATTTTGAATGTAAAATTGTCTTATTTGAGTGATTATGCTCAAAACAACAAGATAAATATATATATAAAATCAAAATAAAATATTAATTTTGTTGTAGTTTTTAAATTCTTAACTTATATTTATCATTATTATCTTTTATATGAAGCTTTTTAATTTTGTTTATTTAATTCATATTTTTAATTATAGTTTTAGATTGATATTTGTGCATTATTTATGCATAGCATTAATACATTTGTATTTGAGTATTATATATATAAAAAAATATGCTGGTTTTATTATGCCACAGAAGTACTTAAACATTATTCTTCTCTTTCAAGATAATTTTATTTGACCTATAAGTGATTACACACAAAAAAAAAAAAAAAAAAATAACAAGAAATATCTAGTCGAGGTTACAGGGTGGTATATACAAAGAAGAAATGATTCAAAAGTCAGTAGAATATAACCTGTGGATGCAAGGTGAATATTAATCATCTAGTCTATAACGAAATACCTTTGTTAGTAAACCCTGTTTTGGCAAGTTATGGTTGGAGGGTTTTATTAAATCATAATAAGATATTAAGTCATAATAAATATTTTCATATAAATTATTCTTATGGGAATTTAACCTCATTATACCATGAATTGATTTATTTACTATTTGTTTTGGAATCAGTCATTTATGTTGAACAAACCCCCCTTTTGCGTAATAAACTTGTATTAAAAGTGTGATTGAAATTTAATGGAATTGTGTTTATATGATAGTATGGCTAGAGTAATATTCCTGATTACTTAATAATAACACAACTCTGTATATAAAATACAGATATTTATTATGCTTGTTTACAATACAATATATATATAAATGTTTAGATACAATGGTTGGCAAACTGAGAAAGTCTAGTTGTTAATGGTATGGCAAATGTTTGGGAAGGAATGTTGTGGCTCCCTTTAGAGCTCTGACACTTCTAGCTTATGAATGGATTGCCTTGTGTGCAAATACAATAGATGTCTGTAGATAGCAGTTTCCTGCTCCAATCTTGAGCATGTCTCACTGCATTCTACTATGTAGTAGACAAATTTACTATCAACTAACATCTGATAATTGTTTGGTGTTTAGCATCTGAATGTTGACTATTTTCCCTCTCAAAGTGGACCTTGATAAATAGAAACATCTTTGTTCTTTCTGGAAACAATCAGATTCACTGGCATAGTTTTATAATTGGCCTGCTTATGCCACTGGCTAATTATTTTCTTTTATTATTATTTTATTGATCAGTTTTATTGTAAGTTGAATCCAATCTTCATAATATTGTAATAAGAACCCATTTATTATCTGATGAGCTTTGATGAATTCAAAACAGTAATACAACTTTAAATTTATTCATTTGTGGTATAACATTTTAAAATATTTCTATTAATATATTTTTATGTAATAATTATGAATTATAATTAATCATGCATTTATTGCATGTGAAAATAAAATTAACAGTTTTTAAATAGAGGGATTTGAATTCAGGATTTTCAGTCTGTATTCAGTATACCGAATGAATAGGTTAATTACAAATAAGTTTTATATTTTGTAATTGGATCTATCCTTACCTATATCTTTTTTTTTTTGTTGCCTTTTTAAATACATTATTGTATATTATTAAATCTTTGTAAACAGATGGTTTACCTTAATATTGTACTCGTTTTTTTTTTTAATTTTAAAAAGTAGTAAGTGTTGTAGTTATTTGACATGATTAGTATGCTAATCAGATAAACTTGCTGTTTTCTTAATTAATTCAAAAGAATTTTATTCATATGTGACCTGCAGATAAGTAAATGCCAGCACGTAGTATAATACGTGTTGGCATTTACGTTTTTGATCAAATAATTTTCAAAAACTGGAAGGGAAAGTATAAGTAAAGTATTTTTTTGTATCATGTTTTCTTATTGGGTTAAAAAGAAAAAAACCTGAAATAGAATTTAAGAAATTACCTTTTTATTTTAACATTATTTATTTATATGTAGTGTTTTTCAATCTACTTCTATTTTAATTCAAAAAGAAAGATATTTAAATATATAACACGGCTAAAGAAGGAAAAAATAGTCTATTGCAGGGGTCGGCCAACTATTTAATACAAAGAGCCATTTTATTTAAATCTCCCTCCCCTTCGCTCAAAGAGCCATTTTGTTTAAATTTCCCGCCCTTTCCTCCATTTATGATGACTTAAGGAGAGAGGTATCACCCCCACCCCCTACACGCAAATTAAAGATCCTCAAGGAAAGAGATAACAAATATGTCCCTGAAGAATACGAATTTCTGAATGCTATGGATATATTTGGGTGTCTATTTTAGTAATAGAACATTATAAAATCCGTATACATTCTAACGCAAATAAAAAATTCTGTTAAAAATAAATAAATAAAAACAAAAAATTACTTGGACACAAATTTTTTAATATTTAAATATTCATCATACACAATAATTATTATTCTGTAATAAGGTTGAAAACTGTTTAATAAAGAAGCGCATTTTTCCTCTCCTTGAGTCATAAAAATATTTATTTATAAATTACAAGAGGAAATAAAATATGTGTTTATGTTTATCATGATAAAAAATGCTATGAGATTGAGGTCAAAGAACCACATTTGGCTTACCAGCTTTAGTTTGCTGCCCCTGGTCTATAGTATTAAAGTATGTGATAATTAATAATTTATACTGATGGTTAATTATTTTTTGTGAGACTTTGTTCTATGCAAATCTTTCCTTTTTTCAAATCATTGATTTTTATTACATAATGATAGCTCCCTGTTTGTGTTTTTATCATAATTGTATATATATTACATTTTTCTATTTGTGTAAACTAATATTTTATTTTTGCCACGAGAGAGTCTTATCACAAGAACATTCAAGAATGCCAATTTTTGTTCATGTTCTGATTCCATTAAAGGAAATTTATTATTGATGTTTACAATTGTGCTTTATCATGTAGCTCATACAACAAATGTATCATCATATTGAAACCAAGCTTTATTTAAATGGACATGAAACAATATTTATTGGTTTTGGTTTCATATTATTCCATATAAATATTGACAATCAGGAATGTTTGTGGGAATGTTAGTGCTGAGCCTAATATCTCTCTTAATTTTGTTGAAAGAACTCTGTATTGTATTGAAAGTATATTGTTTCACAAAATGTTAATATTCCCATTATTAGTAGGAATAATTCTCACATGTAAGCTATTATTGTCATTTAATCTTTCTCTTGTAATTCAATGTTTCATCATAGGATATTTGTGAATAAACTTTTTATATCAAAGTTACCACTATATTAGTTTTTTCAATTTTCATATTGTTTATTACATCCTCAAAGAATTCTTGACAAAGGATCATGTCTTATATGGCAAATGACTAAGAATTTTGATAAGTTTTAATAAGATGAATTTCTAAAATTACCCATAGATCTTAATGAAATATGCAATACATGGTATTTGAATAAATCATAAAGATGGGGAATTTTTTCTGAATCAGTGAAATACCTGTGATGTTTTCTGAGTAAATTTTGTTTTTGTTGTCATTATCAGATTTTTTTGTTACTTTTTTGGGTGCCACCCTTTTTTGTATTGATCTTCTGTGAGTAGTTCTTGTATTTTGGTATTGAAATCGGTTGTACTTATTAGAACTTTAGCATTGCCTTTTTTCAAAAATAAGAATGATTATGTATTTGTTTTAGATTACTTTTCCTCTTATCAAATGAAAGATGTGATTTCAAGTTTTTGTACCTCAAGTAATTCTCCTGCTTCTTATAGTGACACTTTTTAAGTAACTTTTTCAGTTGCTGTCATTATGTTTAATAGGTCCTATTGTGATGGTAAGATTAGTTTTTTTTTTTTTTTCAAAACAGAAATTTCATCATAAAAATTAAAATTTGAGACTTGTAATCAGCTTTGATAAATGAAAAAGTTGCTAAATATTATTGAGATCTAACATATTAAGGTAAACTATCAAATGAAGCTTGAATCATTCTATATGTCACATTATAAACAATATTTAATTATATATAGTGCCAGTAATTTATCTTATATTAGTTTTGACATGAAAATAGATTACAATATAGAAATGTTGTGGTATATAAATATAAATTATCAAATCAGTTAGGTGTATACATCTGGGTCTCGTTTTATGCAGTAGATAGGTTCCATAGAAAACCCCACATTAAAAAAAAATCGCACAAAAATAGACTTAACTTACCTTGAAAAATATAGGATAGGGTCTGTAATTTTCAGAATTCACATAAAAGCAAAGCAACAAGGAAAAATTACTTTAAAATTTGCATTTAAAAAATAAGCAAATAAAGTACGACTAATAAAAAATTTCAAACATTTGAAAAAAATTAATACAAGACAAACTTTTTTACCTTTTTTATTAACTATAGTATTTAATTTTACATTTTTTATACATATTTTAATCATTAACACTAGCGTTCATTTGTAAAATGGTAAGAAATCAGACTCTATGTGATATGTATTGTGGCTTCTCCTTAAATAAAGTCAAGAATCTCTCAGCAATTATGCCCAGACAAACTTGTTAGCCACTTTATTTTTATTTATGATGTGATGTACAACTAGTGCCATTTTCAGTCTTTTGCTGTGTTAATGGTTTTCTGTTTCTATTTTAAAAAATGAGATCGAAATCAAAACAAAAAGATTATACATTATCATTAGAAAGATTATTTTCAGTTTATAAAATCTTCATTTTTTATTTTAAAAATCTAAAAGATTATTTATTTCTGTTATATATAATAAAGTAGTTTTAAAAGTTTAAATTTTTTGAACATTTATTGCGATATTTTTATATGTAAGTATAAATCTATTATTATTACTTACTCATTAGTATAAGTAGGTTATTTACATAGAAGCTAAGTTTCTAAATACAGTTTCAGGCCATATTCACGTTAGCTGCTAATATAACATTATATTTTTGAGAAGAAAAAAAAGTATTTTAAGTGAAAATAAGTTATTAATAATTTAAATTTCTTGATATTTAATAAATATAGTGAAATATGAAAGATATTAAGAAGAAACGTGAATCACATAACTTCAAAATTGCATTAAAATAATCCACATAAAATGAGACCCAGGTATATATAATGAAAAATAAATTCTAATTATTTCATATATGTAATCCAATTAATTATGTGAGCACACCATGTAAATACTTTTCGTGGAAAAAACAGTTGTTGCAATAATCAATTTCAGTAATTTTAAAAATTTAGCCTTGTTTCTTTTTAATTATTATAGCCACTTGTTGCCAGGTGAATATATTGCAAGAATATTTTGGTTTTCTTTCTCATATGTGTAAAATTAACTTATGTTGTCTTTCTCATTTGTAAGAATTATCTGGGAGATGATTATTATTATTATCATCGTCATCAACCTTACAATTCAGTCTTTGTTAATGAAAATCTTTTTCAACTCAATATTAATGATTTTTCAAGGTGATTAAAAATATATATAATTCGCGATTTTTTTATTTTTATTATTATTATTTTTACTATTTCTTTATGCACAATCTGTAATTGGCTTTTGTCTATAGATATGTACATTAAATAAAAATTGAATTGAATTATTATTATTATCATTATTATTATTATTATTTTTCAATACTGAGATAACAGTTCGGTCAAATGCAATCAAAGCTGAATTAACTACTTCCGGTTTGTCGGCGTCATTTGCGCCCTTCGGTGCTCATTTGATGATGTGCTATTTTCTTTCTTTGCTGACATAAAAAGTATAATGATGACGTCAAAGAAAATATGGCCGTTTTTAGCTATATATGTTAGCTTTCAAACGATCTTTATTTCAAAAAAATCGGTCGAAATTTAGATTTTTGGCGAATTTTTTAATCAACCACAGTATTTAATTTTTTTGTTTTTTTGGTAATTTTTGTACTTATCACGAAACGATAAAAGACATAAAATGTTTTACGGCTGCAAGTGAAGTTTTCTTTGGTATTATTCTCAAACAAGGCTTACAACAGACTAAGAACGTAATTATTCGTAAGTAAAATTTTTTAATTTTTTTTTTTAATTTTTTGAAAAAATATATTTTTTATTAATTTTAGTTTGTAATTAGTGTGTGCTAATTTGTAGTTATATATTTATTTATTTATGCTCATATACAATTCATATCTATCGAAAAATTGGTGTGTGTGTAATTATATATTTATGGTCGTATAGAATTCATATTTATCATAATTTTCTAAAGGTAGTTTGTAATACATTTATTTATGCTCACATAGAATTCATATTTATCGAAAAATTAGTGTGATTTAGTTTGTAATTATATATTTACTCATATAGAAT
Source organism: Epiperipatus broadwayi (assembly GCA_028023455.1). NCBI lineage: Eukaryota > Metazoa > Onychophora > Udeonychophora > Euonychophora > Peripatidae > Epiperipatus > Epiperipatus broadwayi. The sequence continues at coordinate 3,939,299 of JAQFVV010012499.1, forward strand.
TCATATCGTAATTAACTTATTAGTATATAATTCATATCGTAATTTTCTAAAGTTCTATGTACACTAATCCTCTTATTTTTATAAAAATAATGATTTTCAAAAGTATACTTTTTGAAAACCATTAATTATGTTTATATTATATGGTTTACAAGCAATGAGTTATAAGACTAATAAACAAATGTATACAGACAGACATTGCATACACAAACATATAATCCAATTCTGATTCTTGTTTATGTTTATGCTTGATCATGCTTTGCTTTTGCTATATGTTTCATAACATTATTTTCAAGTCTATAGACTATATGCAAATAAATTATATCTGTGGTACAATAAATATAACAAGATAGCATCACTTCTGTACATAAAAAATATAAACATCACTTGTGCACTGCATAAAGAATATAAACATCATTGGTGATCACAATGAATATAAACATCACTATTGTACACACAAAAAATATAAAATGAAGAGATAAAACTCATTTTATCAGTGATATAGAAAGTAGCCTACAATTTCTAGTTTTAGACATACAAGAAGCCAATTGCTATGATGATTTCTTTTGTATCTTTTATTAGGATGAATCTTTTTTGACATTTAGACATACAAGAAGCCAAGATAGAAATGAACAAGTCATATCCGACTTTGTTTGGAGATTGTGAAGCTATGGATTATCTCAGGTAAGACATATTATACATGTTTAGAAAGATAATTTTGTAAGGAATAGAAAGAAATTATTACTGAAGATGAATTTTGAATTTTAGTTAATGTTAATTTCCAAATTATGAACAAACAATAAAATAATAATTATTTCGAATGTGAAAATTTCTTTTTTTTCCTTATTTTTTATATAGTTATCACTATTTATTTTATGCTTATTGTTTTTCTTAATTTTTCTAGTTTCTAGCAATGTAATTGTTTTTGTTCTAACATAATTAAAACTGAAGTTATTATGAAAATTGTGTCTCAGGCCATTATTTTAAAAAGTTCAATATGGCGGCTTGAAGCTGACGTAGTTAAAAGTATTATAAATTTGTATTTAGAAAAAATATATATATATAAATTTTCGAAATATATATATATTTTTTTTGAATCTGTATATTGGTTCTTGGAATATTGTTAAAGTGATAAAGTCAACTAGCCTTAAACCCTCCGCAAGTATCATATTGCTTGTGAGAAAAATTAATTTATGTCCCTGTTTAATATTCAAAGTCCAAAGATTTGTGAATCAAAATTCCGCTTTATTATTACATCATATAACCTTTCAAATGAATAAAAATAACCATAATTATTAATGTCAGAATTATAAGGTAGTAGATAGCAGTTATCCATGAAAAAAACAATGTTTGCATAAATGGATGCAATAAATTTCAGGATTCGGTGTTATGGTTTATTAATTGTTCTACCTGACTTCTAATAAAATAATTACTATACTGGGGTGATTGACTCTATCATACATTGTTTTTTCATAATATTACTGGCCAGATGTAGATTTATCTGAATTATCTGGAAGCTTTTGACATTTCATTTTTATAGTAACATAATAATTTGATTGAGATCAAATTTTGTGTGGAATATATATATATATATTGTATCGGATTAATGCGTAGGGACTAATTTCCTGACGGTAAATGTGATCTAATGATACGGTGAGAAAGTAGATCAATTCTGGCATCGGAATGGCCCAAGGCCAATGGATAGGTGCATATATGATAGATCATATCCTATCACCCCACCATAATCTGGGAATCATACTACTAGGTTAGTTCCTAAACTACCAGTATATATGAATGACTATTCTATTTATATCTTAGATTTAATAATTGATACAATGATAATGATGATGGTGATGATCCTTCCATCTGCAGCTCTACTACTGACCATACAACTAATATTATCATTATGGCTATTATTAATTTAGAATTGATAAATCAATACCATGACATGCACCAATGTATATTACAATAACTTTCAATGAGCCAATGGATGTTCCTATGACAACAAGTTGAGATGCCTGGCCTCTTTTGAGTCATGTTATGTTACCCTTTTTCTCTAATTATTTATCAAATCATTAGTATATCTTTAAACTATGGTTACTGTGTGATAGTGATGGTAATCATTAAACTATTTTCATAAGCAAATCAATCTACCTTAAGAAACATATGAACACTCGATCAGATAATTCAATTATATTGTGAATTATTCATCAAACACACACAAAATTATATAATAATCAATAAAGATGAATCATATTCACTGGTTAACATCAACAATAGTAAATGTAATCCCTTCCCCCCTAATAAAAATTAAAATCAATAGAGGTGAATGTACTATGATATATATATAAGTTTTGTTGCATTCAGTACATGTATAGATAACTCAGATTATAGAAAATTTAGATTTTACCAGTAAAAAAAAAAAATCAAATTAAAGTGCACACATACAGTACATAACACATAAAAGATATATAGAAAACCTTGAAAGTTTAGAAAGGTAGGTAAAGAAAATTTTTCTAAGTTATAAAGATATGTGTGTCCAAAAATAGATCTGCATTATAGTCATTACTCATCCTGTCCACTACCAAGCTAGGTCATTGATAATTTCATATTTTCCTTTATGATACATTTCAACTTTTCCCTCACTAGATTTACACGTTTATATACAACACACACACACGTATAGATATTACTGTGTGTGTGTTGCTTCACAATATTAAGAATTCTTTTTAAAAAAAAAGTTTTTTTTTTTTCCATGATTCAAGCAAAAAATAAATAAATTAATATACAAAGAAAAGCAATACTTTAAAAATACACACATATATAAGTGGTACATATAATGTTAATAAAAAATAATAAAAAGCCAATAAACAGCATTATTGCCCCTCCCCCCCTCCCCATTTATTAAGAGAATCGAGAAAAAAAATTGTTAAGAGTTATTGAAAAAAAAAAGTTTGATATTACCAGGTGCAACTTCTTTAGATGAAGAAATCATTTCACTTCTTTAAATGAAGAAATCGTTTCAGTTATCTTAATGATTTTTGTTTAAGTAGGCTTTATTCATTGTTAATAATTTGAATTTGGCTACACACACTGTCTTGGGACATGCGTAGACATAGGTCATGATGGTTTATCTGGAAAATTTCATTTAATCTCAGACACACTTTTACAGTGATGATGATGATCATATTGGACTGGACAAGAATTTTTGGTTTGCAGTCCATATTTCTTCCTGGACCATTAGGATTTGATATTGCAGTTGTTGTTTTTTTTTCTCATTTTCTTTCTTTCTGGAGGCACTTGACTCCATTCTGTGTATTGTAGTTTCTGATGTTCATTCGAATCCATAGAATAGAAAGATGAGGCAATGGTGAGGTTGGAGTCTCCTTTGATCTCTTATGATTAGCCATGGGTATTCTTCATTTCCACACTCCATTTAAGGTATCAGATGTGCAAAAATTCTTGGATGGCCCTTGGCCTTCCAACAAGGTATATTAGAGCTTAGCACTGGATTTTGTTTAAAAATCTACTCTAAGAAAAAAAAATTGGAAAACTTTCTGATAAGTTGGTTCTAAGTTTACTCTCTAAGATCTGATAATTAACTCTCCTCAACTCTCCTTCTTTCCCGAATATATATGTTCTAGCTTGGTGACATCACAGCCCTCTTATCTACTAGAATATCTACAAATGTGGATACCACTTGTTGTTTGTAAAATGTCTTTATCTGTAAAAGCTCAGAGATAATTATACGATAGTTGATTTCTTTTTTTTTCTTCAAAATTTGTTCTTTGTTGGTCTGAAATAATTACCATTTTCTTTTTTTAATTTTAACTGCTTACTAATGGATTTCTCTCACCCTTTTTCAACGTGGGATTTATCTTTATATTTAAAGTGTCTTTCTCTCTTTTTTCTTGAAAATTGAACTTTAAGAAAAAAATCCTTTTACAAAGAAAATATGACATTATTAAAACCTTGGTATATATCAATGTTTAAATCTGCATTTTCATATTTACATGCTCATACACACACACACCTACACGCATTCCAACTTTGAGCCTATAAAATGAGAGAAGGATTATAATCAGTTCAACTATGAATAATGCAACTAAATACACTATACTATGCCAAAAAAATTGTATCTACAGACAGCAAATATATTAAACTAGAATTAAAATTAAAAAAAAAAAAACTTTCTCCTTTTTTTCTGGAATCCTTAGGATAATGAGGGTTTAAACTTAATATTCAACTCCCCATCCCCATGAAAATGGAAAAAAAAGGGGTTTTCCTTTCCTTTCTTTTTTCTATATAAATCCAATCTTTGTATTTAGGAAATAATTGTAATAGTATAGATATCAGCAACCAAACTCATTGACATCCCCTCAATCCTATTTTTTTATCTGTTGCATTTTTTCTACTTTTCCCATCCGTATTGGTCAATCTCATGAAGGATACTAGCACTTATTTCACTCATAGCTCATAAAGGCATATATCTCAGAAATATCTCTTTACCTACAATCCTTACCTTTTTATGTACACTTCTTTTAAAATATTTCCATAAATTACAGATCAGTGAACTGTTTCATTGGGCCTTCCCCCTCCCTTTTCTGGACTTTATTTCATTATGAACATTTGTTTTATGGAGGCGTTGCTATAGGTTTTAAGCTATTTCCCCCTTTGAGGGATGTCAATAGAACAAGCATTCTCCCTTTCTTTTTATTTAAAATGGCCCTTCATAAATATTAAAATATTTCTTAATATTTTTCTGAGGGTCACTAACATGAGGAGTTCTGATCAGGATATAATCACCCACTTTGAATATCATGGGTTTTGTGGTCCCCATGCAACCCTTTTATTACACATGGCCCTTAAAATTTAATTTAACTTCTTTATATCTTTGTTATTATCTACCTTCTCTTCATCTATTCCTCATCAACCATAGTGATGGTGAATTGGGGCAAATTTGATGGATTCATTTTAGATATTGTTGATAAACCTTACCACCTCACCCAATTCTTGATGTTTCTTTCCAAGTAAACCTCGATCAATCTACCCAGTTCTTTCATATCTCTTTCACATGGATTAGATTGCATGTTGTTAATAGAACTAAGGACATGTTTTATTCTTTGGTTTTTCAACCAGTTGCTCCATTTACTGGAGAGAAAAGACTAGCATGATCAGTAACAATGACCCCTGGCTTCCCAACTAATGCAAATTTAGAGTTATTCATTTGGGGAACACAAATGTACTTGAATCCTTTGAAGGGTGGCAAGATTCTGGGTTGTAAATAGAACTAAGAATATTTTATTCCCTGGTTTTTCAACCAATTGCTTCATTTGTTGGAGAGAAAAGAGATAGCATGATCAGTGATAATAACCCTTGGCTTCCCTACTAATGCAAATTGAAAAGTTATTCAGGCATCGAATATTTGAACACAGGGTAGGTGGCAATCAATTTGGAGACCACATCACATGTGATTAAGATGTACTTGAATCTTTTGAACGGCAGCAAGGGTTCATAAAAATCTGCCAAGCATATGGTTGATGGATGTGTTTTGATTTTCATATAAACAATGGATATAAAATATTATTAATCTGTCTCTTAAGCATGGAGATCGAACATTCTCCATGACTTGTCCTTGTTGTCTCCTGTTTGATTGTATTACAGGTCATGGCACATGTGATACCTCAGGATGGACTTGTTGTTTATCATCCTTAAAATAGTACACCACAAGCTATTCCATCTGACAAGTATTCCATAATTGGCCACAAGTCAGTATCCTGAAAATAAAAATTTGTTTTGTGTTTAAATTCATTTTCAACTGAATCATTGATGATCAATGCGATAACCATAATAAAAGCATTATCCATATTCACCATGTTGCAGTTAAAGAATGCTGATAGCTATATTCTCTTTCCCCTTACAATATATAACCTGATAATTAGAATGCTTCATGAATAGGCTCCAATAATCAGCCTCTCATTGTTTAAATAGCCCCAATTAAGAAACTCTAGGCATTATGACAATAATCTGTGATTTGAGCAGGTACTGCCAGAGTTTTTGAAAGGCTCAGACCACTGCAAGTGCTTTTTTAGTTGTGGTATAATGCAACTCTGCCCTTCTTAGGAGGCAACTCAGAAAGCACAAAACCTGTGGATATTTATTCTTGTCCAATTGAAACAGGATCATACCAAGCTCATATTCACTACTATCAGTTCTAAAAAATTCATTTTTGATTTTATTAGATTCTGCTGAAAGGGAGATTGTCCATTCCATTTTTTCATCCTTTTTGGAGTAGTTTGGACAACAGGGTGTGATGTTATAAGCAAAATTTTCATAGAGATGGTAAAATTTCAGACACCAAAGAATGACTGTAAGTGCTTCTTACTGAGTTGGGAAATTCCACATGGCCTGTAGTTTGTCAGAATTTGGTTTGATTTTTTATAATTCCACTATAAGCAATTATTTTATCTAGCGCCATGTTTACAATTATATTACATTCAAATATAACACTCTCAAAAGGTGCGTGCTCAATTAGCTTGAAAGGCTGATATTTGAATGCAATTCCACTATATATCTCAGGAACTGAATCTTCTTAACCACAAATGAAACTTTTGGTCAAGTTGATTTTTGTGTTTTTCTCCTGGCATTCATGAAGGAATGTATATCTAGATGTTGTAGATGTTCCTTGGGGTGGCTAAAAGAAATGATAATGTCATTCACTTCTGTGGGAATGATATTTCTTAACCTTTGACAATACCCGGTCCAGGAACCTGATCAAATCAGTGCTGCTATTAGTAAGGCCAAAGGGCATCTTTTTAAATATGTAAGAATAACCTTCATATCTAAATGCTTGTATATTTTTGATCACCTGGATACAGATATATATATCAATAACTCTTAGTTAGATCAAATGTTTACGATTCTCTTATTGCAAAATCTGGTCAACAGTTCTATTTTCATAGGGAAAACATCCCTCTTTGCAACTGTTACCCGATTCAGGAATCGTGTGTCCAAACTTATGTAGTGCCATCCTTCTTATTGGATTATAACTAAAGCATTACTATATGCAAATCCTACACTTTCTTATAATGTTCCAATGAACCATTTGGTCAATCTAGGTTCAGATCTCGACTCTATATTGATAGGGAATAGGATATATCTTACATTGATATTCCAAATCTATACCAGGTGTCTTAGAAAAAACTTGTAGGTATTGTCAGAGGAGATGAAATAACTTCTCTGCTGTACAAATATTCATATCCGGTGATTCCCTTAATTTTGTTTGGATGTCCTTTTGATTGGCAGCTTCTTGGACAATGGTGACACTCAAGTTACTGAATGACATCATCATGTCCAGGGCTCCTCCAACCTTGAATTTTGTTTGCTGATGATAATAATCGATTATGCTCCCATGCCTGTTCAGAAACTCCAAGCCCACCATAACTTTATAGATGAGGCCAGTTAGAATCTAAAAGGCATGTTCAAGGAGAGTGATCTGATTTGCAATGTCAACCATACCTCCTGGGTTGGCTTTACAACCATTAACCAGTGTGATATGTGTTTGTCTTAGAGTCAAATAAGGAATTTCTGATTTGCCATTCTTTATCTTTTTAAACAGTTCTGAGATTATTGAAGCCTGGCTTCCCATATCCAATAAAGCCCTTGCCTGTATGCCCTGAATAAACATGAATTTCCTGGCAGCCATTCACATTATAATACTCTGGTAGTGCCTCTGTTTCTAGGTTATCCCAGAAATCACTTTCAATACTTATAGTTAAAGTAAGATCCTTGTTCCCCAAGTTAACAATGGGATGCCACAGCAGGGAACATTCTAATGAGGCCCATTTTAGTTTAGTAGGCTAGCTTTAGGCCTAGCCCTGAGCAATTTTGGTTGGGTATTTTGGGAGTTGCCATTAGGATGGTATTTGGCCCCTGGGTGCTCTTTCTGACTGCCCATAAATCATTCTCCTATGATGATTATGCCTAGTGGTGGGTGCTCTACTGAGACTGTGTTGGGAGAGACTTTGACTATCCAGCCTCCCTCTGACCTATTGGCCTCTACCCACTTAGATAGTAGACATTCTATAATCATTACTCTGTTGCCCTTGAAGAGTTTTTGGCTAGGCTCTTACTAGCCTCTAATGTCTATAACATCCTGGCTACTTCTATCAAATATCTATCAGCTGCGACAAGAGCTTGTTTGATCTGTCTAGGAAGGTTTTTCCAGGTAATTCTAATTATTTGATTTTTCTGATAAGGAAATGGCCATTAACATCTTTAGTTTTTATGACTTGGCTTCTAAAAAATTTTGTACAGCTTCCCTTACTGGAACTGCATCTCTCCTAGCTAATGTTATACTTAAGACTCCTACTTATCCTCACTCCAAAAAGCTTTAACAGTGTAAACTTCAAGTCTTTGGCTTTTGAATGAAGGATCTCGACCAGCATTTTGCTAAAGCACAAAGATGATTATTGCTTGCTATTGCTAGCTTTTTCTTTTCAGCCAACCTACTTAGGGGAAAGAGCTTTTCCAACCCACCAGATACTCTGTGGGGTTTTCTTCATATTCATCCCTAAATACTTTCACCTGAATATATTTTGAGATACTACTATTTTCTCCTTCTCAATAACATTGTCTTCATTTTCTACTTGTTTTAAACACTATTCATTATTAATAAGGGGTTTGTCTCAATTTTTTCCCTGTTGGATTCTTCTTTAAAACCCCTCTGCTCCTGACATATTTGGATGACACTCCTTGGTAGACAAGACTCCTCAGAATTCTTTCACTTCAATCAGTCTATATCTAACAGGATTAGCATCCTACTATCTAAATCCTTCTTTTGGAGGCTTAGGCTTTGTTTTATCTTTTCTATCTCTTCTTTTAATTTAGCCACCTGATCTCTTAGACCCTGATCTTCTATCTCATTTTGTATTTTCTTCATTTTATAATCTGCCTTGCCATGCCATTATTTATCTCTTGATATTCTAGCCTTTTCTTTTTTAGCACATCCATAACTTCTATCTTATGGGCATTCATTTTCATTTTAAATCTTCCTTAAAGTGGTCATCTCTCTTTCACCACATTTCTCTTCAAACATTCTTCTTGTACCCTTCTATTTTACTATCCCATTTTTCTTGAGACTAATTTGCTTACTAGTTCCATTAACCAGGCATCACATCTATTATCAAATTCTCTAATCTTTTCAAATCCTCTTCAAAATTTCCCAATCGGTTATTTGAGATTCTAAACTTATCATGCAATTCCTTTCTATTCAAACCTTAGTATTGATTTTCCATTCTTTCACATATTACACATATTTCTCTCTGATTTGACTATCTATTTTACTAGATTGACCAGTTCCATTCTTTCACATATTACACATATTTCTCTCTGATTTGATTATCTATTTTACTAGATTGACCAGCTATTTTACTAGATTGACCATCTAATCTTTCATTCAATTCCTTACTTAGCTTTATATATTGACTCTTTAATTTACTGGATTTGACTATCTAATTTACTAGATTGATCATTCATTTTATTAGCTTGACCATCTCATCATTAATTTAATTCTTTAATTAGTTCTATATATTAACTTTCTAATTTACTGGATTAACTATCTATTCATTTCTCTTACTTGGTCTCACGGTGGTTGTAACATGTTGCGTATACTGCCCTTTAATCCTATGGACCCTTTTTTCTTGTCAGAATCCATATTACTTCAATCTTACAATGACTAATAATATTTGCTTATTTTTTTAAATTTAGTAATATCTCTTTTTTTTTTCTATAAATTTATTTGGTTATTCTGTTTTCGGGTCCTTTGATCACGAAGAACCCATATATTTTTGTCACCTTTCCAAGAATATATTCTCTGCTGACTAACTTACAGCCGTATTGTCTAGCCCCAATGTCTCTAGTTTTCTATTTTTTTCATAACCATTATTTGATTACCCATCCCCTCTATCATGTCTACTCCTAATCCCAGGTATATCATATATATACCAAGCCCTTAGCTGGCAGCACCAATGTGTAGAGACTAATGTCCTGACGGTAAAGGTGATATAATGATCCAGTGACAAAAGTAGATAAATTCTGGTATAGGAATGGCTTAAGGCCAATGGATGAGTGCATATATGATAGATCGTATCCTATCATCACACCATCGTAGGCCTCTATGATTCAATACTGTGAGCCATATCCCTAGGCTAGCTTGTAAACTGCTGGTATGTATGAATGACTATACTTTAGATTAATAATTGATAAAATGATAAATGATGATGGTGATGATCCTTCCATCCACAGCTCTACAACTGCCCCTACAAGTGATATTACCATTGACCTTACATAAATCATGGCTGTTATTAATTTATAATTGATAAATCAATACCATGGAATGCATCAATGTATATTACAATAACTTTCAATGAGCCAATGGATATCCCTATGACAACAAGTTGAGATGCCTGGCCTCTTTTGAGTTACTTTATGTTGCTCCTTTTTCTCTAATTATTTATCAAATCATCACTATATCCTTAAATTATGGTTACTGCTTGGAATCTAATAGTGATGGTGATTACTAAGCTATTTCCATAAGTAAATCAATCAAGATATATATAAACTTTCTTGATCAGATATTCCAATTTTATTGTGAGTTATTTATCATCGTACACAGAAATTATTTTACAAAATAATTAATAAGATTAGTCATATTCAGTGATTAACAACAACAATAATAAATATAATCCCTTGCCCCTAATAAAAGTTAAAATCAATAGTTAGAAGAGTGTACTATGATGTATATATATATAGCTGTTGATGCATTCAGTAGGTGTATAGATATCTCAGATTATGGAAAATTTAGATTTCACTAGCAAAAAAAAAAATCAAGTTAAAGTGCACACATACATGTACAGTATATACACATAAAAGACATATACAAAATCTTGAAAAATTAGAAAGATAGGTAAAGAAAATTTTTTCTAAATTATAAAGATATGTGTGTTCAAAGATGATCTATTTCTAATCATACTCATCATTCATTCTGTTCACTACCAAACTAGGTCATTGATTACTACAAACTTCCTTTTTATTATACATGTCAATCCATCTTTTCCCTATAGATTTACACATTTATATATAATGCACGCACACATAGACAGATATCACTGTGTGTGTGTTGCTTCCAATATTAAGAAATCTTGTATTAGATTTTCATATATATATAATAAGAATCATAATAATAAAAACAATCTCTTTTTTTCATTTTTTTTTCATGATAGAAGCAAAAAAAAAATTAATATACAAAGAAAAACAGTCTTTAAAAATACATATATAAGTGTACATAAAAATATTAATGCAAAATAAAATATATATATCATGGATATAGCCATTGTCCACCCCCTCTCTTAACAAACGATGCTTATTTGGGGGGGGGGGTAAAAAAAATTTGTTAAGTTTATTGGGAAAAAAAAGTTTGATATTACCAGAAACTTCTTTTTTGGATATAGAAACTGTTTCAATTATAAATAAAGTTTATTCATTATTATTAATTTAAATTTGGCCACATACACTGTCTTTGCACATGCGTAGATATGGGTCACAGTGGTTTATCCAGAAAATTTTCATTTAATCTCAGGCTCACATTTTTACAGTGATGATGATGGTCATGTGGGTATTGGATTAGTATTGTCGATTTACAGTCCATATTTCTTCCTAGACCCTTTGACTTTGGTATTGCAATTAGTTTTTTTTTCTCTTTTTTTCTGGAGGCACTGGACCAATAGACAAATGGGTACTTTTTTCTATATTTTCTTGATTTTACTCTCTGTATTGTAGTTTTTGATGTTCATTGGAATTCATAGAATGGATAGATGAGACAATGGTGAGATTGGAGCCTCTTTTGGTCTCTTATGATCAGTTAGAATACTCCGTTTAAATTATCCCTGGCCTTCCAACAAAGTATATTAGAACTTAGCACTGCATTTTGTTTAGAAAATCTACTTTAAGAAAAAAAAATTGAAAACTTTCTGACAAATTCTAAGTTTGCTCTCTAAGAACTGATAATTAACTCTCCTCTTCCCGAATATATATGTGCTAGCTTTGGTGACATCATGACCCTCTTATCTACTGGAATTTCTATAGCTGTGGATATCACTTTCTGTTTGAAAAATGTCTTTCTTTTTATTTAAAAATTGAACTCGAAGAAGAAGAAAAAAAACTTTTTATAAAGAAAATACATTATTAAACCTCCGTATATATCAATGCATAAATCTGCGTTTGTATATTTACATGCACGTATACACGCACACCTATATGCATTCTAACTTTGACCATATAATTAATAATTGAAATTATGCATTAGATTATCTTTTCTTATCAATTCTTATTGACCTCATTTATTACTCAAGCAATGCATAAAATGAAAGCAGGATTATAATCAGTTTAACTATAAATAATGCAACTAAATACATTAAACTATGCCAAAAACAAAAACTTTTTTCTCCCTTTTGGAATTTTTAGTGTTGGGATGAGTATTTGAACTCGATACCCTACAATATATTGAGTGTTTATTTTGATAAGAGCCCTTCTGGTAATAAAGCAAGAAATTTAAATGCCTAAAATCTTCCTAGAAAATTATGTTATATAAAGGGGGGAGGTGGCATGAATTGAAATTGTTCTACTAGCTCTTGAGTTATAAGATAATAGACAATTTAGTTTAGCTGTGTAAAGAAGATAAACTGACATTGTATTTAAATATTTTTAAAGAAAATTGTAAAAATCTGACACAGTATATATTTGAATTACACTTTAATATTATGAGTGTAAATATTATGTTTTTGTGATCTACATGTTTGTATTTATGTGTGTGTGTATATATATACGTTTGTGTATATGTTGTTATATCGGTCTGACTTCTACATTCCAAATGGTCATTATATGATAGAACTAAGGTGAAAGATATTGATAAAAAATATAAAAATAATCTTCAAAATATATATTAAAGAGTAACGATTGTACATCCTTCTACAAGGTGTTAAAAGTGAATAAACACCAGTTCCGATCTTCTGTGAGAATGGTGAAGTGAAAATTATTGAACTGTCAACATGGAAATGGAGACATAAGTGTTGATAATTCTATAACACTACGGACATTGTTTATTATCTAAGATTTAAAATGCATATTTGGACTAGGGATAATTTTTAATTTAATAAATTATTAGTAATAATCATTAATATATTTATATAAAATGGTTTGTCTCAAAGTTGTGAATGGAGAAAATTTCACTTATAAATCATAGTAATTTGCTGTGAATGGAGAAAATTTCACTTATAAGTCATAGTAATTTGCTGTCTATAATTACTGGTAATTTGCTATCTATAATTATTGATCAAATGATGGAGATATCTGGAAGAGATTATGATCATGCTCCACTGATGAATGCTTGTTCAGTACAAAAGCTTGGGGATCACATCTTTTTTTATATACATTTGATCTTATGTTATAGGAATGTGTGATGGAATAGAAGCTTGAAATATATTTAAAAATTACATACAAAATTTAAGTATATTTAAAAATATATATATGAGGTTAAATTTTAACATATGTATATCTTATTTGAAAAGTGAAATGAATTTTTCAGTGCATTTGTATTGAGAAAAGTTGGTCTGGTTTTTGAGCTCATGAATGGTTAATGATATGATGCAGATAAGATGAAGAAAAAATATATATTTAAAATATGCTTTATATATTTTTAGTTTTGATACCTCCCTCTCCCTTCAATAAATAAAATAAAAAAATCAAGATAAATCTCATTGATGTATTGATTTTTTTTTTTTAAAGAATAATTTGGATATATATAAACTTTTGTGATTTACACATTTGTACTTTGTGTGTATATATGCAGTTATGAATACTGTAATCTGTTATCAATTGGATTGCAATTATTATTATTATTATTATTTCAATGCTGAGATGATAAAGAATTACTGAATATGTAATTAAATTCAAACTTATCATTGAACATTTATTGTGCATTTAATTTAGTTGGTAATATATTATACTATTTTTACAGTGTGAAATAAGTGTTATTTATTGCTTAGGTGAAAAAACGTTAAAGGTTATTAAATTTGTGACTAACATTTTTTTCATGATTGTATGTATAATTTGTTAGTATTTTTAGTTATTTGACCTTACCTTGTCTAAACAATATGTATTTGATCATATATATTTGGTATGAAGTGGAAGAAATAATTTTATTTAGACTGTATAAATTAATATGGATAACCACTAAACATCACATGATCACTATCTCATACTAGCACATAATTGTTATGGAGAGTTTTGCTTTGTTTTGAATTGTTTAATATGGATAAGTCAGATGATTGATAATGTGCTGTGAAAAATTAGTATAATAAGATATAATTTAGCAAGCATTAAAATATATTACAGTATAAAAGCAAGAAGAAATAATTTTATTTAGACTGTATAAGTTAATATGGATAACCATTAAACATCACATGGTCACTATCTCATACTAGCACATAATTGTTATGGAGAGTTTTGCTTTGTTTAATATGGATGAGTCAGATGATTGATAATGTGCTGTGAAAAATTAGTAGAATAAGATATAATTTAGCAAGCATTAAAATATATTACAGTATAAAAGCAAGAACTTGAAAACAAATACTGCTGCAGGTCTTTTATTCAAAAATTAAAAATTACATTCTTAAAATATTAATTTTATTGTTTGTAAAAACTTGAAAGTATATTTTTTTAATGACAAATTATGATGTAAATTTATTCAATCAACATAAAAAAAAAAAAGAAGAAATTCACATCAGGAACCTTGAAATATTAAGAAAACCCAGTTTGTTAAATGTGGTACATATGTTTAACAGTTCAATGATAAATTTGAATCTAATTAAATATTCAGCAATTGTTTACTATTTCAGCTTTGCAATAATAAAAAAAAAAGATTAGGGTCCAAACAAAAGCAGATTATTCATTACTACACATGCTTACATTTATATACACACAAGTATAAACATGTAAATTACATATATATTTTCAAATTATTGATTTTTATAAGTGGATCTTTCATTTCAACTCTACCATATTGCAACCATCCACTAACACAAAAAGTCAGATCATTTTTTCTCAGTGTGCATGTATTTAGAACCACTTTTCAAATGAGCTTGATGTAAAACAAATGGTATGTCTTAACTTCACATACATATATAGCTGTTATATTTAACTTCATATATATATTTTGGTACTCCATTACACATTCCTAAATCATATGAATAATTTGTACAGAGAAGAATGATGCCAAAAGAAAAGTTAAAGAAGCTTTCTACATAGCAAATGATATTAGTGCCATTAATAGAAGAGAGGCATGCTTTGCTCTCTCCAAACAATGGACTAACTAATTAAAAATTCGAACTCATTTGCATAATCACAACAGTCTTCATTCACAAAGCTCTTGAGTATGAGATTCCAACATTGAATCTCGAAAGCTCTAAGCAGACCTATTATACATTATTTATATAATTATAGCTTCACTATTTAATGCGATAAAAAAAGTCGCATATTTATAATTACAATTTTCACTAGTGAAGAGAAAAACAATTTATTACATATGAATAAAGACCCCCCCCCTCCAATGCACGTTTCATGTTGAATTAGCATTCATTTATTGGACTAGATAATAATGTCCTGTATATATCTTCATTATGTGTTCAATATTTATAAATAGCAAATTATTTAAATTTGATTTATAAATATCAAACTTTCTGCATTCACAATTTTGACACCAACCACTTCTTCTTATAAATGCATTAATGATTAATACTAAACGTTTATTAAACTAAAGATTATCTCCAGCCTAGATATACAATTTAAATTCAGTTTAAAAATGTCTATATTTTTATAGAAATTTTAAAAGTTAAATCTCTGATAATTCAATAACATTTACTATACCATTTTCACACAAGATAGGGGACTGGTTTCTATTCACTTTTAACACTTTATGGAAAGGTAAAAAGGTCATTGTATTATAGATATAGTTTCAGATTTTGGGGATTTTAACAATATATATCTCATCTCAAATGTATACATATATCAAGTGTTTGATGTTAAAGATATGAATACAGAAACTTTTATATTTATAAATCACATTTCAATAATTTACTATCCATAAATGCTGAAGACACATGTAAGAGATTGTGACTGGGGCAATTGATGAATGCTGATTTAGCATGAAATGCATATCTTGGGAGACATTTGTTTTTATCAGATGTCTTAGTTCTTATAATTCAGAAATATGTGCTGAAATGGAAGTTTTAAATATATCTATCTATCTATAAAGATTATTCCATGTGTTTATATTCAACTCATCTGAAAAGAAAAATGATTCCAAAATGAAATGCATTGTTAGTGAGAAAGAGTAGTTGTACTTTTTGTAGAGATGAATGATTGCATTATACTAGAATTAAAATGAGAGATGCATTAATAAAACTTAAAAAAAAAAAAAAACTTAAAAATATATATCTACAGTGCAAGGATTGTTGGATAGAAACCAAACCCTATCTTGTGTGAGAGTGTTGTGAAAATTATTGAACTGTAAACATGGGTATGAAGATTCAGGTATTGATACTTCTACAATGGGATGCCCTGATAAAAACCAAACTTGAAAATTATTATGTAAGGTTTTATGATTTAAACAATGTATTTATGCATCAGCAGTCATGAATAATTTGCTTTCTATTGAATTGCAATCTTTTTTATTATAGTAAACAATTTTTGAATATATTATTAGGTTTAAATTTACCATTGAACTGTTAAATTCCACTTTTTGTGTGTGTGTGTGTTCAGAGTATAGTGCTGCCTAATTGGTAATATATGATCTTTGCAATTGTGTAATAAATATTATTACTAAGTTTTTAAAAAGAATAGTTTTTGAAATTTGCAATCAACATTTTCTCTTTATGGATTATATTTGATGCAACCAATTATAATAGAGTTGGGATTTTTAATTCTTTAATTTTTATCTTCATTTAATTCTATATACTTTGTATGAAATGAAAAAAAAAAGTATTTAAATTGATATAATTCTAAATATTTGCATTATATACAGTATTTGACAATTATATTATCTTAATATTTCAAAGGTTCTGATATGAATTTTAAGAGTTTTTATATTTCAAAGTTTAATTTTTGAACAAAAAAACCCCTACAGCAAGTGTTTGTTTTCACATTGTTAATTTTATATTATGATATATTTTCACGATTGTTAAATTAGATCTTATTATAATCATTTTTGTAGACCCAGACAAAACATTATCAACCATCTGACTAACTCATATTAACTTGCGATTTTTCATTCTTCAGCAGCTATTAATAATAGTTGGATATTCTTTGATTAACCCATAGTAAGTTTTTAACTAGATTGATCATGATGCTAGAATAATTTGTATTAAGTTGTGATAGATTGTGGAATACTTTGACCATTGAAACATGTGTTATTATTTAAAGTAATGCCCAGTTGCCTAACTTACTTTCAAGTTAAATAAAAACAATCAACTTAATATACTTATATATTTAATGGAATGAAACAATTGAAAAAGTCAAATGATTGCAAATATTTGAAGGCACTACATGTATAAGTATATTGACTGATCATGAAGATGTTCATCTCAGCTAAGGGCCACATTGGTACTATGTATTATTAAGTATGGTGCTGACCATAAATAAAATAGCAGTAGTATATAATGCAAAAAGGTGATTCTTAGCTGCAAAGTCATTATTTTATAATTTGATCCCTATATGCCATTTATATAATTCTAAAAATATAAAACCCACACAACAAATTCTTATTATTGACCTGCACTAGTTTTATAGATAACAAGAAATTGATGGATATGTGCACAAAAATGAAATGGGCACAATTCTTTGTTTAAATAAATTTACAATAATAATTCAGAATAATGGTTAATAATTTTATTAATTAATTAGCAATAAAGAATAATATCTAAAACTATTATTTTGATCTATTTACAAATATCACATAGATATTAATATATTAAATGTTGGGAGGGGAATAATAAATGTAGTCATATCAGCTGAATTGAATGTCTGACATCTAATTTATATTCCTATAGTTAGTTGATCTGGGTAAAGATATACTTATGTATACACATGTATATTTTAGTGATGCAAAAAAATACTTTATTTATTTATCTTTTAATTGTAACCTAAATTATTTTAGTAATATATAATTTTTTTATATGTTTGCATAATAACATGCAAGGCTAAAACCTTTAACAGACGCACCTTAAAAATGCTTATGTGACAGCCAATCAGATATAATAATAACTGCACGTGGAACTCTCAATTCAAAAACACAAGCCAGAAATATGAGAAAAAGATGGAACCACCTTCTTCTCTACTTAAATTTATATATAAATAAGCCAGACTCAAGCATTCTGAACTAAGAGCATGAAGCTTAAAACACCTTCACATTTAATTCACTAAATATTATATATAAATAAATAACATGAAATCTTTCGATTTACTAGGAAGTAATTTTCAAATCTAATGAAATAATAGTAATAAATGTAAATATATTAAATCTAATAAGCGCAAACAGATGATATAATAATAACATGAAAGGCTAAACACATTGTTTATTATTTCAGAATTTAGATTTCCATTTATCATCTAATATAAAATAATTCTTAATATATATATTTCAGCACTTCATTTACACCTTCCAAATATAAATTAATCAATAGTTTTCTTTATAAACAAAAATGAAAGTTTCTATAATAACATTTAAAAAGAAACTTTATTCTACTTAAATCTAATTTTTCTTTTTGCCTTAGATCATAACTGGATTATTGGGTTTTTTGTTGATGAATTTGGAGTATAATCTAGTATCATTAGCACTTGTTTAGCATTGATGAATTAATATCACAATTTCCTTGTCACAAAAATTAATATTTTAAGTAATGGTACTGGATTTCTCTCTGGTAACAATATTTTTTTTTCATCTGTGCTTCTATACATATGCGGATTAGGTTTCATATATAGATAGAATGTATATTAATGGATTCCTCTGTTAAAAATAATTTATTTTGTCTGTTTTTATATGCATAAGCCTTTTATAGTTAGCCATTTAAAAATGTTCTGATTACTGGGTAATGCTGATGCTTCAATCTCCATGTAACTTCTATAGCATGAACTTCATGTACAGCATGTAGTGACTGTAATGTGCACAATAAGTTATGTTGCCCAACAGAGAGGGGGCATTTGACATGCTTATCTGTACAACCCCAAACTTTGACCAACATCTAGTCCTGCTAGAAACAGAAATATTATGGAATTTGTATATTTTTGAATTAAAATATCTTAGTGTAAAATTTATGGCTAAATGCTAAGGAATATCCAGATGGACTAACAGGATGATTTTTTTTTTTAATTAATAAAAAATGAAGATTATCCTTTTAAGATTTGGAATTGGTTTTTCTTTATCTTACATTCATCAAAACAACATTTTTTTGATTATGTATAGTTTTAATTCTTTTTTTTTTTAAGTACAAAATATATTTAACTAAATTAAACTGTTGTAGTTATATGTACAGTAAAACAAAACAATATCTCTTGTTACAATATTAATAATTTAGCTTTTTTTAAAAAAATCAAAATCAGGAATCAATTAAATAATTATTTGTCCAAAAGATTTTTTAATTTAATTTTAAATAACTTATTTCAAAATATCAAAAATATTCCTATCTATGAGGATGAATGAAAAATTATCAGCTTTCATTTGCTTTTCAATATGTTTTATTCATCTGCCAACAAAATTTTGTATTACCTCATCAAAAATGTTTTAGACAGAACTGTGAGCATGAATGCACCATTATCTTCACCTCTTTATCAGATATGAATCTTCATTCTCTTAAGGTTTTTTTCAAGGAAGCAGCAGTCCAATGGGGAATATTTAGGACTACCGAGAGGATGCTCCAACATATTGAAACAATTTTTTTTTTTACTTTTGACAGTATGGACAGTGGTGTGTTAACATGTGCAATCATGTAATAACACAATGCCCTTGGATAGCAGTTATCTTCATTTTGTCTGAATTTTAGGCTTCAACTCTTCAGCAAACACCAGTCTTAAAAAATTGTAATTTTTAGCAACATATTTTGTTAAGTAATGGGTGAGGTTAAATTGATTAAATACTGAGAATGGGGTGGCATGAAAAAGATTGAAAGTCACTGTGCTAACAATACTTATAAAAAATCTGTTATTCCCAATACATATGATGTATTTTCATGTATAACTGTATTTTTATATTGGACTATTTCCATCATCTAATATGTGTGTTGAATGTCTTTAGAAAAGTTTAATTTTTAGTTAAATATTCCAAATGCATTCAACTGTTAGTAATATCACAGCAAACAGGTTAATATATGCACCAACTGTTAGTAATATCACAGCAAACAAATGTTAATAATATCACAGCAAACAGGTTAGTTTTTGCACTAACTGTTAGTAATATCACAGCAAACAGTTAGTGCAAAAACTAACCTGTTTGCTGTGATATTATTAACATTTGTTTGCTGTGATATTACTAACAGTTGGTGCAATGTTTGTGTGATATTACTAACAGTTGAATGCATTTGGAATATTTAACTAAAAATTAAACTTTTCTAAAGACATTCAACACACATATTAGATGATGGAAATAGTCCAATATAAAAATACAGTTAGAACACCATCATCACAAACCTTCAAAAAAACATTTTCATGTATAATTTATTAAATGATTTTCTGCAAATTTTAATTAAATACTTCTCCACTTTGATTCAAGATTAAACTTTTTTTGTGTGTGAAAAAGTGTTCCAGAAACTTTATTTATTTATAGTGAATGATATTTGGTTTGAGAGTTATTCCATTTAATTGACTAATTAATTCTCTTAAGTTGCATATTATCTAATGTCAATTTGTAGTTTGTGAAAATATCTGTTTGTAGAGTTGGTTAGACAGTGAAAAAAAAAATTTTATGTACAATTACGAAATTGCATTAATATTGATTTTAATCTGCTTTATTTTAATTAAATATTAAAAAAAAATATTTAGAAAATAATTTAGTTTTATTTATCTTTTTACTTAAGTACCTATAGTTTGAAGATTTGCTACCAAAAAATGGCAGTTTTTGTTCTTTAAAGGTATTATTATTTTCTCTCATATCATTCACTTGTTGAAATTGAAAAATATTTCATTATTTTTGGACGTTAATCCAAAAATGATTAATTTAAAGATTTGTAATTGATAGCTTATACAAAGGTTATAATAATTATTTTTTATTGTAATTTAATCATTGTAATTAATCTTCACATCTTTTTATATTTATATAACTTAAAACTTTTAAGTTAGCTTGTTCATGTTGCTTAACATACCTATTTTAGTGAAAACATCTGATTAGAGTTATTCTTTTTATTATTATTAAATTATTTTTTTATATATAGTATTTATCTTTTTCTTTTTTTGGTTTTAAAAAAAAAATACTAATAATAAAAACTTGCACTGGCAACTTCTTTTTATGCAATTAGTTTGAAAGTATTTGTCATTTAATTATTATATGCATATGATAGAAGTATTTAATTTTAAAATGTATTAGCTATAGGAGGAGGAGGAGTCACTGCAAGTAAGATTAAATGAACCTGGAAAATTAGCTTTGGGTAATTAGGTCATTCACTCTTCATCTTTGAATTTAAAAAAAAAAAAATGTATATGATGTGTTTGATATATATATTTGTTTAAAAAAAAACAATTTTTGGAATATATTATAAGCTTATTTTATATAAATATATTTAATATAAACTCAATACATGTCGATTAAAAAGCTTCATTTATTGAGATAAACATATCATCCTATCATATCCATGTCCTGAGGTTTTAATCCTAGCCTAATGATTGCTATATTTTTTTTTTGTTACAAGAAATCAAATTGCAAGTAACCAATCAGTAATAGGCTCAGCTGGCCATCCAATTATTGTTTGGTAATTAAGTAACTAGAGGTTAAATAAGAAAGGAAATGCTCAGCATTTGACAGTTGGCTAATAATTTTTATGTAACACCTTTTTTTATTTAATTTTTATTGGAGGATTGTTGAAGAAACATTTTGTATGATATAGGCATTAAAGTATAGTTTACAGATAATTAAAGAGAAAAAATTTCCACCTTTAATATGTGCTTTGAACTGATCTTGCAATAGCTCATCAATGTCATGTTGAGTACAGAGGATACTCTCAAAGTCAAACACAAGATAGAGACTTTTGAAAGGATAAGAGTGACCATCTTATCCTTAAACCTACATTTTAATTATATAGACCAATCCAAAGCATCTTAGTTAGAGAGCACGAAGATATTTATTTACTTTTACATCCATTATTTTCTTTCATATATTAACATTCACAAAATCTTTTGATTTATTATGTGTTAATATTACGAATTATTAGAAACTATGTAATATTCACTGCTATTTAATATGCAGAGATGATACATAATTAAAGAGAAAGGATTTCCATCTTTAATATACTTGGTCATTGATGTCATGTTAAGTACTGAGGATACTCTCAAACCTAAACACAAGTTTGAGACTTTTGAGCAGCCATCTTATCGTTAAACCTACATTCTAATTATATAGACCAATCTAAAGTGTCTAAAACTAAGACAGTACACCTGGGTCTCTTTTTACGTGGACTTATTTAACACGATTTTGAAGTTACGCGATTCATGTTTCACCGGAAGTCGAACTTTCGCGCACTTACGTTATATTGAAAGTAATAAGCACATTATTGGAATTCAACTTTCATCTTAGTAATTTCAATATTTTCAGTGCTTTATAATAGTAAGATTTTATGCAATAATGAAATTAAAATCATGATTTCCACATTTTATGTATACACACATTAAATTTTACAATATTATAATGTAAATTTGTTCAAACATTGTGCTTGTTAATTTTGCATTTTAAATCACATTCTGTTTTTGCTTTTTAAAAAAGAACGTTTAATCAATTATTAATCATTTAGTGTCCGCAAGTTTATTTTTAAAAGGTGAGTAATAGCAGTGAAACGAAATTTGATTTTTAAACGGAATTGAAAATTAAAAAATTAAAGACAAAAATAAAAGTTTAGATACAGAAGAAAATGTAGAAAAAGATAATGAAACAGAAGTGGAACCTGTTCCTTACATTTCCAAAATGATTCGAGAAGGTCTTCAACTTTCTAATCAGTTGGCAAATTATTTTCTTACTAATAACACTAATCATGAACATGCTCTTAAATTTCAACAAGAGCTAAATGGTTGTATGTCTGGATATCGCGAGCTTCATAAACAATTAATAAAATCATCATCTCAAAGATTAATTACTAATTACGTTGTCACTAGAAAACCATTAAAACAACAACATGAGAGTGAAGTTGGCGTTAGTTAAAGTTCTCTTGTGAAGAATCTTAATCAGTTTGCAAACGAACCTGTTTATCAGCAAATAGCATTAATAATTAAAACATGTATAAAAAAATGTAAATTACTGTACTGTAAATTATGCATAAAAATATATTATTTTGAATAAAATTAAATATTATAGTTAAAAAAAGTTTGTCTTGTGTCAATTTTTTTCAAATTTGAAATTTTTTATTAGTCATATTTTATTTTCTTGTTTTTTTTTTTTTGCGTGAATTTTAAAAGTAATTTTATGTTCGTGCTTTGCTTTTACGCGAATTTTGAAAAATCACAGACCGCATCCCCCCTTTTCAATGTTACATCTATTTTTGTGCGATTTCGTTTGCGCGTGTTTTCTGAGGTACCTATCTATCGCATAAAACGAGACCCAGGTGTATATATAAAAACTATACATAATGCTAGCTTTCTGTATTTAAAGGGGGAATATGGCTGAAGTAATACAGCTATGGGATATTTCATATATATATATATATACTTAAAATTATAAAGTATATTGTTTAATATTAGTATTTAAATTTGGCTAGATCTTTTTTTTTACTATAACAACTTTTGAATGAAAATTACATTTTTACTATCAAAATTTTCAAAATTTAATTCAATTAAAGATCTTCAGAAATACGCAGTAATGTTAATTTTGACCTTAATAAGTGCAAATAGTCATTGGAGCTTCTATTCAATTTTTTTTTTTTTTTTGCCAACTCTTCATACTAAATTTTACTAGAAGTTTTCCTATTTATTTGCTTTGAAAAGTTATAAAAAATTTATAAGGAAATTAATTAATTGTTTTAAATAGAATATGTAAATGACTTATATTGTTTTAAAATCTAGTGATAATTATCAGATTGATTACTTTTTATATAAACAATCGCTTGAATTTATTCAATTTACTATGTATGATTTAGTATTGTAGTAGAGTTGAAGATTCCAGAATTAATTTTCATCTGACCAAAAGATGTTAAAATGTAACATGACTTTCTAAGAAATTTTCCATATTATTTTATCCAACAGTTTAACTTTAATAATGATTGTGTTTAATATTTTTGTCTTTAATCTGAATGTGTGTAGTCATTAGTGTGGTTGGCTGAAAGATTTAAAAAAAAAAAAGATTATTCTAAATTAAGCTTGTTGTACATATTCTTTCTTATTATTTTAAATCTAATATATTTTGTAAAATGAAAAATGTGTTACATAACTTATAAAAAATACTTTCTATTAAACACCAAATGTATGCATATAATAAATAAATAAATTAGAATATATTTTATAAAATAAATACATAATTGGGTATAAAACTTGTAGAGAATATTTTTTTTATTTGTATACTAGTTGCCACTCAGAAAGCAAGAATCATTTGTCCATGAAGCTTGTGCATGTTTTTGATTAATGCTGCCTCAAGATCAATCATATTTAGTATATCTGGTCTAGAGCAATATTAATTTGAAATAATTTTTTTTGGTCTTTCATATCATTTTAAAACATGCAAAGAATATTAATAATTTGACTGATATTCTTCTTAAACAGCCATCAGAGCAAACTTTTATATTACCGATTGAGAATTTTATAATTGACATTATCATTTACTTTGAATGATGTGTATACTTAATGTTAATTTGGAGGTTTCTGCTGCACAATAATACATGAATATACATTGCACTTGTTTGATCAAATAATTTTGATAAGTTTTTGACTATCATTAGCCATGTATTCCTAACTTGGCATCTAGTGATGATGACTTAATGCCAATATTAAAGAAATGGTGGAGTTCTGTGATGAAAAACTATACAAATTTATCACATCTTAGTATTGACAGTAATTTAACTGCTTGAATGACTGGAGCGGGTCAACTGTTCACTCCAGCTGATTGGCTGAAATTTTGTTTTTCATTTTTAAATTACACAAAAACTATAAGTATGACTTCAACAGAAATCCCAGCATTCGATGTTCCTTCCTATTACCTTTCGAATGATATACATTGATATCGGATAAAATTTGAATTTTTTACAATTATTTTAAAAATTAGATGAATTTTTTATTTTATTTTCTGGTCAATTTACTAATTTACATGAGGCGATAAAGGCAGAAAATGTTTATCGACCTTATCACCCTAATATAATGGATTAAAAATATGCTGATAATTTGGATATGAAAGCCTTCAACATGACATAAACGTAACTGTGGAATATCGTAAGTTATTAATTTTCATTTTTAATATTTTAAATTTTTTTAAATTATTTGATAAATGGTATATTAATTTGTTTGTATTAGTATTGGTATGTGTGTACTATATAAATTATATAATATTAAATCATTTATGCTCTTTATTATACAAATATTTTAAATACAGGCACTCTTCACATACTTGACATCTAATTGTAAATATACAGTATACAAATTCAAATATAACAAAAGTTGTTTTGCGGAATATCGTTAAGTTATTAATTTTAATTTTTAATATTTTAAATTTTTTAAAATTATTTGATAAATGGTATATTAATTTGTTTGCATTTGTATTTTGTGTATTATATAAATTATATAATATTAAATCATTTATGCTTTTTATTATACAGTATATAAATTCAAATATAACAAAAGTTGTTTTTGTAGTGTAATTTTGGGTATAGATATAATGATTCTCAAAAGGTATATGTTATATTTGTATTAGTGTGTTTGTTCTTGCATCGTGTTTGTATAACAAGTAATGATTTACATATATAGAGCAGTGCAATGTAAATTTTAAAAACTGATAATCTAATGTACAGAAAGGTTGCAGTTGATAAAGCAATCACAAAATTTACTGGGCATAGTACTATGTGAAAATATAAACACTTAAAACCAATAAAGAGAGATTTCAAATGGTATGTGTATAGTGGTAGCCACAATGGTTATGCATATACCACATGGAATTGTATGCAGGCAAAGAATCAAATTCTGATTCTTGCCTATGCCTTGATACTCATGCTGTGGAGTCAGTAGTTTTGCCACATCTTGCATCACATTATTTTCAAGTCTATAGCTAGCAAATGAGCTATATGCAAATAAATTATATCTCTGTGGGACAATAAATATAACAAGATAGCATCACTGGTGTGCATAAAGAATATAAACATCACTGATGTACACAAAAAATATAAAATGAAGAGATGAAACTCATTTTATCAGTGATACAGACAGTAGCCTACAATTTCTAGTTTTAGATAGACAAGAAGCCAATTGCTATGATGACAAATGCATATCCACCTTCTGGAAATGATTTGTTTTGTATCTTTTATTAGGATGAATCTTTTTCTTATAGATACCTTTGAGATTTGTCAACTTTTGGAGTACAAGATAAAAATGAAGAATTCTTATGCGAATACTTTTGGAGATTCTGAAGCTATGGATTACCTTAGGTAAGAAGTATTATGTATGGGTTGAAAGATAATTTTGTGAGGAATACAAAGAAATTATCAATGAAGATGTAATTTAAACTTAGTTAATGATAAATTAAAAATTATGAACAAACAATAAAGTAATAATTATGTCAGATGTTGAAATTTCTTTTTTCCTTATTTTTTAAATGGTTATCACTATTTGTCTTTGACGTATTGTTTTCCTTAGTTTTTCTAGTTTCTATTAATGTAATTTTTTTTTGCTCTAACATAATTAAAACTGAAGTTATTGTGAAAATTGTGTCTCAGGTCAATTGGTTTTTTAAATTCCATATGGGCCTGGCGAATCAACCAGCTAAGCAATCTATATTGATGTAGAAATAGATTCTTGGGGGTTAAAATTTTTAGGTTTTTTTTTTTTTTTAATTTCGGGCTTTTAGTTTGATAGTTAAAAAGAAATTAAGGATAGTTGTCATATATATAGTGGCATTCATTTTAGTTCTGAAACCTAAATCCTCATTGATAAAAGCAAAAACCATAAAATGGCTGGCAATGGAGATTAAATGCATTGTCATTTGGAAATCATTGATTACTCAAGCTCACAATGAATAGTGCTAGAATAAAAAGTTGTCTTGTATTTAAAATTATTGATTTTTATTAGCAATTTTTTTTAAATAACTAAATGATTTTTTATTTTCTAGATAGATCCTCACATAATCAGAATTATCTTTTTGTTACTAAAAATAATTAATCAAATCTATGTTAAACATTTAGTTACCTTTTAATCTCAAGAGAAAAGTGCAAGAAAAACATGTTTTTGAGTTTGACAGTCTTAACTTTTAGCATTTAGATCATATATATATATTGTATCCCGACTGGATGATGCGCCCCCTCCCCCCATCTACTACTATGTCGATGGTAGATCTAAATAACAACTAAACTTTTTCTAAGTCAGTCAAATCAAATTTTTTACTTTCATATAAAATTCTAATAATACAAATCTATTCATTTCATATCTAATATATTATATTAATAAATTATTTAATTATAAAATAACTATAATCATGAGACTTGTTATTTAATCATACCCAGAAAGTACACCATCAATGGTATAGGAATATCACAATACACTTCTCACCCAATGATACTTTCATGACTCACAATAAACTAAGCAAATTATATTTAATATTAAAAC
Source organism: Epiperipatus broadwayi (assembly GCA_028023455.1). NCBI lineage: Eukaryota > Metazoa > Onychophora > Udeonychophora > Euonychophora > Peripatidae > Epiperipatus > Epiperipatus broadwayi. Next base: position 3,967,394 of record JAQFVV010012499.1, read on the forward strand.
TTCTTATGTTAAGTTTAATTATAACACAATATAATATTCATCTATTTATTAAAATAACTATGTATCACTTTTATTAATATTGCTCAATCATCATCTCAAGTAACTATTGTTTCTTAAAATAAATAAATTAATTTGTATAACCAAATGTAAAGAGGAATTTTATTTACATCAAGCTACATTTAAAAATAATTATGAAACAAATATACTAATCAATTCTTCCCTTTCAAAATAATTAACTAAATTCTTTTATAAATTGACTAAAAAACTAAATTAATTTTATTAACTAATACTTATCACTGTTAATTATAATTCAATCATTTATATTTTATATGGCATACTAGTTATTCAGTCTTCATTATGATCATTAAATAAGATGAAGAAAAAAAAATATATTAATTAATATTTTGGATACAACATCAAATATCTAACAATTACATTTTTTTTAATATTTATTATCTTTTTTAGATTGTATGCAATAATACCCAATATCTTTAATTATTACAATATATGTGTAGTCAGGATCCTGAAAAATGACTTGGAAACAAAAAAAGAGACTCTCCATACTTTATTAATTTAAAAACAAACATTAACATTTATTACAGAAGTAATACAAAATTTAAAATAATTTACACATCTTATGTTTAATAGTAATAAAAAATTAACATATTATACAAAACTTTAAAAAAACTAACATTAACAAAATACTTAGAATAAGATAAATAATCTATAATACAACTAGGATATAGTATATTCCATACTTCAATATTCCTATGATATTATTATGTAATTATAACTCTATAACTTATTATATTCTTTCTATGTTTATTATTTGTTATAAAATAAACATTTAATTATTTAAATATTCATTAAGATATGGCACATTATTATATTGCTTACAATAATATTAATAATTATCAGGTTTTCTTTTCAATATCATACCTCTTTTACTTTATACTTTCATTCTGTATTTTGATCTCTAATATCCAATAAAAACATTCATAAAACCTTTATTCTTACATTCTTTTAGCATAATACTATTTGTTTTATGTTTCACTGTTCTTGCATTAAATGGATTTATCTTATCACTTGAAAGTTTAGTTATAACCATTATTTAAATCTACAATTCCTTAATATGATGTATATACTACTGCAATTTTTCATGATAATAAGTATGTGATGGATACCATTATATAATCATAATAAAGAGTGATACCATGGATTATGTAACTTCAGACCACATTTTCTTATGTCTACCTTAATTTTCTATTTTGGCTTCTATTTTAAGTTCTTACAGATTTTAGAAAAAATGTTGCTATCCATGTATCACAAATATTCTAACTTATTTTACACTGTATCATATTTAACCTTAAACAACACATTCCCTAACACTACAGGATTTCTAATAAGTCTACTTTTCTGTACCACTACTTAACATCTAGCACTCTGTATAAAATATTGAACATCACAATAGATATATCCAATCCTATATCATATACTTTCATGTAAATCCACACATTATAAATATTACACATTTATTTTACCTGATTCCTGGCTTAAAAATTCAATACCAATATCTTATATTTTATAAAAATAAAATTACCTTAATTATAATATCTTTGGATTATTATTGATGATACTCTTATAGATATAATTTCTTTTATGTTTTAGAATTATACTCAAGAAAAAACTATTTTGATTTTTTCACTTTTTTTTTAATACCAAAATTTTTTATAATACTTAAGCCTAAAAAATAGCATATGAACAAATATTCATAAGTACTTAATACTATCTTAATATGAGTCAATACATTTAAAATAATATCAACAAAACATTTTCTTCAACTCCTTGAACTAAATAATAAAAAAATCACATTTCCAGGGGAGTATTGGTTACTATGAATACCACAACCAATTGTTGCTTGAATTTTCTTCAACTCCTTGAACTAAATAATAAAAAAATCACATTTCCAGGGGAGTATTGGTTACTATGAATACCACAACCAATTGTTGCTTGAAACAAGAGATTTTTCCTCCCTTTTTCTCCCCTTTATGCTCTTCTTCATTATAAGTAGCATAAATAGACATATGAGTAAAAAATCTAAATAAAAGTTATTTATTAATAATAATAATAAGTACTTGTATTAAAGGTTTATATTTCCTTATATTATTGATAAAATTTGTTAATGTTTAGTAAATTTGTATTTTACTATTTAATAAAGACATTATATTTTAAAAATTTTCATTTCTTTCTGTGTACTACAAAATATTTACTTGTAGAATTATAAAGTTCTCAATTTCACTTTTGAATAATTTATATTTATCATGTTAATACATTACCAATTCTTTTATGATATTAAAGTTAATAGTAATAAACTTTTAATAAAAATTAGCTTGCATTATATCTTTCTTCTCTAAGGCCATTATCATCCTAATAAAGTTATTAATAAATTTATATCTGAAATGTCAATAATCTTAATAAATAGAAATAATTATTTTTATCATTACTGAAGATAAGAGTTAGTAGAAAATGTTTTCTATCATTGTGCCCATGAAAATTAATAAAAAATAAATTCCTTACATTTCCTTTGTATTTTCTGTAGACAAAATGGTTTGATAATTTGTAAGGTTTCTTATTGAAGTACATTGTTGTCACTTGTATAAAGTTTTGTTTCCTTCCATTATCACAAGTTTATACTCAGCTCCTGTAATATACCATTGAAGATATTTTTGCTTTTTATTTCATGATAACATTAATAAATAAACTTTTTAAACATGCTTTTTAAAGTTATTATTTTAATATTAAAACAGTCATATTTTAAAAAATTTATACATATAATTTTTAAGACAAAAAATACAGTTTACTACTCAAATTTTTTTTCTTGACTTCTTCTTCCCTTTATCATCAACTTGCAAAACCTTTGTCTAATTTTTGCCAACATCAACTTGCAAAACCTTTGTCTAATTTTTGTATAGGTCCATTACTTAAAAATCTGAGAACTATTATTCGTCAATTTCATTTCCAGTCAGTTTCTATTCATAAAATATTAATCTAAAACACACATAATTGTTTCAAATTCAGCTTCTAAAAATTGAATAATTTTAAATTCAAATTTGGTTAAATCTAACGGAAAATTAAAAATAATGTTAATAACTGAAGAAAAATATAAGAAAAATGTTTAAAAAATATCCAGCGATAAAACAAAAGAATTATATTTCAACTAGTCATTACGTGAGGGTTATAAATTACAATGTCTCATTATTCAGTTCTGTTGTATTTTCTTGGTCTAAAATTAAATATTTAAATTAAAATCTAAATCTAGACTCATTACTAGTCAATATTCTGTAAAAAGTAATTATAAATTCCATAAAAATTTATGAAATATAATTGTATTTTGTTTTTATCAATGAATGTCTTTGATAAGCAAATTACGGTCAGTAGCAGTCAACAATATTTATTTTTCTCGAAGAGCAGTCGCTTTCCCACACTTTTTTTTTAAAATTTAAACTTTTTTGAATCAAACTTTATATTTCAATAATGTAAAATCTTAATTATAAATGTAAAAAATTACGATACATATATTTATTTACATTCAAAATCAATTAGAAACACATAAAACATTTTGTTTTGGTTTCTGATTTTGTCATTTAGAAAGGTCTGATATGCAAATTATGGTCAGTAGCGGTCAATCTTATTCACTTGTCTTGAAGAGCAGTCATTTTCCCACAATTTTTTTTTGTAAAATTTTAAAATTTTTTGAATCAAACTTTATGTTTTGATAAAGTAATGTAAAATCTTAATTATGAATGTAAAAAATTACGATAAATGTATTTATTTACATTCAAAATCAATTATGAATGTGTAAACCTTTTTGTTTTGATTTCTGACTTTGTCATTTAGAAATGCCTGCAGCACAATTGTAGGAGTTGGCAGCCCATTCATTCAGAGAAAAGAGACTGGCCTACATACCAATATGCAGCAATGAAAATTGATTCCCCCCCCCAAAATATATCACCATATGCGGATTTTTTTAGAAGTAAAATTTTAAATTTTGAATTTACTATAAAAATAAGCATAAAATGAAAAAAAAAAGCAACCAAAATTGACCAAGAGATGGCACAAACAACATCTAGGAAATGTAATAATCATGAATAGGGATTAAAATGGGGCAAGATCTAACCGTTTTTAACAACAGAGGAGTTAATAATAAAACATTTTATTTAAAATCAAATTTTGATACTTAAAGTTTATAATTTACATTATTATTATAACTTGATTTTAGAAACATTTTATGAAATTTATATAATTAAAATATAATATAACCAAGAAGTAAATTTCACTTATTATTAGATGAATGTGTGTGTACACTTATGAACACATATCTCACTTCTCATTTATTTTATCAATAATTAATTGATTTTAAAATAATAAATAGCAATTTTTTAAAATTTGATAATTAATAATTATAAAAATATTAACATTAATCATTACAACTACTGATTTAAAATTACTTTTTATGATTTTAACTATTATTTACTTTTTATTTTAAAATAAATAATACAATTTATATTTTAAATTTATAGGTTATATTTATTTAAAGAAAATTAACTCGAGTTTAATATTAAAGAAACAATATATTTTAACTTCTCCTATTACTAATCATTATATAAAATTTATTTTTTTTATTAAAATTGACCATTACTTACAACTATATAATGATGTAGCAAAATAGAAAAGCTACAATATATATATACACATTTATATTAATTGCATTATTGATTTGCATAATAAAAGTGATTTTATATGACTTTATTTGTTTAGCATTGTAAGAAATCTTATTTACTAAAACACTTTGAGTGTTCTTATGGATGAAAATATGCCTAAAGTCATTAATAATTATACTAAAGTAATATATGATAAATGTATATAATCTATTTGTAGATTAAACCTGTGATTCAAATTTTATATACAATTGTAAGATATTATTTACATATCTCTGTCTATATATGATGTTTGTGGGAAGAAATTATCCTTTTGTATATACAAGTAAATAGTGAATTCTTGACCTATCAGTTTTATATGCATTGTTCATATCCATCATCTATTTTAGAAATACATTATGGAAATATAGATTAATGGTTTTTGAATTTTTGCATGGATACTTTTTTACAAATTCAAACATTTTCATTACTTTCTTACAATATAATAATTGCAGTTATCTTTTTTTTTTTTAATTTTAGAATTCAGAGGCAAGTTTTTTTTATAAAATGAAAAATGTTTTGTTAAAACAGTTAATGCAACCCCTAACTGTTCTTATATTGTTTTTGTTTTCCTAGTCCTTTTTTTAAAAAAAATAATTTTATGAGAAAAATTTATTCAAAACAAAAAACAAAGGTTAATGAAAATAAAAATTATATATAAAATTAAAATGCACAAGAAATTATTTTTTAAATAAATAAATTAATGATTAAGATTTATTTTTTGAAATACTTTTATCTAAATACTGATTTATATTAATTTTTTTAAACATATATAATTACTGTGATATTAAAATTATATATAATTATATTACCCTATATATATTCACAAACACATTTTGCAATTAATAAGTAGAGAATATTTTCAATTATAATATTTAAGTTATACCCAAGGCTAATAAACTGTTACACTTTACTTAGGAAATATTTCAGTGAATAATCATTGTTTTGAATATATTGAAGCAATGGATCTGTAGGCCAGATCCACACTTCACATCTTTCTACATTGCTAGACTAGGATCAAACCAGATCCATGCGTGTTACGATGTTTATAAAACTTTCCATCTGCCATTTTAGATACATTTAAATTTTAGTCCAGCAAATAAATGATTAAAAATATCAATTTTCTATTTAAAATGTTTTTATTATAAATATAGGAGAGGCCCAGATATATATATATGCAAATACATATATATATAATTGCAGACGGAAACTTTTATAAAAATCAATAAATAAATTTTAATATGCTATTTTTTTAAAGTATTTTATTCTGGAGATTTGCTTTCATGATAAACCCTACTAACATTCCATAGCATCAAACAAAAGAAAATCGATTAACAAAATGGTAATGTAATTTTCTAATTAAAGTAAAATTAAAATGAAAAGATATTTGAAACATAAATTCTTCGAATCTAAATTTAATTAAAAATAGATTTGAAATAATAAAATCATTGGGTGGGTTTATCAGGAAAGTGGATCTCAAGAATACAATGCAAATATACTTTCGGTGATAATTGCAGTCACCGGAATTTCAACATAGCCACTTAGCCTTGAGCAAATGAAAAAGGGAATTTCCCAAAAATAGTCAGAAAAGAGTATAAATAGCCCAGGAGAACAATAGAGGTCAGCCAGTCATAGTTTTCATCAGCGATTGCCTGATGAATCAATGCCAATTAAATTTTCAAGAAATGTTTAGTAGCATGGTAGCAGAGTAGACAGCTTTTAACCTTCCCATCTTTCCGCTGTCCCAAAGATGATAGTCAAATACCTCATGCTGGAAAAACTTCGTCAAAATGTGTAATTGTGAACTGCTGAATTCTCATATTAAAATACATAGCTGGCTATGCTGTGCAGAAATCCGTGTTTCATTGTGGGATCCAAACTTTCACAAGGACTCGGAATAAATTAGGTAATATGTTCCAAATTTATTTATTTCTAACCGCCTAATTTATTCTTAAAAACTCCAGTTTAACCTGATAATGTAAATTTTGCTATTTTAATGTCTTCTAAAATGAAATCCCCTTCATGTAATATAAATGTTTAACTAAAATTCTGTAAAATTTTACTTGCTATCACTTTAAATCTAATGTCTTTACTCTCATTCTATCTGTCTTAAAGTTATGCCTCTTAATGCTAAACTTTCTTTTAATGTGTTTTAGAAATTATGATTATTATTGTTTACTTAAGAATATATTTGTTGAAACCGATAAATGTCTTAATTCAAATGAAATGAATATATGCCAATTTGTTCCATCTCGACAAAAGTTTTATCTAATTAAATATTTTGCTTCCTATTTCCCGACCAATGTTTGTCAGTAAATAAAATGAATAACTCTAGTTCTGAATGATTAATACTTGGAGCCACCTTTGTTTTGTCAAGATGAAATCATTTTATATTTTTATGTGTTCTTGAAATATTTCTGTGTACACGGTTTAGTTGTGGGGGAGATGCTAGATTCAAGCATGAGATTTTATTTAGTTATATTATTTCACTCTAAAGAGTGAAAGGGAGGGAGGTTTAGAAAATGATATTCGTTCTAAATAATAAGAGAGTGTAATAAAATGTTAATTGAAATATTGGTGGGATTTTGTATAGAAGGGAGAGATGTGTCGCTCATAAAAGGATATTCATAATAATAATTAATGCTTAGTTTATTCTTTGATCTAATCGTGGTCAATCCGTATATTTATATAATTTTTTTAGCTCAGTACAATGTTACATTTAAATTCTAAAGATGTATTTTTCCAGTACTTGTATTTTGCCTTGAAGGCATTTTTGCTTGATTACTTGTCTTTTGTTCTTTGTGATCGCAGATCAGAATTAGACCACGTGATAATTTCACTGGCCATGAATTTTCTTATCAGGATATGAAAGACAAAATGGGAAGATCCGTGGCAAGCTGAGCTTAGCTAGCCTCAGCAATTCTCATACTTTGACCTGAAATATTTTAGGTTTGCTAATGGCGCAGACCATTCATTTTATTTCTTGGCGTCACTGGAATGGGACAGATGAATTGAGTTTATGCTGACAGTGTAATGTCAAATTCTGGGGCTGTCCACTTTCTTTTGTTCTGAACACATCATGATGGATTGACTATGGTCTGATTAATTCATTTGTTTCTACAATCTTAAAATATTTATTTGCGAATATCGCGATCCATTTACATATTAAACATGTCACTCTCTTCAAGACTGATTCCTAAAAATTGAGTTAATTATTTCTCTCTTAAAAATAGTTTCACCTGTCATAAAGTTATATTTAAAGTGGGGCTATTTAAAATATTTGTTCCATATATCTCAGACTTGAGTGGGCATTTTCCATAAAACTCTAATCGTTTACATTTATTAAATTGGCATATGAACTATATCGCTCCTTTACTCGAGGCATAATTAATGACAGAATAGCAATTTATATTAACTAATTTATGAAATAAAAACAGAGAGACATTAGATGAGTTATAAAAATGTTTTAGTAAATATATATGTTAATTCAAGCTACCTGTGGTTCATCTATTCATTTCATTCTGAAATTAGTTTTTCTAATTAATTATTGTGCTGGTATCTGATGACTCAAGGTCACATATGTACTATTCCTATATTTAAGTACTGGATAGGTCTAATTAGAGTTAATATTCAAATTAGGCATTCAAATTAGTTGAGGCTCATGTTCCACCGTTGATGCTAGTGGGCTAGAGTGTGGAAAAGATTAAGTGCTTGCCTCGAAAATGTTGTTAATTAGGTGGCAGATTTAGAGAGTGGGTAAACAGGGCAGAATCCATAAGTATTCTTTATTTTTGATCTCACATGTGGTTGGATTCGAGGTACTTTTACCCAGGCTGTGAATCATGTTAACATACAATTTTGACGGGTACAATATATATAATTAAGATTTTATGATAAGCAATGAATCCATTTTATAGTAAAATTAAAATTTAGTACTATTGATAAGACAACTAAGAAAAATATTTCTCATTTTTATTTTTAAATTATTTATTTATTATTTTAATGGGCTCCTTTCTATAACCATATCACAGGATAATTAATTTACTTTGTTATTGCCATTTAAATAATGAATTTAAATATAGAAGATTTTTATAGCTTTCTCTTCTTGATAATAGATTGATTTGTTTGTATTAGAAAATGATTATTTAAGGCTATTAAAGTATTTTACAATATTTGAAAAATGTTTATTCAGATTTCATTTTAGCTTTTAATAGATTTCTTGACAAAAATATTATTTTTTAAATATCAAAAAAAAAATTTTTGAATTTTTTTGAACCATTATAATTGCAATAGAAAGCATGTTTTGTTTGAAATATTTTTATAAATTTTACACTGTTTTTACTAGTAAAATTTAAAACAAATTTAAATATTAAAAGCAATGAATATTCTGTGATTTTTTCCTTTTTTTATTTCATATTGTTTTTGAATTATTAATTAAACAATGTGAAAAGGAAAAAGTGACTGATTCTAATTATCTACTCTCATCTAAAATAAAATTATAGATAATGTACTAATTTTATCAAGTTACTATATATATATTTAAAAGAAATCATTTTTCAAAACTTTATTGTCAAGTATTTTTATTTTTATAATTATATACACATCTTTTCACTTCTTTTTCTTTTTAAATTATAGCTCCATGATAATAAATATATAAATTCAACATTCCTTTTCTTTTTAAAACTTGTTTTTATTCCAACTATAATTTTCTTTCTCCTTCCAATACAACGTTTCAACTACATTCTGTAGTCATTATCAAGTTTCCTTAAAAAATAATAATAATAATAAATAAATAAATAAATAAAAAAATAAAAACAAAAAACAAAAATAATAACACAAATAAATAAAATATTAATACATTCCAAATATATAATATTCAATTAAAACCATAATATTATTATAATCTACAAATACAATTATTTACCTCCTTCCCTATCTTTAATTATTTCTTTTAAATTACCTTTATAAATTAATACTCTTCTTATATAAATTTATTATCTTTTCTCTAAATCTTTACCCATTAACATTCTTTTTATAATCCCCCCCCCCCTTTTTTTTATTTTTATATATTATCCCTATATTATCTTATTTTTTATCTCTATAAATAGAGAAAAGATAATAAATTTATATAAGAAGAGTATTAATTTATAAAGGTAATTTAAAAGAAATAATTAAAGATAGGGAAGGAGGTAAATAATTGTATTTGTAGATTATAATAATATTATGGTTTTAATTGAATATTATATATTTGAAATGTATTAATATTTTATTTATTTGTGTTATTATTTTTGTTTTTTGTTTTTATTTTTATTTTTATTTATTTATTTATTTATTTATTTATTATTATTATTATTTTTTAAGGAAACTTGATAATGACTACAGAATGTAGTTGAAACGTTGTATTGGAAGGAGAAAGAAAATTATAGTTGGAATAAAAACAAGTTTTAAAAAGAAAAGGAATGTTGAATTTATATATTTATTTTTATTTTCTCATATTTTTGGTTTAGAATATAAAAAAGTGTATATTTAACTTATCATAGCTGTCAAACAAACTTTTTTTAACAATTGCAATAAACTTTTTTTTTCTTTAAAATGTATATGTTTTATAAAATATAATGTTCTTTTCATTCAATCCAATTAAATTATATCCTCTTATTTTTTTTTTTTTAAACCTCATTTCTTCATCCAACATATACATATTTACATCTTTAACATTCAACATTTCAACCACTTTTCCTTGTAGTCATTTTCAAGGATCTCTAAACATACATATTTACATCATTATTATTACAAAACAAAATTAATATATAAAAAGGGCAAATAAAAAAAAATATTGTTTTTTTTTTATATAAAGAAGTGTGTATGTAAAAGAAAAAAAGTTTGGAGAGTGAAGAAGTAAGTGTAGATTATATAATGTAATATGTATATAAAAATATATATTAGTAGATGAAAGAGAAATGTTATTTTTTATGATAGATAATATGTTAATTTTGTTTTGTAATAATAATAATGTAAATATGTATTTTTTTTTTAAAATATGATTTATTAACATAATATTAATCTTTGAATTTACATGGAGTATGTAGTGATATACAAGACTCAAACTATGACCTACAATGCAGAACTTGATTTACCAAGTGAACAGAAAACCCTTGAATTGTATAGCTTCTCTCATAGTTCACTAAATAACCCCTGACCTTAATGGCAACTAGATAGATCACAGCTACCAAGAATCACATCATCCCCACCATCCAGAAGACGAGAAAGTGAAAACCCGTACTTTTCCTCGCAGCACCCACACCCCACCCCCTTCTAAGGACTAGGAACCAGGGCTTGGTGTATTTCCAAAGCTCAGAATCTCTCATCCAAGGCCCTTACTAATCCCCACAGCACCCAGATTCCCTCCAAAACCCAGGCTTGTGAGACCTTCCAAGCACCAGATCCTGCTATCCAGATGGCGGAGATGAGTGACACAGCAATCCCGATTTGAAGTTTAAACCATAGTAGAACTCTCTGGCCTGAATCACCCAAGCATGAGATTCTCTCATCCTCACAGCCAAGACAGGCAATGCTGCAGTACTAATCAAAAATGTAAATCCCATATGCTCACATCATATGCCATCTACAGATTATCACATAGTCTAATAACCAACCTATGAATCACATAGATAACAAAGAGATCAAAACCACAATGCATCACATTATTTCCACTGCCCCAAAGATGAAAACCATACTAATCCCCATAGCACTCACATCTCAACCCCCCTGTAAGAACCAGAGTTTAGGCCCCAGGAATCTTCCCAAGTTCCAAACTCTCTCATCCGAAGCCCATACCAGAACCCAATCCCAGCCCTCCTCCAAGACCAGGAAGCAAGCCCTGGGAGCTCTCCAAGCAACAGACTCAGTCCTCAAGACCGCAAAGATGAATGACACAGTAGCCCCAATCCAATGTTCAAATCACAGTTGAACTCTTTGGGAACTTGAGAATTTTGTCCATCATGTTTCACCTTCAGATAACTTATAAAAAACTAGAAGCCCTAATCCATGAATTCCTTAACTATTGATAAAAATCAAATGATAAAACTAGAAGCACAATCCATATGATGAGGTGCAACTGTTAACAATCCAATGTCATAATAATTGCTAAATTTAAAATCATAGTGCAAATCGCCAGGATTTCTAATGCCTTGCATAAAAAATTCATCATTACTTTCCAAAATCAAGAACTTTAATGTATATGTAGTAACTAGATGCTTGCATTATGTGTTATACCACAATATAATTCTAGATCTATAGAGCAATCAAAGATGTACATAGAGTAATGTCTCCATTAAAATCGCATAGTGAATAGTATCCATCATGATTCAGCACTCTGATAACCTATGAAAACCAGAAGCACTAATCCATATAGACAAATGTTAAAATTATCGATTTGCACAGTTCAGCATTCAAGATAGAAAAAAAAGTTTAATATAGAATGTAAGGTTGAATAGTCAAGCAACACTTGAAATCAAATGTTCAGATACAGTCTAAAACAATTCATTATAGTAGAAAAAAATCTTTTTTACAAGTCAAATCTCAGGTCTAAAATGCAAGCTCAAAACTGCAATGAATAACGTTGTCATTTTTAACAAATGAATGAGCCATCCAAATCTGGTAAAGACGTTTTAAGAGACATAGTCAGTGATCTAGCATCAAATGCATGAATAAAAGATAAAAAGTAACACTTGAAATAAATGATCAGGTACAATGAGAAACAATTTACTATTATGGAAAAATTCTTTCTTTAAAAGTAAAATCTCAGGTTTAAAAAGCAAGCATTAAAGTCTAAATGAATAACACTACTATTGCTAACAAATAAATGAACTATCCAATTCTGGTAATGATCCACAGAGCACCTTTTTCCCAGCCCCACCCCCATATAAAAACTAGGATTCAGGCTCTCAGGGGTTCTCCCAACAATCAGACACTCTCACCCAGTCAGCCCAGAAAATTAAATCTTTCAATAGAAACCTCTAGAAATTTAATGGCTGTCAGTTATTTTTAACAGCGCTCCAAAGAAACATTTTAATCATGCTTACTTCTTGTCTGATGGTGCCATAATTCTTGTGTACAAAGGAACCTAAAAGGTTACTCTGGCCAAATGGAAACTTTTTAGAGAAAAAAAATTCTCTAAAATATAATTTAGGTAACTAAATCAGGGAGCCAGTAACAGAGTAAACTGGAGTATTTTTAGAGATCCTTGAAAAAGATTACAAGGAAAAAGTGGGCAAAACATTGGGTGTTAAAGATGTAAATATGTATATATGTTGGCTGAAGAAATAAAGATTTTAAAAGAAGAAAAGAAGAAAATATAATTTAATTGGATTGAATGAAAAAAAACATTATATTTTAGTAATACAAGGTGTCACAATTTAATTCCAGGAATGCACCTTTTTAAAATACCCATGTGGAAATGTATACCAGTGGTTACTGTTACCTTCAAAGTAGTCCCCTTGTGCATCTATACACTGATTAAAGTGGTGTTCCCATTTTTAAAAGCACATCTGGAACTCATTTTTTAGAAATGGTTGAGCAGCTGTCTTACATTCTGTCGGCTATCAGTTATAGTAGAAAATCTTCATACTTTCACCACAGTTTTTAATTTTGGAAATAATCAAAAAATCACAGGGAGCTATGTCAGGTGAATAGGAAGGATGACCTCATTGGGTAAGTAATTTTTTGGGCAAAACGTCTTTCACAATGATCACACCATGAATTGGTACATTGTCATGATGATTGATCCACTTGTCAGGCCACAATTTGGATTTTTTCTTCAGTAAGAATCTCATAATCTCTGAAGTACTTCTAAATAACATTGTTGGTTGATTGTTTATCTCTGTTCAATACATTTTTAGTGGTTGCCTGGTTATCAAAGAAACACATCCACATTGTCTTAAACTGTGAGCATGACATGTATGCCTTTTTATGGTGCAGTGAATTCAGGGTTTTCCATTGCATGCTCTGATATTTTATTTTTGGGTTATATAGGAAGTAACAAGTTTCACTACTCATAATTACTCTTGGAAGCAGATGCTTATTTGAAGATTGATTGCAGCATCAAACTGAAATGTTATCTCTTAAGATCCAAGTCACAAACTTCACATAAATCTTTTTCATGCCTAATTCTTTATTTAAAATTAGCCTAACTGTTTGTTAATTAATCTGCAATTTTTCAGCTATCAATCTTCACACTTAATCATCTCTTGGATTGTATTGCATTTCACAGTTTGTTAATATTAATGTCATTAACTGTTTTTGACTGTCCACTTCTGGGATCATTCATTACATCTTGCCCATCTTTGAACCTCTTATGCCACTCAAAACAATTTGATTTCTTCATAGCACCTTCACCATATTCCACTCACAAGGGCTGTAATGTTTCAGTAGCTCATCTATCGATTTTCACACAAAATTTGATATTAATACTGTAACAGTCAGGTTCATATGTTCTGTTAATAAGATGCAGAGTCCAAGTAGAATACAGAACGCTCAACACATCTGGGTGGGAAGTCCTCCCAAAGAGTACTAAGTCAACCTATTTCCCTGTGCTCCATAATCTCCACCACATGAACAATGCTCCTGATGCTACTAATAGTATAATTTCCCTCTAGAAGCAAGAGACCCTTAACAATAATAAGTCCACCCTAAGTTTGCTAACATACTATTAACATATATCTATAGGTGGTGTAGATAAGTAATGATAAGACCTTTAATAAATTCTAGAAATGCATGAATAAGGTGATATAATGTGGTATAGATCGTACAGACAGATAACAGTAACAGATACAATTTAATACAAAATTTAATAAATGTTCAAAATGAATATATATAAATACACAAATATAATACACACTATTTCATTTTGGTGAAATATTTGATTAATTGAGGTTCTACACTTTTGTGGGTAAATATAAGCTAAAATCTTGAATTAATATGCTTTATTGAAACATCACCCAATTGGGTTAATAAATGCGAGAGTGTACAATGGAGAAATTAAAGTATTATAACCATAGAAACAATTATACATATTTATAAGTATCTTCTTTATTAATGCAGTTTATTACTCTAATTAAGTGGTAGATGCAAACTTAGGATCATAAGAATATTAGATTTGTTATTCATATTGATATATATAAGAAGACAAAGAGATCAATTAATATGATAGCTAATTTCTATAGAGAAAAATACAGAGCTTAACAAATAGTCGGTGGTGCTGATTGAGAACACTTATGCAAACATATAGAGGAGGGCAATGCATTGAAACTGCGATGCTTTATCTACTATAATTCGGACTGACAGATCGCCATCTGTCCATGAAGGATTCATCACAATAAGAATCATCACTGGATTGTGTCCTAACTCTAGTAAACTCCGTGACAGTGTGATCGAACAGCTATGTCCCTAGGTGAGATTTTCATGTCCACTCTGGTGTGGAAACAATGATTTGGAGATGGTCTTAACCATATGTACCCATGGAGAAGATTGACAAAGCATAAATGATCATTAATTTATACATCTGCACCAGCAACACACATACAAAGTATACTAAATAATATTAATTAATGGTAGTTTGCTCTTAAAGTTTAGCATGTGACAGTGCAGTTATACTTAATCTATTCCTAAATCTTAATTTCAAAGAAGTCTATATATTCATTGACTTAAAGATTAAGGTGGACTATATAATTTAAAGGCAGTAATCACATTCAACATGGTTATAATAATAATAACTAAATGGGTGGTAAAGGCATGATGAAGGGCTTAATGTTTAATCATGCATGTTTAAAATGTCTCTGTAATTATAATTTCGTACATACACCTGCATATTATCCTTAACTTAAATGAACAAATAAATATGAAATAACATAAATAGATCATTATGGATGGTTTAATTATTATATGAATATAATGGGATTCACCGAATCCACAATAATATATAGATACTGAAAGATAATATTCAAACTAGTGAGTAGAAAAGGAATTTGGCATGAAATAGTTGCCATGTATATGATTAACCTGTATGGAGATGTAGTGGCATGTTCATTATAGGGAGAATGAGATTCACTTGTTCGGTCGAAGATTATCTGGGCATATTATCACAAAATATCTTAAAGAAAATAATTTAATAAAATTCAAGAACTATTTACCCCAGCATGAAAGTATAGTTTAAAGAATAAATTACATAGGTTGAGATTATATATATAATTTAGACACAATTATTGGATTACATTACAATTTAAACTACTATACAGAAAAAGAATCAGAATTAAAACCAATTCTTTTTTTATGTTGCACTTCAAGTATACAATAGTCAAATATGTTTAAAAATACATATATACAAGCAACAAAGATTACAAATTATAAAATTATTATATAAAAGCCTTTTTCGGCAAATTATGTTTTTTTGCCCTTTTCAATATGTCTCCACGATTTAAAGCATATACTGCGACATCTATATCAACACATGAGAGAAGATAGATAAACAAATGGATATTTGACATGATCTATTATGTGATTTTTTCCCCCATCAATTCTACTACAAAATTACTCTGTTATATATATTGAATGGATATATATCCACATATATTAATTAATTAACTATACATTCTTTATCCATTAACCACTTATTATCCACTAAAATGGATAGTTAATTAATTAATATATGTGGATATATATCCATTCATTATATATAACATAGTAATTTTGTAGTAGAATTGAGGGGGAAAAAAAATCACATAATAGATCATGTCAAATATCCATTTGTTTATCTATCTTCTCTCATGTGTTGATATAGATGTCGCAGCATGTGCTTTAAATCATGGAGACATATTGAAAAGGGCAAAAAAACGTAATTTGCCGAAAAAGGCTTTTATATAATAATTTTATAATTTGTAATCTTTGTTGCTTGTATATATGTATTTTTAAACATATTTGACTATTGTAATTTAAACTACATAGATAAAGTTGGTTACAGAGTTAGCTATAGCTTAGGTAAATTACAGAGAAACATTTAAGAGCTTTTGGAAGGGAAAGTTATCTTAGTTTATCAATTGAAGTGTTTTACTGCACTTAATGGATTTGATCACCGTTAAGAAATGTTCCTTGGAGTTCATATCACTGGATAACTAGTTTTCATTTATAATTGCATCATTATGTTGACTTCAGCGGCAACAGCACTCTTTGGCATTGGCAACAGCATTTTGGTCTCTCTGGTTTCAGAAGCAGGTTATGAGCATCTTCTTATAGTTGGAGGCATGCAGGTAGTATCGGGCTGCATGATGACAATTCTGGATAGGAAAATAGCACTCTCTATCTCTGCTCCACTATTTTAATTTCACACTCGTAGAGTCTGGTTTTACAATCTCATCACAATATTATTAGACCTCTCCTCCTCCAAATTCCCACACTATATATACTAGCCAAGTATGAAATTAATCTCCCATACTGGCTTACCTTGCTGTGAAATAATCCATTAGTATATTTTCTACCACCACCCCTGATGCATTTATTATCTATTTTTAATATTTAAAAACTGTAGCACGATGCTGTAAGTACATTTGCTTTTGTTATCCTGACTACAGTAATACTTTTGTTACAATTTTTACTAAGATTAAAAAAAAAAATTATAAAGCGAATACTCCAAGACAGTTCATTCCCCTGTTGATAACATTTGCAACTTGCCAAAATTGTTCTTATCGTCTTTACTGGCTAATTACTTAAGCCATTAATGTATCCCTATGGGATTGCATTAGTGAAGTACTATTGTTCAGCCTCCCAACCCTCATTTACTTTCTAATAAACAAAATTTGTGGAGTGATATTTTAAATCTTTAAAATAAGAGCAAAACAATATTCTTAAATATGTTTTAAAAATAATATTGGAATATATATGTAGTCTTGGCATACCTGACTTATGTGTTTATACATATACCCACATGCAAACATAGTTTCAAATTATAAATTAAATTAACAAATTTATTATTTCTGTTGGATTAATTCGCCTATCTATAATAACTGTGTATATATAAGTGCTTCACATGTGTGTATATTTTGGACAATTAAAAACATAGTGCATACATATTACAATAGGCTAGGGTTTAAACTAGGGTTTGAGGGTAGAGGTAAGGAATGAAGAAAGGTGAAACTAAGATTTGCAGAGCGAATCTTACCATTTCAATACATTGCTCAATATTTTGATCACCCATTTTTACACCAAAGCATAAGCACATATATTTATTATCTTTTCAATAGCTAACTAACAACTATCTCTGTCAGTTTAAAATTTATACATGTATTAGCTTACATGTTCAAACATGAATACTTATGTGATTTTGATACAATTAGGTCACAAGTGATGCCACATGGCCATTCCAGGAATTAAATTGTCACACCTCATACATTATAAGAATTAAATAATGTCCATGTACACCCGGGTCTCATTTTATGCGGATTTTTTTAATGCGATTCATGTTTCTACTTAATATCTTTTTATGCGGTTTTCTTTTATGCGATAAGGAAGTTCATATTTTAATATATTTATTAGATATCAAGAAATATAAATTATTAATAACTTATTTTGACTTGAAATACTTTTTTTTTCTTCAAAAATATAATGTTATATTAGCAGCTAACATGAATGTAGTCTGAAGCTATTTAGAAACTTAGCTTCTAGGTAAACAATCTACTCATACTTACATTATAAAAATATCGCAATAAATATTCAAAAATTTTAAACTTTTAAAACATATTTCATTAGATATAATAGAAATAAATAAATATTCTTTTAGATTTTTAAAAAATACGCAATCAGAAATAACAAAGATTTTGTAAACTGAAAATAATCTTTCTAGAAATGATAACTTAATCTTTTTGTTTGGATTGCGATCTCATTTTTTTATAATTTATAGAAACAAAATGCGACCATTTAAAATTTATTTCAGTAGTAATCAAAAATATCGGTCAAATTTATTAATTTTTGGTCAGTAATAATCATTTAATCATATATTTTACATTGATGTGTGAGACAAAATGCTGAAATCTGAGTTTGCTGCAATGAACAAGCTCTTAAATTCCAACGAGAGCTAAATAGTTGTTGTATGTTTGTGTTGTGTATGTGTATGCTTGTATTTTCTTTTATACACATATATACATGGAGAAACTTTTAGACAGAAAAAAGTTATAACTTTTATTTTCTACTTAAAAGGAATGTATCTTTAAAGTGTGTTTATATTTTCTTTTATACACACATGTGCATGAAGAAACTTGAGACTGAAAAAAATTACTAATTACAAGTAAAAATATTTAAGAACTTTTAATTTCGACTTAAAAAAACGTATCTTTAAAATTTTTTAAAAATATTTACTTGTAACTTTTTTCTGTTTAAAAGTTTCTCCATGTGTACATACATGTATAAAATAAAATTTAACTGTTAGTCATTCTTAACACACTCGTAGAAGCGTGTTATATATATAGTTGCACTAATGGAAGTGCATTCTCTGACAGCTAGACATAGTAGTCTGGATATAGTGAGCTTCATAAACAATTAGTAAAATCATTGACTCAAAGTTTAATCACTGATTACATTGTTGATAGAAAACCATTAACTCAGCACAAGATTGGGGGTGCCGCTAGTTGTACGTCCTCTTGTGACGAATCTGATTTCTTACCAGTTCACAAGCGAAACACGTATTGTCAAGTAGCGGTAATGATTAAAATATGTATGAAAAAATGTAAAATAAATTACACATAAAAACATATTGTTTTGAATAAAATTAAATAGTTAATAAAAAAGTTTGTCTTGCATCAATTTTTTTCAAATATTTGAAATTTTTTATTAGTCATACTTTATATCCTTTTTTTAAATGCTAATTTTAAAGTAAGTTTACATTGTTGTTTTGCTTTTATGCGATTTTTAAAAATTTTGGAACCGATGCGGGTTTTCTGCGGAACCTATCTACTGCTTAATACGAGACCCAGGTGTATATATAAAATTAATTGTTTTAAGTAGAATTTGAAATGCTTTGGAAAAGTGTCCAGATTGACTGATTAAAATTTGAAATAATTTTTTAAATACACATTAATAAAAATATGTCAGTTTAAACATGAATTTGTCAATAATCTATTACATAAAATGCAAATTCATCTCAAAATTAAAAATAATTATAAATAATGAGTGTAATTTGAAGGTTAATGGAATAAAAATAAATGGGAACTTTCAGAAAGAAGTGGAATGATTAAAAGTGTCTATTAATTCAAAATTAAAAGTAATAAAAATAAAAGGAGCTGGAAAATTGGTAAGTAAAGAACCTTATAAACAAAGGGGGGGGGGAACTAATAATAAATATACACAAAGAAACATAGAAAGTCAATCCTAATGGTTTGTCAATATTTAAGTTCAAAATAACATGAGTACAATGAAACGCTGCAAATGAAATGGAAATTATAAAATGTAGAATTTCTTTTTAATAATAATACTTTATATAAAATGAAAAATATATATGGAATTTTTATTGGGCAAATTACATGACTTTTAAAAAGAATGTGAAATGAAAAGTAGTTCCAGTTTTTTGCATTATGAAAACTAAATCTCCATCAAGTAATTATAATTAAAAGTATTTCAGATAAAATAACTAAATTAAAAGGGAATTAAAAGATAGCCTAGAAATATTTCTCAATAATTATGCTTACAAAATTGTATTACGATTTCAGTAGTTTTTTGGTAAAATATTTGATTACTTGACAGAAATTAACCAGACAATGATCACAATATTATGTTTATTATAAGTGAAACTTCCTCAACATTACAAAATAAATATTTATATTGTAAAAGTACTGAGTCTCTGGGTAAACCTGGTGAGATTAAATATTAATATATGAATAAATATGAGTAATAAGCATGAGAGATCATCACAGAACTAACTATAACTATAAGTTCACCACTGTTACACAAAAGTAATAATCGTTCATCATCATGAATGATCAACAATAAAAATGAATAACAGTTTATCTTATGACTGGATTTGAACTGGGTCTACTATAGATCAAACTAATTATTTAGCCCTTTCTTGCTTGTGGCAGATTATTTAAACCATAATTTGGATGCACAAACTTAAGTGCTAATCCATAAGAATATAACAATTTAAAAATAATGCGGCGATACTAAAATGTGCAGATTATCATCCATGCTCCGGTCATTTAGTTACCATTAATGTACTGAACAACTTCAACCTTAATTTTTAAATAAATAATTAAAATTAAATATAGTGTGTTGACTTTAAAGGATTCTCCTTTTGTACCAATCAGGATCATCATAATATGGGTGTCCATAAATCCTAAATATAAATGCCTTTTATATAACAGACTATTGTGCACAAATCTAAATCAGTGAATAAAAGCTCTATAACTTATTGTGATCAAGAGATAAAACACAAACATGTAATATTTTAACTGCATTCCATGATTGAGTAAATTCACTGTAATAACATTAACAAAGAAATATCAATTTATTAATAGCAAAATGAAATTAAGGTTAGCAGAATATGGTTATCCACATAAATTAAGCCTTCTGATTTTGATTAATACAAATTCCACTATTACATTATAATTTATGAATATGTTTCAATGGGTTTATATAAAATACATATGTAAGCACCCAGACTTGTGGTATAACAATTTATGAACATATTTGGATTGTCATAAACCTATAAATGAAATTCATTTTTTATAATACATAATTAATGACTGACTTAACTTATTTATGTGTGTGCATGGAAACATGTACATGCACTGATGTTTAAATCATGTGATATTTTAATTTGTCAAAATAATAAACTTATTAAAAATATATTTTCACAATTCCATGCTGAAAATATACATAAAATTCACACACACATATATATAAATAAGCACTCATGTGCTGTACAATTTAAATTATTGATTTGTCATAGACTCGTTTTTAATAATACTTAAATGCACACATATGTTTATATATATAAAAATATAGATAGTGTGAATCAAAGTTATTAATTCGTTATTTCTAACAGTAAAAAAAGTTTTTTTTTCATTTTTTTTTTTTTAAAATTAATTCTTTGACAGTCCTTCATAAAAGTTTTATTTTTTAATAGGTTACTCTTGATTAATTATAAACATTTTTAAACATACTCCAGCAAGTTTTTTCTTCCTTAATCTAGAAAGATTTTTTGGAGTTTTGTTTTTTTAATAAAATATATTAGGAGTGCATCTTACTTTTTGTTGAATAGTTATTTATTTTAAAAAAATGTCACTAAAGAAATTATTTAAAATATCTCACCAGCTGTACTATATATATATATACATAATGCAGTAACTTTATCTGTGCCTCTCTACATATAGATAATACAGTATAAGTATAAATTAATTCTTCAGCAAACTGATGGAGTCTTTTCTAAAATCATGGACTGGCTTGTCATCTTCAAAAAAAGTATAATCCAGTATCTGTTAGCATATACACAGTTAACTTCATTTAGTCTAGAATTTGTTAGACTTCAGACATACCATAATATGGGCAATGGAGATCATAGAAAATTAGGCCCTTTCATGTGAATCCAAACTCTATTATGGTGAACTAGCAATGTTTGACTTGTACTGTCTTGCCTTCAGTTATATCTTCTTAGTAACTAACAACTCTCAAAACTAAAAAAACTCTCTAATCTTTTTTTTCAATCCTTTTATAGTCCGGATACAATTTTAATAACACAGTAATTAAAATTAAGTTTTTTTTATCATGATTGAAAAAAGTTACTGACTTTTTAATTTAACTTACTTTCAAAAACAACTGTAGAATTAATATGTTATACAAGTTTTAATTACTTGTAAAATAATATAGGTGCTATTGCACCTGAACACAAAGCTATTTTATACTTAAAACAAAATAAAATTATACTATTCTGCAAGCACTTTTAAGAGACGTGCTCTCATCTTCATAGCTCTAAGTGAATTAATTATATGCAATAGCGCCTATATTATTTTACAAGTATTTTATTCACATGCAAAGTTTTCGAGTTAGATTTGAATTACAAAGTTTTAATTAAAAAAAGTTTAATGTAATCAAAATAGATAGTGGAATTTTATAATTAGCAGTATATCTATTGTAACATAAAAACATGATTGTTTTAATTTCAAAATCAGAATTAATAAAATATTAATTAGATCTTTTTAAATGTTTAATTTAATAATTTTTTTTTAAATTCAAAATTATTTAATCTTTAACAGAAAGTATCTCCAAAAAATGTTGGGGCTGATTTAGAGTGCATGCATCACCATTTTGAATTCCAAGAATCCCCCAAAACCACCCCTGACACATCCAAGTGATAAATGACATAGAATAATCCACATAGCATTGCTTGTCAGCAGTGATTTTGGGTGGTCCTGTGAATTCAAAGTGGTAGTGAGAACAGTTTAAATAGTAAAAGCTTATTAACTTGTAAAATCCAAATGTTATTAAAATCATGAAAGGATGAAGGATTTTTTCAATGATACAAAGTATAGTCCATAAAATGCAGAAAGCTGATCAAACCAAGCTTATAATTTTGAAATACAAAAGGCTTATAACTTTTAAAATACGAATTTTATTACAATATATACCTATAAACATATGTTAAAATAATTTAAAATTGATCAAATCAAGCTTATAATTTTGTAATACTAAAAGATTATAACTTCTAAAATATGAATTTTATTACACAAAATGGTAGTGAGTGCAATCTAAATACTAAAAGCTTATAATTTCTAGGATATGAATGTTATTATAATAAAGATGGCACAAAGTGCCAAAGTATGTGGAGAGGAGGAAGGATGTATTCGACGATACAAAGTATTAAAAAAATACATAGGTCTGATCAAGTTGAAATGACATAAAATTGATTATACCAAGCTTATAATTTCGAAAAACTAAAAGCTTATGAGTCCTAAAATACAAATTATATTACAATATATGCCCATAACCATAAGAAATAAAGCATATTAATTTTACAATTAATAGGATTTTTCTTACCAGAAAGAAACTGATGTGGCATGCTTCCTTTGTTCCAGGTAGTTAGAAATAAAAAATGGAAATAAGAAAAAATAGCATTCAGATTTGATTTGCTGATGTAGATATCAGATCTACACTTGATCTCGTGGGGTTCTTACAGTCTCTTGAAATTGATATAAATCTATATATTTACTTACATACTTTTCTATTTATTAACATCAAAGTGATTTTTACCATCAATAAATGAACACAGAAATATTAAAAAAAATATTTACAGATTTTAATAAAAATTTGATTATTTCAAATGTAAAAACAGGTATTGGATTTTAAATAAGATAAACACTCACCTTTTTTACTGTTGGTGTGTAGCATTAGCATCTTTGAGAAATTTAATGAATAAATCTTTCATTTAGATTATTGCTATCCATCTGCCAGCAAATAACAAACATGAGAAATTAAGCCCACAACATTAAAATCTGATTTATTGATTTTTTATTAATTGTAAAATTAATATTGTTTACTTTAGACCATTATTCTTTTGACTAATGTTAAAATAAAATACTATTTATTATTAATTGTAGAATATGCTTCAGTTGTTTCTATGTTTATTCGACATTTATATTATTTCAACATGTGCTTATAGGTCTATATTGTAATAAAATTTGTATTTTAGAAGCTTTTAGTATTTTGAAATTATAAGTTTGGTTGCATCAATTTTATATTTATTGAACATGTGGTTTTTTAATTAATATATGTGTTCATTATTTTTTTCTTTACTTTTTCTGTTTAACTATTTTAAATTTATATTTTAGAAATTATAAGCTTTTAATATTTCAAAATTTATTTGTTACTCCCATTTTATATATTTTAGTCAAGTGATTTGATCAAGCATAGTTATATGAAATTTGCACTTTAATTTATTAATGATTCATGTTAATTGTGATTTTGTAACAAATGGTCATATGTGTCAGTTACTTGATATCATTTATCATTTGGATGTGTCAGCGGTGTTTTTGGGTGGTCTTTAGTAGATTTCATAATAGCCATGAGCGCACTCTAAATCAGTACCACAATTTTTTGTCTGTGTTTATTTCTATTTTTTTTTTCAACTTTATATATATATGTACCATGAGATGCGTAACTGCCTCAATATATTGTTAAAATCTGCATTCCATATATCTGTAATATTAATTACAATAGTTAAATTAGTAGATAACTAAATATACCCACAGAAAAGATAAACTTCTAGATTTTAACTAATTTTTTATTATTATCAATATTTGTTTCAGTGAGAAGTAATTCTGTTGCTTTTTTTTCCATTCCATTTTGTAGATCATGTTTACAACAAAAAATTTTGGTAAAAGTAATCAATAAAAATAATTCATTATGTTCATTCTTGATTACAGCTTCTGTTTCATTGCACATGTTATAAAATATTAGAGAATATTGCCTGCTTAGCTTTAGCTTGTAGTATGAAATATTATATATTGAATTTTTTCTTGCATGTAGATTTTGTAAATATTTTGTTTGAACATTTTAAAAAATCTGATTTTTTGCATGTACATTTTTAAAATTTACTTTCCAAATATATGGATATAGTAATTAACAGTTTCATGATAATCTATCATTATATTAGATCTTTTTATTCATTTAATTTTTTTTTTCATATGAAATTTTATAAAAGTGGAAAATGGAATTTTATGTTAACAAAGCTAAATGAATCAAATTTAAAATAGTCATAAAAAGTGTAATCCAATTCATTGTATTTTTAATATAAACAATTTTTAGTAATAAGTTAATTAAATTAAATTAATTTATTAAAAAAATTAATGACATAAAATTAAGATTCTCAAAGTCTATTAAGATTTTAGCAAATCATAAAACATTTTAAGAAATCAAAATTATAATATTGTATTAATCTAATCAAATGCTTCATAAAAGGAGTTTAATAAATTGAAATTAATCATAAAGTATGGAATTTCAGAAAAATTTTTATACCATATTTTTGACTCTTGAAAATTGTATTGTCAATAAAAAATTTAATAAATGCATAATGACGTAATAGTTATTCTTGAACTTCATGTATGAGAAAATATATGATCATATATTGCATGTAAATATTCTATTCTTGTAACAACTAGTCTGATCAGAAATCTCTAACTACAGAGCTGTTTTTAGATAATATTCACATATATACAGTTCTCTATATGCATTTATGGATGTTTGGTTCCAAATCTTCACCAAAGAATTGAATCATATGTACGATTTTAACATATATTTTTTTATATCTTACATCTCTAAAAAATATTTTTTATGCTATATTTATATTAAATACATGATTAATGATTTAGGATTGTTTGTATATTTATTGAATGAAAGTTGTTTAAATAAGCATTGGTTAAAAAAAAAAAGTTATATGTAAATTAAATTTATCTAATATAAATATCTATATAACTTAAAAAATAATTAAACACATAAATAAAATAATTATTTGTAAAGAAGAAGTTTTTGTAATAAATATATACTATAATTTCTTTTTGCTTCCTGTTCTTTTATTCATTGTTTTATATATATATAATACCATTTACATCTTCATTAATCATTTTACAGTGCAGCCTAATAAAATGAAATTTATTTTTTATTTTTTTATATTTGCCCACAGTTTCTATTGCCCAGATGTCATTATTAGAGCTACAATATTCAAATTAGAACTTATTTATACCTACATTTTTTATATATAATTCTAAAAAAAATATTATATACAATATCCTATATAATTGATTTTAAAAGTATATACATTTTTCAATGAAACCAGTAATTGTATATCCTTATGCATTTTAAATAATTTTATAAATATTCATCTTTTATTTTATCCTTATTTTTGATTGATTTCTTTTGTCTAAACTGTTTTATATTTTACTATATATATATATGTTATTAATCCCATTGCGAATAGCTAACTGAAATTAAATATCAAATTACTTTCCCAAACATTAAGAAATTTCATTGCAGCTTACAGTTCAAGAGATGCCTTCTGGTTTGGCTGCTTGAGAATCGGACTTTTATATATTTTCACAGAGAGCATAGCTGAAAATTCTTAACATATTTGGAAGAGTGATTTGATATTATATATTTTATTCTACATTTATATGACTTTTAAACCTTATAATAATTTAACTTATTTTTATCAATCCTATTATTTCATTATAATTTTAATCATGTATTAATTAATTATAATAAAATATAATTATATTTTTTTACTTTTTCAAAATTTGTAATTATTTTTAAATAATCTTACCTCCCTTTAACTCTTAATAACTTTAATTGAAACAATTTTTAAATTGTCTTATAACCATTTTTTAAAATTAGATCTTATTTTAATTTTTAATCTATATATATTTATTTAATTAATAAAGAATATTTTTATAAAATTAATGTTTTAAAAATGCTCATAGAGGGAGTTAGTATAAAAATATAAGACAATTTAAAAATTGTTTCAGTTAAAATTATTAAGAGTTAAAGGAAAGGAAAGTTATATAAAAAGAAGTACAAATTTTGAAAAAGTAGAAATATATAATTATATTATAATTAATTAATGCATGATTAAAATTATAAAGAAATAATTAAAATGATAAAAATAAGTTAAATTATTAAAATATTTTAAAAAGTCATATAAATGTAGAATAATATATATATTAAAAATATAAAAGTTTATGCAAAAAAAAAATCAAATGTATGCATAAAGTAAAAGAATATTTAATTAGAGGGATTTGAACTCAGGATTTTTCACTCTATTCATCTTCCACTCCATCTCGACAACCAATACACATGACCACACACATGTGAAAAAGAAACACGAGCTCCATTATAAGTATTTTATGCAGCAGCACTCAGAATATTTATAAAATCATTAAAATTGCATAAGGATATTTAATTACTGGTTTCATTGAAAAATGTGTATTTTTTAAAATCTAAAATGTAGGATATTGTATATATAAATGTGTATTGTAGCTCTTATGATGAATACTGGGCAGTTGAAACCATAAAATATAAAATAATAAATTTTATTTTATTAGATTGTATTGTAAAGTAATTAATGAAGGTGTAAATGATATTATATAGATATAAATAAATATATATGTACAAACAGAAAGTATATGCTCAAATCTAAGAGAGATAATTTTTGGTTTATTTACTTTCACTTTTTTTTTTTAAATCATAATATATATGAAGGAGGCACTTCATGACTTATCTTAAACTTAATAAGAGTTATCACTATCTTTAGAGTATTTCTAACAAAAATTTTATCATTGATATGTGTTAGCAACAACTTGACTGAGTACATAAGACAAGGAAATATCTGAGATCAATTCATGATGCTGCTTGTTTAGTCAGATGCACACATAAAATTTATGAATTCATATGCATTAAATTTTTTTTTTTTTATCTAACTGTAGTTTCACTCATGAATGTTTTATATATTTATGTATAGACTTGTATTTATCAATCAATTATACATATATACATTTTTTTTAGCTGTCAAGAAAGGTGTGCAAATGCGGTTACTTATTTGTTGCTCCAGACTTGGATTTTTCAAATCCTGTAAATAAAACTAAGGTGAGTTTGTGAATATGTGCATGTTTATCTAAGCTATACCATATTTAATTATATGATTAATTATATATATATATTTGAAAATCATTTGGACATTTGTAGAAGAAATTAATTCTATAAAAAAATATTTTCTTTTGAATTTTTTTTGAAAATATCTTCATGAGTAAAAAAATTTGCTTTGAATCCTGAAAGTGTTAAAGTTGCATGAAATTATTTTGATGAGAGTACAATTTTTAAACATTGTAAGAATATTGTTATTTCTATATGAACCACTTTGGATTTTAATAGCAATGTCAAAATAATTTGGATAGTTTAGTTTTTGAAAAATTATTGAAAAAATAAAGTTAAATTAAATGTGGAAAATAGTATTTAGTGATAGATTTTTTTGCCACAAAATTGTAGTTATGATTTAAATGATGTAAACATATTTTTTTGCATACTGTACTATACATTTAAACTTTACAAATGACCGAGGAGAAAATAAAAATGAAAAACAATTTTGAAATGTTATGATTTTAAATGTAGCAAATAAGAAAATAGCTTGCCGAATATTTTGATAATACATTATCTTACAAGTAGGTAAAGGATGATAAATTTAAAAAAAATACATTTTTTTTGGAGCCTCATTTCATATTAATAATTATTTCAACATTTTTTTTGCTCACTAAAAAAAAAAAACCCTCTTCAAATAAATAAATTCTCTCCTGAAAGATTTTGCTTCTGTATTAATCAAACATATAAATTTAATAGAATCACTGCATTTTATGAGAGTAAAGAATTCTATAAATTATTATGATATTTCAAGAGAATGAAAATATTTCCCTAAACCAATGATAGTATTTAATTGTTTATTTGTCATGACTTATATTTGATTATTTAACCTTTTTTTTTTTTTAATTATATCAAGGTTTGCGATGAATAAATATAAAATAAAAATAATCATAAAGCTAATTTTTAGAGAAGTCAAATGATATTCAAATTTTTAAGATTGAGGGTAATAGTTCCATTAAATTGATCAAACAGATTTTTTTAAACTTTTTATTCAGCTGAGAATTGGTCAAAGAACTTTTAGTTTTTGAGTGCATTACTCTGCTACTTCAAAATATGCACAGATAAAAAGTAATTATATGGTTAGTTATTTGAGAAGCCATGTAACATTTAAATGACAAATGGAAGATTGAACATTAGTGTTCTATTCACTTGACAAACTTGAGATTTTTTTTTTTTTTCATTTTATCTAATAATTGATCCACGAATGTTTAGTTCTTGAATTCATCATTCTGTATGAAGCCTCAGCAGATTATTAAATACATATTTTCTATGTCTTCTTTGTGAATATTAATTATTTGTGAAATTACTTAAGTTTGTTCCTCAAAGTTTTACAATCTTTAACACTTTCACTGAAAAAATTTCTTTTTTAACTGAACAGTTTTTTTATTGGCCAAGTGAATTAAAGTTTTGCAACTTTTGATTGGTCAATTACAAAATCAGCAGTAAAAAAAATATATTCATCTTTTAATTTTATATTCATTTTACTTTCATTTGTAAAAAGTATATTAATAATTTTCCAGATTATGAAAGTGAACAAAAGTTTTTTCAAAAATACATTTCTATTTATAATTGTAAAAATATTCAATAGCAGAAGACCTAAAAAGAAAGTTTGTAACAAATTAGAAAGTTCTGTGGATGTCATTTTCTCCTTTCTCAATTTACATTTGTATAAAAGTAAAATTTTTTTTACTAAAATCTTACCATTTTTTAAAAATAATTATGTTTTCAGCATATTTTATCAAAATACATTATAATATGTAAAAAAAATACCAACAAAATACTCTAAAACATTCATAAATATTACCAAAATCAGACTTTTCTTTATGTTTGCCGTAATATCATATAAATACAATTTATCCAAACTTCAAACACTTTTTAGCAAAACTTTATTTGAACATACACCTACGTTTCGACGGACCTGCAGTCTTCGTCAGAGCTATGATATAATGAACAAAAAAAAAACTATATAATAACACCATAAAATTTTTTTAAACAATAAAAAAACTAAAAAAAACATAAAATATATATATTAAAAAATTGAAATAAATAATCAAACCCAAATAAAACAATATAAAATAAAATGTACTACATAAATAAAAAATAAATATAAATTATACATGTGTATTCTTAACTTTATACATATATACATTCAAGGACAACTATTAATCTAAATATTATCTATTTTATTATTATTAACAATCTACTAATTATCTGTATTCTTCGTAAACTTAAACTTTATGATTAGTAACTAAAATTCTTTTAATTTTAAATCATATTTATTATTTTCTTACTCATTCTTCTTTTAAATTTAATATTTTATATTTATTATTGCTGAATATTTAAAACCTATTCTGATCTTCTAAATAAAAAAATGAAAAATCGTTTTTTTTTCAAAAAATTATCTTATACCCTAGCTCCCTCTATTACATATTATTTAAACTAAATATATATCCCCTACAACTCTTTATTTATATATTTTTTATTTTATTTTTTACACTTTAACTTTTATTATTATTATTATATAATACTCATAAATTTATATTATACTTCTTTATATGTTTTTTTATATACATTCCCTACAACTTTATTTACATATATATTTTTTTATTTTATATACTTTAACTTTTATCATTATTTTTATATAATTTTTATAAAATTTTTTTATTTTTTATGCTGTTTTATATGTAAATATTATGCTAAGTTTATTAATTTATTTATTATTATTTTTTATTATTTAATATCTATAAATATACCCAAATTTATACTCCTATTTAACCTAACCATTTTTTATCATCCCCAACTTATTTATAAACAATTATCTCTTTACATATTTACCTCTATATATCTTATTTAATAGCTATAACTATACCAATCTCATCCTAATCCCAGAATCTCTATTAAATTCTGGTTTTATATTTCTTATTAATATAGCTTCTTTTATTTTTCTTTCTTTAATACTTTTCATATATAACTTCATTTTTATTGAACTTTGTGTAAATTTATGTCCTGTTTCTTTTGTATGCATATATATTGGTGATTTATTATCTGCCATATGTTGTTTTAATTTTGTTTTTGTTTTTATAGAATTTTTTTCTATAAAAAAAAATTCTATAAAAACAAGATTAAAACAACATATGGCAGATAATAAATCACCAATATATATATATATACAAAAGAAACAGGACACAAATTTACACAAAGTTCAGTAAAAATGAAGTTATATACGAAAAGTATTAAAGAAAGGAAAATAAAAGAAGCTATATTAATAAGAAAGATAAAACCAGAATTTAATAGAGATTCTGGGATTAGGATGAGATTGGTATAGTTATAGCTATTAAATAAGATATATATAGGTAAATATGTAAAGAGATAATTGTTTATAAATAAGTTGGGGATGATAAAAAATGGTTAGGTTAAATAGGAGTATAAATTTGGGTATATTTATAGATATTAAATAATAAAAAATAATAATAAATATTAATTAATAAACTTAGCATAATATTTACATATAAAACAGTATAAAAAAAATTATAAGAATTATATAAAAATAATGATAAAAGTTAAAGTATATAAAATAAAAAAATATATATGTAAATAAAGTTGTAGGGAATATATATATAAAAACATATAAAAAAGTATAATATAAATTTATGAGTATTATATAATAATAATAAAAGTTAAAGTGTAAATATATATATAAATAAAGAGTTGTAGGGGATATATATTTAGTTTAAATAATATGTAATAGAGGGAGCTAGGGTATAAGATAATTTTTTGAAAAAAAAAAAAACGATTTTTCATTTTTTTATTTAGAAGATCAGAATAACCTTAGTAAGTGTAAGATTATAAAGTTTATAAGTTTTAAACATTCAGCAATAATAAATATAAAATATTAATTTTAAAAGAAGAATGAGTAAGAAAATAATAAATATGATTTAAAATTAAAAGAATTTTAGTTACTAATCATAAAGTTTAAGTTTATGAAGAATACATATAATTAGTAGATTGTTAATAATAATAAAATAGATAATATTTAGATTAATAGTTGTCCTTGAATGTATATATGTATAAAGTTAAGAATACACATGTATAATTTATATTTATTTTTTTATTTATGTAGTACATTTTATTTTATATTAATTGTTTTATTTGGGTTTGATTATTTATTTTAGTTTTTTAATATATATATTTTATGTTGTTTTTATTTTTATTGTTTTAAAAAAATTTATGGTGTTATTATATATATATATTTTGTTCATTATATCATAGCTCTGAAGAAGACTGCAGGTCATTCGAAACGTAGGTGTATGTACAAATAAAGTTTTGCTAAAAAGTGTTTGAAGTTTGGATAAATTGTATTTATATTCTCTAAAACATTCCTTTTTTATTGAAAATCAAATAAAGAGCTTGGGGCAATGAAAATTGTTGACAGGTATCAAAATTGTTGTTAGCACTGGTTTCTTTTTCAATTTATGTTTCTGGAAAAGTAAAGAATTTTTTACTAACTATTTTTTTTTAAATAATTATATTTTCAGCATATTTTATCAAAATAATTTATAATATGTATGAAAAATAATAAAAAAACATTCTAAAATTTTCATTTTGAAAATCAAAACAAAGAAATTGGAGCAGTGAAAATTATTGATAGGCACTCTTCTTTTATTCGAAATGAGAACCAACCAATCAGCATCTAGGAAAGCCTGCCTTCTCCCATTGTTGTAGTTTCTTACATCAATATTATTGATTTTTTACTTGTA
The DNA here is from genome assembly GCA_028023455.1 of Epiperipatus broadwayi. Taxonomy (NCBI): domain Eukaryota; kingdom Metazoa; phylum Onychophora; class Udeonychophora; order Euonychophora; family Peripatidae; genus Epiperipatus; species Epiperipatus broadwayi. Next base: position 4,000,620 of record JAQFVV010012499.1, read on the forward strand.
AAATAATTCTAGAGAGGGCAGCATCTTATGGTGCTTTTTAAGCTTTAAAATAAGGTAAAACACTATGGTAACGTAAAAATTGACAGTTTTCAAGCGACTTAAGCTATGAACCTCAATCCGCAGGTTTTTTCTAGGAAAGAGTTCATGTATATGCTATAGAAAATTTCAAAAGTGAGGATTGAAGTGCAGTTGAAAAAATTTAGGCAGTACATTTTTATACAGATCTTTATTTATTAATGTTTTGGATATTTATTAGTAATAGGGATTAAAACAATTTTGAAAGAATACTTTCAAGCAACTTTCAGAATCACATTGTGTCAATATTGACAAAAAATTTTCATCAATATTTCTAGAATTTGCTTCAAGGTTTTTATAAGTATTTCTCTTTCCAATGTGTAGAGAAATCTCTAAAGCAAATTATAAAACTCATGTGAAAATTAATATTTTCATAAAGAATGAGTTTTTCATAAAAACTACACAAATTAAATTATATAAAATCTATGGACGCATATTAATTTCTCAATGTATTTGCTACAAAAATTTAAAGAAATACTGAAATAATACTAACTCATATTTTTGTTCGCTAGAATGACGAATCGACTCTTAAGTATATTAAATCATCATTCATTATTTTCAATTATTATTTATTTACTGGGGGGATGAAAATTCAAATTTAATCCAATTTTTCTAGTGCATAGCATTTCTTCTCCACAACACTTCAGAAAACTTTCTTATTTTTTTCCTTCTGTTTTATACATAGTCTCTTTCAACATCTTTCACAATCTCCTGGTACTTGATTCAAAATTGCAGTTGTCCATATATTTTCATCTCTTTTTGAAATGTGTTCAACCCAAATCCATTTCACTTTTTTAATTCTGTTAATGATATCAGTGATACATGTCTGATTTTTCACTATGTATTTTGTTTTTGATCTCTTCTTGTTATTCTTAACATGTTTTTCCATATTGCATTAAGCGGTCCAAAGTTCCTGAATTGTTTTTCCGCTAAGTATTCAAGTCATAGATCCTTAATTAAGAACTAGTAAAACACTTCTATTAATATCCTTCCTTTTCACATAAATAAGCATATTTCCTTGTTAAATTATTTTTCCCCAAAGCATTCCACCTAAATTTAATTCTAGATTTAACTTCATCCATTATATTTAGATTCATATTAATAATCTGACCAAAATATTTATAGTTGTTAACATTTTTTAATTCATGACTATCAATCTTTGTTTTTTTTTTGAGAAAATCCATTGAACATTATTTTAATCTTTTTAGCATTTCTTTTAATCATAATTTCATTTAATAAGTCTTGCACCATTTTCTGAGATCACACATTTTTGTAAAAACAACCACATCATCGATCTCCATTTGCTTTTACTTCCTTTGTTTCCTACTATGTTTTAAAAAGTTTTTGAGATTTGGAATCAACTTATCATTTCTCAATTTTAATATTTTTAGTACCATATGCATTTTAACAATTATTTTTCAGAATTTTTGACAATATTCCAGGTCTCTATATCTTGATAATCCACAGCTTTAATCACTGTCAACATGGACATTATTCTTGAATCAAATGTCTTTCCATAGTCCACAAATCCAAAGCATAATGACACTAGTATTTATTGGCCTTTTCTATAACTTTTCTCAATACTTGTATGTAATCTACTATGCTAAACATCACTTTTAAATCGAGCTTGCTCTTTGTGTTAGTCAGAATTCAAAGTTCACTGTAGATGAGTTCTTGGTAAAATTTTTCTATAAAACTTGTAGATCTATATCTTAAATATCATATTATTATTTCATTCTTCCAATTATCTAGTATATTTTTATATTTATATATAGCTTTGCCAACATATTATCTGTTTCTTTTAAAATATTAATAATATTTTCAACGTTTCTGAGAACTTTTACCCTTTTCATAGATTTAATTGAATGTCTCACAATTTAGAAGATGTAGGTATTGTTGGGGATAGTTTGTATTTTTATTCTTTGTTATTATATAATTCTTTACAGAATTCTTTAACACATTTTATAATGCCTTCTCTCTTTTTAATAATTGTATTTTTTTTTATATTGATGAACCAACATTTCTTCTAATATCAAAATATTATTTTACACTTTTGAGATATTTATTCTCTTTTATAACTTTTCTTGCCAATTCACAATTATATTTTTTTACATCATTAACTCTTTTTCATACATTTTTGGAAATTCTAGATATTCAGTTTTTATTAATATATCATTTAAAAAAAATTATATTCCTTCTTTTCTTCATACATTGTCTTATCTTAGTAGAAAATTTTAGGGTTTATAAAATATATTCAATTAAGAGTTTTATTGCATTCATTATAACATAAAATATAATAGTATTTTTTTTTTTTTGACGTAAAGTAGTATGCACTCTAGAACTTGTAGACTGGTGGGGGAATCATTGAACTACTATTGAAAATATCAAGTGATAAATGGAGCAAGTAATGGAAAACAAAAACAATTAATAATATGTGATTTGTGTATTCCTTTGGAACAAAATTGAATGAAAGTAATATGTGTTAGGTGTATTTTTAATAAAATATTACAATTAACAGATGATAACTTTTCAACATTTTAATGAACTAACAGTAGTATAAAAGTTACAAAATTTTTGTGAGCATATAGTTATATCACCCTTCCCCAATTATTAATATTAAAGCTGCTTAGTTTTAATGAATGAAAAATACATTTTTTACCGTTAAACATTTATATCAAGATATTGTTTAATATTCATAATAAAGATGTAAATAATGAGAAGTTACATTTTATTTTTAGAAAAACAAAATCCAAATTCTTTGCTGTTGTATTTTAAGAGACAAAAGTCAAATTTGGAGTATCCTTTTGTACTAAGATGTTTTTATTTTATTTTCATTTCTAGAAAATAATAGAAATAATAAAGACATGAATTGTGACAATTTTTATTTTATTTTTCTATAAGCATATCAAATTTTAATACTCATGACCTGTAGCTGAGAGGGAAAAGGATTTAATTCTTGCCCTTGTGACTTTTATGTGTGAAAAAAAAACTTTCTAGATACTTTTTTATTTTGTTATCTATAGCAGGGGTGGGCAATTGTTTTGACTCGGGGGCCGCAGAGGTTGGTGAAGGACCGCACCTTTTTTCATGACACAATAAACACACTACTTTATTCCCTATATTACCAAAGAAATATTTATTTGTCCATTCTTCATTAAACACACGACATTTATTACCGATTTTACATTTTTTTTGGTGGGTTCATGGTTTCACTAAAGTTGGAAATGTATATATTTACTAATGCAAAGACAAAATTGGAATTAACCAGATCAAATGGAAAAGCACTGTGCATGTATATTGACGTGGCCATCCTAGTGGAAAATACAAGATGAATCTTCGTCGCACATGGGAAGGGAATCTCAGTTCAAGGCAGATTTTTCTGATTGTCTTGGCGGCCACATAAAAACTCTTAGTAGGCCACATGTGGCCCTCGGGCTGCTATTTGCCCACTCCTGATCTAGAGCTATCATTTTTCAAAGTGTGATTTAAAGAATTCTACATGAAAATAATTGCCAATAAGGTGACTGTGATGGCATTTAGATCTAGTTAACTAGATTAATTGAGTAATGCCTTGCAGCAAGTGCAGATTGCATATGAAGCAAAAAAAAAAGAGAAAAGAAAGAACTCCAGATTCTATTTGTGTTTTGAAATCTTTAAATTTTTTTTTTTATAAAAATTACTTTGTATAACTTGGTTTGTATTTTGTTACCTTTATTTTTTTTTTTTTAAATTATTTTGTATAACTAAATTTATATTTGTACAAGTAATTCATATTTTTCTTTTTGTTGTTTACATGTTTAATTTAATTTCTAAATTTTTTAGCTGTTTGTCAATTGTAGTATTATTTCTGAAAAATACTCATTTTATTTTTACTTGTTTACATAACACATTATTTTTATTTGTTTTATTGAAATACAAGTATAATATATATACTTAAGCTAGATGTAATTAAAGGAGATTTGAATCCAATCTTTCAAGTTCCCTATAGACATCCATGCTTGTTTGTAAACAACAAAAAATACTCCCATTACTTATTCTCATTTATTGCTTAGTATTTTCAGCATTGGTTCATTGACTCCCCCCAGTGTCTAAAAAATTCCCAGAGTACCTACTAAATGATTACCTACTTTAATATCATTAAATACAAAACTAATAGTTTGAGTTAACAATTTTATGATTTAAAGTAATTATAACTTTTACACAAATAGAAATATATATATATTCCCATTTAATTGGAAAAGAAGATACTCTGTTGCATAGGTTCATTTTATTTAGAAATTCTTAAGTTTCACTTAAAGAAATTTAATGAACAAAAGTTAAAGTTAAATATATAAGAGTTGCTATTATTTGAATTTAATTTGATATAACTTTTTATTTAAGGAACCAAAATGATACTAATGTACAATCTCATTCATTACAAATAATTCAAAACATGGCATTTTAAATAATCATATTGTTGATTTCTTAGAATTTGATAACAATGATTTCATGAAATGACTTGAATCATTTTTTTTCTGTTGATTTTGCTGTAACTCACATTATAAATTCTTATATCATGGGAAAAAATAGTTCCAACTTAAAGTGTTGTGTGTGTGTGTGGGAGGGGTAAGTATGTGAAGATAATGAAATGTATATTATTGATATGTAGGAAACTTATGTGACTTTTTGGTTTTATAATTTTTGGTTTAGAAATCAATAGTAAACTATTGGTTTATATGAACCTGTATAATGAGTTTATATAAATCTTAATTTCTGTTTCTTGTAAATTATCTGAAACTTTTTGTTTTTGAATATTTATTCAAAGCTCTACACTTGTATATATATATTTTAGGATTTTAACACAATGAACTTTAATGTACAAACAGTAATCCTAACAACAACTTAATTAATAATATTATTTGCAGCCACAGCCACAGATATTGTTATATTTAAAATTCTTTTGAAAATTAATATTTTTAAGGTGTGTGTGCAAAGAATTTTTTATATAAATTTTTTGTTTATATAGTTTATTATAGTATAGATTGAAAGCAAAATGTTAAGTAGTTCCATTTTACTATATTTTCATAAAAAATGCTGTAATTCTAAACAGAAAAATAGGTGCAACTTATATAAATGTTTTTGAAATATATTATTATTGATTTTATGCTATTACAAAATTTCTCATCAGAAATATTAATAAAACATGACTATTACAAGAATTTTTTAAATGTTTTTATTAAAGATACAATCTCTGTTGATTTGTTTGTAAATACTTTTATTTAAGTTAGAATAAAATTTTAAAATTGATGTTTAATATATTTATATTCAATATAATTTGTTCAAATTTAATACATTTGATATAAATCATTAGCAATGCAATATGATACTAAAATACTTTAGATAGGTTATCTAGTATCTTAAATACACAGCAGTGTGTGGATGGTCAAAACTATACTGTAAACAATTTGATTTAATACTTATGATTTTAATTTTAATCTTCAAAATATTTTAGCATCGCTTAAAACTGAAATTAAAACAAATCTTTGATTATATTCTTAATCCTAAAACTAATTAATAATAATAATAAAAAAAATTATTATAATCAAAACTTTTATTTATTTTTTTTTGCACTAAAAAATGTTTCTTTCACCACCCTTGGGGTTTTATATTAATTAAGTCAATCCCTATTATTTATGGGAAGGGTTGACTTAACTAATATCTGGACCCCTCCTTTTTTATTTCAAGTTAAATATAAAACCCCCAATTGTGATTGAAGAAACAATTTTTTTAAGTATATGCAAAGTTAATAAAAATGTTGATTATAAAACATTTTATATCTATTATTTTATATTACAATTACAATATTTATTATTTACATTATTAAATTACAAGTATCTTTTTTTAAAAACAACACATGCCTGGGCAGCTGAAGTACCTATCTTTAGCCAAAACATGATGTTCAGTCAGTATTTTTAGATGTTTTTTTGAGAAAAATATTTTCAATTAAAAAGTAATTAGAGATTCATTTTAATGCCAGTATTTATTACTTCCTTAATTATACATGCTAAATAATTTTATAGAAAATGTCTTATAACTTCAAAATGTCTTTTGAAAAAACAGTTTAAGCAAATAATAATAAAAAATCTATTGATGATTATTACTATTAGGTAATTGGCAATAATTAATTTGATTAATTTAAAATTCATCCTGCTGGCTAATCTTATTAATGATAATAATCTATATAACAACAGAAACAGGATATGAAGTAATTGTATTCATATTGCATAAATTATTGAATGCTTTAGTTAGGGGACAGATCAATTATTTATCTTTAAAATATATAAAAATACTTTCTGCATTAATATTAAAATTCTATTTTCTCTCACTGTACTTAGCTATATATGCTTGAATAATTAATTGTCTTTAGATAATAGTCCCAAACATATCTCCAATCTCTCTTCTAGCTATTGGCTTTATTAATGGGAACATTAATATATTATTCAAGTTAAAGACTTGAAAATTTCAAACATCCTATAATATAGGGTATATGAGTACAGACTTTCACATGACCCACCACTCTCCACTCTATCTAATAACACTGATACACTCCAGCACATATATGCTGAAAAGATAAATAATCACTAATTTTTGGTGATTATTTATCTTTTCAGCATATATGTGCTGGAGTGTATCAGTGTTATTAGATAGAGTGGAGAGTAGTGGGTCATGTGAAAGTCTGTGCTCATATACCCTATATTACATATATAGACACATGGTATATATTAAACCTGTGTTTCAATTAAACATCCTATAGTTTTGAATTCAATCCTGTCTATTTATCTAGTTATATAAGTCTGATATTAGTTCAGTAACTATATATTTGAGAGACTCAGTTGTATAACAATTATACAACATTTGTTCTTTTAATTAAAAATTGACAAATTTCAAAACAAAACAAATATTACTCTCCTATGTTACACTCAATATCATCTATATTAATAGCAGTAATCTGTTTTAAATACATTATACTTTTTGTTAAAAATTGAATAACGTTTTTTATTTTACATTATATTATTTGATTTTTTTTTTTTATAAATATGCAATATATATATATTTAAAAATTTTATTCACATATTTTAATTTGAATATTATAATATGATAAAAATTGTAGTTTATGACCTTCAATAATTGAAATCATTCATGTAGTAAATAATTTGATATTAACAGTTTTACAGTAATAAATTTAAATGCATTCATGTAGAACAGAATTTTAGATAGTACTTTATATACTAATAACTATGAAGTTTATTAATTTTATAAACATAATTTTTATTAATAGGTTAAATTATATAAGGGTTGGAAGTTTAAAAAACTGCATAATTGAGCACAAATTGATTTATAATCTATATTCATGCTTCTTATGACAATTGTTTATTTATTTTTTTACAAACTTATTCCAAGAAGTTAATATATAATAACAAATAAACTGTTCATTTTTGATAGTATGATTTATGGAGTGGCCAATTTTGAAAAACATTAACATTTTTTATTTGATAAGGAAATGTAATGTCTTTGAAACTTACATAATTCATTTAAAAATATATTATCAAAATTTTGTTTTTGAAATTGATTTTTAAGAAAGGATTTATTGCATTAGAGCAGTGGGTTTTTAAAATTATCTGTATGTGTATGTGTTTATAGACACATTTTTTGAATTTTGGACAATTTGCTATAAATCATGAAATAGATAAATTCATAAAAATTCTAGCCAAATTATTAATTATGTTCAAAATTTAAAAATTTATAAAATGCAAAATTATAAATTACTGGTGATACTACTAAAGTTTAATTTATCAGATAATCAGTTATTAAGAAAGCAGGTTAATTTTATAATTTTGTTAAATGTTTTGAAAGTTCTTAATGGAGATATGTATTTTACTTTAGATATCTTATTTTTAAAAGCTAAAGTGATTTTTTATTTTGAGGAAAATGAAACATTGACATTAAAATGATTAATTACTTTTAAAAATGCTAAAAATTTAAACTGTAGAGGCAAATTTTTTGTAAAGTCTCCATTCCCTGTTCCCATCTAATAATATTTTCAAAAGATCATAAAGTGTTTCCTCCTGAATTATTTTTTTAGAATTGGATTGAAAATTAGTTTTAGGGATTGGGGTAGCATTTACTCTAAGATGAACTGAAATTGATGAACATTTTCATCTTTCATGTAAAAATTCTTGGCTTTGTGGATTATCTTTGCTATTATGTATAATGCATGTATAAATATCATGTATGAAGATGATGTCCCGCATGGTTTAATGAAATGGTATAGTGTTAGATTATGGAGTTTTGATTATTTTTTTTATGTAAATGCCTGTACATTTATATGATACTATACATATATATGATACTATACATATAATGTATGTAGATGGTCAACATTAGTATGAGACTTACATAAACAAATACACATTTACACATGTACAATAAGACTATCATATCTGTGATATTTGCCTCCAAGATTTTTAGAAAATAATGTAAATTCCTGAATAATAATGTATTCTATATATATAAGTAATAAAACATTTTGTGCATGCATCTAAACTGTTTTAATTTTAAAATTATGTATATTGAAATGAACAAAAATTATGTATTAAAAAAGTAGAACTTTATGTAATAACACATAGTTATTACTGTGCATATTTATATATTTCACTTGAGAATGCTCTGTGAAATTCTAAAAATTCAATGAGATTAATAAACATGTCCTTCATCTTGTTAGATGTGATATTATAGAGTTCACTTTTATAAAATCACATTATTATTGGACTTTATAAAATGAATGAACAATAGATTTCCTAAAAAAAACATAGTAAATTTGAGCATGATTTTCATGTGAGAAACATTTCTTATTTACATTATAAAGATTATCTCAAAGCCATTCTAAAGAAGTGTAATATTGGTGGTTTTGATTGGTTAGTTATAGATGAAGATAAAATGTACTAGAAGTATACTTAAATATGATGTTGAAGTCCTTCACAAAGAAATATTTGCTATAGAAGATATTAAATATAGCATCACAAAATAAATACATGGGCATATTTGTTGATCATAAATTAATTTGTATAATTATTGCAAAATTTATCTCTAATGTATTATTATTAATATTATTATTTCTCTTTGTTTTTCTTTCTTGGATATGGAATGGCCATTTCCATTTGCAAGTGGCTCCTGCTAATATATAGATGTATGTGTTTATTTAGTAATGATATAAATATTTAAAAATTACACATACAAATTAAGCTATAAACAAAATTGATTAATAAAAAAAAATAAAATGCTGTATTTAATCATTAAGAAAAAACAAAAAAATACTAAACCTTTTTCTTATTATTGATAAAAAGGAAATAATATAATATTTAAATATTATATTGTTATCTTAAGACCACATATTTCTTGTCCAGAGACTACAAAATCATTTTCAATTGATCGCAGTAGTGCATAGCATTTTCATTGTGATCTAGAAAATCACAATTTTTAAAATTTTTGTTTATTGTTATGGATATTATTTGGATAACAGTTGGTTGAATTGGCATATTTGAGACATGAAGTTATAACGTCCCAGAAACATAGAGGTAAAGTATATTTTTACAATTTAATGGACTAAATATTTGAGCAAGGAAGAAGAAATCCACATATTTTATTTTTAGGAAATTAAAGACAATTTAGTGTTGTTTTTTTATATATGTCAAAGCGTTGACTGGGAATGGCCAGCTGCCTGGAAGGCAACCATGCTAAACTTGTGAGCCGGTAACACAAAGTTGACAGACTTTTGACAAATTTAAAGAACACTTGGAAAATCATGCAGTGGACTAATTAAGAATAATAGTGAATATATTTAGAACTTTTTTAAATAATTTTTTTTGTTTTTATTTTTTTTCTTTTTTTCTTTTTTTTAAATCTAAAAAATATTAACTTGTAGTGTACTACATATATATTTATAGTATATAGTGCACCTTGTATATATTTATAATGTATAGAAGTTAAAATGTAAATATGTTGTTACATCAATAACAAATATATTTAAATAATATTTTGCAATAATATATTTATTGAATTATTGATATGTTGATGAGCAGATAAATTCTAATTGTTTATTTTCTCAGTATATTAAATATTGGTTATGTCTTGTAAATAAAAGGTTATGCTTTATTGCTAATTATTAATGTACTTATAGCCAATAGATGAAAATAATAGAAAGTGACTATATTAAAATAAGAATAAAAAAACTATTTATGCATAAGAAATTGAATATTTATTCAGAGAAATTAAAAAGAAAAAGCCAATTATAAGAAAATATTTTCAAAATAATGATTCCCAATAGACATTTTGTTTCTATAAATTAACTGCTAGTTATATAGCAGATGTAAAACATTTTAAAATCAGATCTGCTTTACATAGTTCAATATTTACTTATACAAGTAAATAAAATACAAGATAATAAAATCATATTGAAATCAAAAAATTAAATATTTATTTAATGAAATAAATAACATACACTTGATAAATAAGTTTTGCTGACATTTTATATTGAATCTTTATGGTTGTTATATTCTGTTTGGCCAAAATATTTGTGCATTATTTTTATTTATTAATATATCATTCAATTGCACGTTTTTTATCCCTTATAAACATTTACATATAAATAAATCATAGAAGTTATTAATAAGTGATTTTATAGTTTGAGTTTTATAACAACTCATTTTATGAATAATTTTTTTATGAGATGCCATTTTTATTTATTTTAACTTTTTTGCTTCTTATTTTAATCCCAAAATACTTTTATAAATTGCTGTGTAATGTTTTCAAAAGATGGAATCATCATGTTATAAACATTATTAATAAATAAAATCTTTTTCATATTATTGTTGTCAAATTTTGATATTCTTCAGAATTTGACAGTACCCTCATTATATGTCAAAATATATTAAAACTATTATAGAATTAAAAAATTTTTTTTATAATTCACAAATATAATTCAAATAGCAACTTATAAACATTAAATCTTTCTATAACTTTTTAATATCTTGTTTATTATTTTAATTGACTTGAATACTAATGAGTATATACAACTGAAAGAATACCGATAAATCTGTATATTTTAAGTCATCATTTTCATCTTTTTAAAAATAAAATAGATTTATTATCATTCTTCCATATATCTGTATTTTATTTTTTATTATTTAGACATTGATGTATAGCCTTAGTCATAATTTCTCTACATTTTCAGTTGCTTTTTTTAATGTATCTATAATGATTTCACCACTCCTGAAATATTTTCATTTGTTATAGATTCAGTTGCATGTCTTACCTTCTTATTTAAAACATGGAGCATTAAAAATGATATTACCATCATTGTGCAGACTATTTTTTTATTCTTTTATTAATAATATATATATATATAATTTTCTCATTCTTGATTTTATTTTCATTTTAATAAGAATGCATTTTTTTTTTTTATTGCTGATATAATTTTTTTTATATATCATTTTATATTTTTCATTTTAATTATTTCTTGTTCCTTCATAATTATGTTTTTTTTTATATCATCAATAATTTTTTCAATATTTATTTTCTGATATTTAGGTCTTCTAAATAGTCCCTATTTAATTGTTTTGTATTTCTTATTTTCTGCATATAATATCTTCTTTATTTTTTTTTGCTTCTGTTATTATTGCAGTTATTCTTAGACTAATATCTGTTATTATTTTTTTTATTGATTTGTTCAAATGTATACAGTGAGGTTTGTAATAAACAAGATAACCAAACTACAAGAAATACTTTTTCTCACTAAATAAAGATTTATACAATGAAGACATACTTGCAATATTAATTTGATTACTTGTTTATTTGTATCTTTGGCACATAAAATATATTGTATTTTTTTTTTAATTTATTCTGCTATACATATATAATAATTTTAATCATAGTTCTAAAAATTAGAGATAGAAAACTGATTAATGTTGTTCTGAAGGAAAAAAATCGAAACAACAAACTCTATAAAACTGTCAATGAAGACAAGTGTTATAACAAATGCCATTGGCTGATGCAGGATGTATGTGTGCAAGACACTTCATAGATTTTGAAAAATAGAATTAGAAAGAAATAATTTCCAAATGAAGTATAAGTTGGTTAATTTTTAAAAGATCAACTTTAATTGTCAATATACACTATGAACATAGCATTAAGAAAAAAAAAATTCTAAGTAAGAAGTGGAAATAAATGATGTTTAATAGCACAGGTTTGTTTAGTTTTCACTGTGAGGGATAAGAAAAATAAGTTCCAAGCAAGGAAGTAGAAGTGAAGTAAATTTAAATTTTAATGGTGTAAGTTTGCATATAATTTTAAAAGATCAACTTTTCTTTTAAATATGAGTCAAAAACAAGAGTTAGAATTTAACATCAAGAAAAAAATAATTTCCAAATAAGCCAACCTAGTGTAACTATACATAATGTATGGAAATCACTACTCACCTTTACTCTCAGGAAAAAGTGGAGAAATCAAGAGGAACCTCATAGATAAGTATATGAAATAACTACAGATTGTTACATTTAGCAGAATGGCTCAGTTGGTTAGAGCGCTACCTTAAAATTCAAAACTCAGGAATCTAAGGACCCGATTCGAATCCATGTTAGTACTGTCACTGATCAGGCCAGCAACACCTGGAGAAGAGGGGAGACTAATATCTATCGAAACATTGTGCATATACTAACCTGTTTGATGTGCTATTACAAACAGTTAAATGTATTTGGAATGTTTAAATAAAGTTAAAATTTTCTAAAGACATTCAATACATATATTAGATGATGGAAATAGTCCAATATAAAAACACAACTAGAACACCATCATCACAAACCTTCAGGAAAACACTAAAAGATATGAATTTTTGATTATGATATCCAAATTGATAAGTTTATGCAAGAACAAATCTACAAAATAAGGCTATATTTATTTTATTTTTCATTTATTGCATTAATAAATTATTTTATTATTTATTAATCTCTTTGATTGTCATTTTATATATATTCTGAAAACAAGTATTGTTATAATATCTTTTTTTTTTTTTTATGGTTGCTAATAAGAAAATATAGGCCACACCTATGATTCTGAGAAAGAACCCTCTTCTGCCAGTTGAGTGAAGTGTTTGGATATTATGGTGATAGAAACAATTGCTAAATAATATTATTATTATAAATAAGTTTAAGTAAATATTCACATTTAAGAAGATTTTCAATTTAGTGTTTCAGTAATTAAAAACACAAAATAAATAAAGTACAATAAAGCAATTTTGATGGTAAAAGTCATAATTATTCTTTTGAATTAATTCTATTTTATTCATAGGATTCACACAAATGTTTCTATATTTGTCACATATTATTGGTGAAGATTTAAGCCTGAAATAATAAAGTAATACCAATACACATTACACCAATAAAGAAATGATAAGTACCAATATAACTGGCTGAGTACTCAGTAGTACTGTTAAATCATTGTTTGCACTCTGGTTATACCGTTACAATATATATAATCAAATTGCAATAGACATATCTCATTTTTTCTTTTAATTTAGGCTAAAAAATATTCCATGAGAACAATCAAAACATATCTATATTGTAATAGAATTAATCATAAAATTTAAAAATGTTGTTTCTAGAGTATATTTTTTATTTATAATTATAGTCTGTATTTGATTTGTTTTGGTTTTCATATTTTTTTAATATTATATGTATATATTTTTTAAAAAACTGAAAATAGATTAATGATTATAAGATATATATTATTTTTTTTTTTTTTTTTAAAAAATGTACAGAGATGGCAGCGACGTTGGTTTGTTTTATATGATGATGGAGAATTTACTTTTTGCGTGGATGATCATGTAAGTTTTTTGGTGTTTTATTCACTTAACTTAAATTTTTTTTCTTCTCAAAATACAATATGTCAATTTATGTAGTGTAAAACAATAAGTTTTTAAGCTGATAGAAAACAATATCAAAATGGCAATAGATGACATATCCAATCGATTTTATTAATTATCTTTTGACACCATTATATCTACTAGATAATATTAATTCTGCTTATTTTTTTTTTATATTAATAATAAAGTCATTTTTAAACCGAAATTTATCAAGAAAATTTTTCAAAGACCATAAGATTTTATGAGCTGATTAAAATGTAATCAGAAAGTATAAGTTTCCATTACTGATGGTTGGAAAGGACTTGAAAACAAGTGTGATAATTAACATAATTTGAAAGTTGATTTTTATTATATAAATAAATTGTATATTATTATTTTTTAAAAATTCTACTTCAATTACTTTTTTATTTTAAAAAGTTAATTTTTTATATGTATCGTAGGATAGATTTTTAAAAATTGAATTGCCAAACAAATTTTTGTAAATAGCTGAGATCATCTTAACAGTGAATGTGATCAAATAGATAAAAATACAGTTAGATAAAAGTAAAACAGTGTTGACATTTTATGTAAAGATTTTTATAAATATATAGTTGTTTATATATACATTACCCATAATGGTACTGTGGTATTAGAGCTGCAACATGAAGAATTATAATCGTTTAATCATTAAATTAATTAGGTTATTAAATCAAAAACATATTTTAAAATCTACATTTAAAAAAAAAAACAATTTAACAAAAAAATTACTAAAAGCATTAATGTGAAGAATAGTTAAAATGCGTGTTTAAATCAAATTGAGTGTGTGTTTGCACCTGCATTTATATATATAATATATGCAGGATTCGACCTCAGACTTTCACACGACCTACAACTCTCAGTGCCATCTTATATTGCTGACTCACCTGGTCACACACATGTTGAAAAGATAAATAATCACCATTATGTGTATTTTGTGCTAAACCAGCACTCATTAAAGTATGAAGATTGGTTATCTTAATATAAAGCTGAGTACTAATTGTATATATGTGTGGAGATGGTAATCTGAACCAACTGATGAGTGCTGGTTTAGCACGAAATACGTATATTGGTGATTATTTATCTTTTCAACATGTGTGTGATCAGGTGAGTCAGCAATATATGATGGCACTGAGAGTTGTAGGTCGTGTGAAAGTCTGAGTTCGAATCCCGCATATATTACATATATAAATGCAGGTGTAAGCCTGTACAATGTATTAAAATAGATTATGCAGAATATGCACATGTAAACACACACTCAATTTGATTTAAACACGCATTTTAACTATTCTTCACATTAATGCTTTTCATAATTTTTTTTGTTAAATTGTTTTTTTTTTTTTAATGTAAATTTTAAAATATGTTTTTGATTTAATAACCTAATTAATTTAATGATTAAATGATTATAATTCTTCATGTGCAGCTTTAATACCACAGTAACCAGATAATTTATAAAAGTATAACTCTCCGAAATTTTATTTTAGATGAAAAAAATAGCATTCTTTTTTATATTCATAATTTTTGAGCAATATTTTAACTTTAAACTATAAAAATGAAGTTTAGGAAAAAAAAATTGTGATCATAAACATTTTCTAATTAGATAATCATAAGATTACTAGTGAAAATATATTGTTCAAATAATATACATCTTGATCAAAAATAATCACTTATGCTTATTGAAGTATATCTTATAATATTATTATAAATAAGAGCATTTAAGTGTCTCTATTATATAATTGTAAAAATAAAATATAAAATATTATTTAAAATAGTTAAATTTTGAATTATAGACTATGACAATATTAAGTTCACCAAGTTATTCCAAGCTCTTAAATATCCACTAACAATAAATCAGAATAGATTTGAGTGGTATTTATATTAATGAGATTTTATTTGCTTTTTGAAAAACATACGAGTATTAAATGTTCTGGATAGTCAATGCTATTGTGATAGTGTACAATTTACAATTTGGTTATATATATATAGCATTTTACATTTATTTCACAAGAAGCTAGTAAAGGGCATTTAATGTTGTCATTTATAATAATAGTTAAATTTTAGCTCTATAATGAATTTATCAGATAACTCTTCCATGTTTATGCATTTTAAATTTAATTGGTGAGATTTATATTTAATTTTCTAAATTGTTTAAAATGTATTTGTGTATATGTTTTTAATTGTGTAAATGGCAACACACTAAGATAATTGTGATTTTCATAAAGTAAATAGCAGTTTTTTTAATAAGTATATATATTAATGGCATAAAAAATTGAATTGACTATAATTCTCAACCTTTTATGCATGTATCTTGATTATAAAAATGATCATATTTGATAATTGGATGCATTTCATCTTTTACAGTTTATAATAAGGCAAAATATAATCATTTTAATATAAATAAGACTTAAGCCTATTTTGAATTGTAGTTAGTCATGTTTAATGATTTTATGTGTCATAATTTAGAATTTGTAATGACTTATTTATTTATATGTTTTTAATCTGAATACTCTTCTTTCCAAACACAAGATAAAGTCTTTTGAAAAGATAGAATGAACCACTATCTTTTTAACCTAAGTGCATATGTATAGGCAAATTGTAAGCATTTAGAAATGAGAGCATTTGCAAAATTTTTACAATTTACTATAAGTCATTATTAGATGATATGTTAAACATGTATAATGAGTTATTTATTTATATAGTGCTATGTTTTAGAATTTGCTATTATATGTAATATCTTATTTAATAGAAGGTTTTAAAGTGTTCCCATCCATAATAACTTTATGCAATCATATCAGAAGAGGTCAGTATGCTTCTGTTATAAATATGTTTATTTAGAAATGTTTTTGTTACTTTTTAAAGATTTTATTAAATTGTGCCTTCGTGAAAGTTAATTAATCAGAAATCTGTGTTGAAAACTATTAGCATTATAATTTAATATTGCTTACATGTGAATATAATTAAATAGATGACTAACTGTACATTAGACTACTTTTTGTTTGATTTACACATTTTGACCACCTTTTTTAATAACAAGAGCAAAGGTCAAAATTTAAAATAGAAACTTTAAATACGAACAAGATATTTTTAAAAAATATTTAATTAATATTAATCTTATTTAATGTTTTTAATATTTTAATTATTGAAGTCATTTACTTAAATATTTTGCTATCAAAAGAAATATGAAGAGTTTTGGTTTTTAATCAATCATTTGCCAATTTTATTTTTAAAAGAACTACATACAATTTTAAAAAATGTGTTTCAGATACTTCATAATATTATTGAACTTTTTATGTATATTCAGCAATATCATGAAAACTACTAATCAAAAACAAATATAAAACACAATAATATTTTTTAAAAATGTGTAAAGTATGTTGAATTATTATTATTAGTAGTAGTAGTATTTAGTACATCTATCTAAAAATCAAGAAAAAATAGTGAAGTTTTAGATGAATAATATGTTATTAGAAATGAAAAGGAAGATGTTAGTAATGGTGACCTCCATCTTCATTCAAGATCAGTATATGAGCTTTGATTTTGTCAATACTTATTTAAATGAGAGTGCTTACAGATATCCTTTGTTCTGTTGGGGCTAATTCTTGTGAAAGAAATTGTTGCATAAAATGTTCCTTAGTGAATCACAAAAGAAAGTCAGAAGAGAACGACATGAGATAGAGCTATTTTGTTTTTATTTTAGATTAGAAATGATCATTATGGATAATGATTTTTTTTGTCAGCAAATAAATTATAAACATGATCACATGACTGAATCTTATAATTATAAAAGTGGATGTACCTAGTTTGCATGATGATAGTGTTTATGGGAATTGAAAAAAAAAAAAAATGAGGACAGAAAAAAAAAATTGCAGGAGATTATGGATTAGACTTAAGAAACATACAAATACAAAGATGTACTTTTGTAAAGAAAATAATTTGTTGAAAAATAATATTTCATTTAAAAATCTTACAAGAATTTACAATGGAAAGTTCCAAGAGTTGTAAGTTTTGATTCAAAATTGATTTAGAAACAGTAATATAGATCCTGATCTGATTTAGTTTTTCATAATTCAGTATTTATTGAAGTTATATTTGAAAAGAATGAAGAATAGAGACAATAACAAAACTTTTAATTATGTTAGATAAGAAAAAGAGTGTCGATAATTAAATTCCAATAGGAAGTAGAAATTAAAGGAAAATGAAAAAAAAAAGTTATAAAATGGTCAAAACAAATCTTGAGTTAGAATTAAAAATTGACTGAAGAAGAAAATATATTAAATTAAAGATATGTACCAACGCATTATAACTGAGAAGATATATAGATAGAGCTAGATGTTATTGATTGGAAGGAAGATATAAGGTGTTAGAGAAACTGCGAAGAAATGTTAGATATAATTTAATGCTTGGGAAAATAGTTTAGTGTGAAAAATAAATTAGTAGGAACAAATTAATTTACTGAATTACTGAATAGTTATTTGCTAATAGATAATGAAGATGTATTGAAAAGATGTAGTGAATATTTAAATGACTTAAATGATATGAATATTCAACTTTCATATATGTTAATTAGTGAAGAAATTGAAATAGTTTAGATTGAAATAAATTGTGCAATGTAGGGTCAAACTGTAAAAACTATGGTTGAGATTTAAAATGCAAATTGAGAGGCAATGTCATTCTCCAATTTAATTACTGAAGCCTATGGGTAAAATGGTTTAAAAAGAATTAGTTTACATTTATAATTCTAATGAATGACTAGTAGATTTCTTTTCAACTGATAAGATTCCATTGAACTAATGTCTCAATCATCATAAAATATAAGAATTCCAAATGATTTTTTCATTTTACATTCACCTAAGGCATATTGAAATTATTTTATAGATGATTTTTTAATTATAAGTGCTAATTTTTTTTTAATTCAGCTATTATTCTCAACAATCACCCTTCAATAAATATGTAAATGATTATTAATCATTCTTTATTAGATTAGAAATTATTAATAAAATTTGAATATAGCTACAATATTATTTGCACAATCTGTCTGAAGAGACTTGGTTAGTTAAAATACATTTTAATTGCTATTGATACAGCCTTTTCTATATCTGCAACAGTATTTGTAATTTAAGAATGAATTTACTTTTTATCAAAATTAAATGACTATTAAAAGTATAGCCTTTGTTTAGCTTGCAAATTTATTTTTGGTCATAAAAAATATAATACATACATAACTTTGAAAATAGCTTTGTTCTTGTGTAAATAGATTTATTATTTTTGTAAATTTGGCATCTCTTATAGTTGAATATATTAAATCAGAAAAATTATATTAAATACTTGGCTCTATCAAAGATTGAATAGAAGAAATATATATTTAAACTTAGGAGGATTTCACTTAAAATTATTAACATCTGTATTTTAATTGTAGATTATTCAAGTATAATTTTAGTAAGAAAGAAATTCAAAACAAATATAACTAAACTGTTTATTGTATAATCACAAAAACTAGATGCACTATTTAAAAAAAAAAAAAACATTGTAGACAACAACTTCTTTTCTAAGATTGAATATAAAAAAAGAGTTCATAATGCTTAGAATGAATATTGCATAAAATCAAAAGAAAGAAATCTTGAAATATGATTATAATTCACAACTGAAAGGGTAAAGCATCAGAAGTTGAAATCATTCAAAGTTGAAGCATGCCTTTATCTTTTTTTGTGAACATTTTATATTTAAAAATCATAGTGGGAAGACAGGATATGTAGTTTGCATTTGTGAGAATTATTACAAGAAGTTAGGTTAATATTTGTTTTAATGATTTTGGAAGAACAGTGAAAATAGTAAACTAGTTAATTTTGTTAAGTATTTTGAAAAGATCTAGATTGAAAGGATGCAAGTCTATTAGAGAATTTTTATATGATGCCTATCTAGATAATAAACCGACATTTAATTATATTCTGGCCAATTATAAAGCTGTTATTAATGTATTTTTTTAAAAAAAAGATATCTTTATTTGAAAATTTAATATAAAATACACAATCATTAATTTGAATTTTATAATGTTCATAGATTATTCAGAATTTCACAATTAAATACATTTAATATCTTATTTCACATTGAACTTAGTAGAGATCACTTAGTTCTGTATTTAAATTTCAGTCTTTTTAAAGATATAATGAATAAAAATATGCATATTTGTGAATGAACTTATTCATTATTTAAAATAGCAACACACTGTGTATTTGATTTGACATTTTTATATAAAATAAACTGCACTTTTTGTTCATATAAAATTGGTTAAATTTTTTATCTGATTAGAATATATTCTTGTGCTTATTGACTAAAAGTGTTTCACTTTGAATAATTATATGTATTGCATTTTTTTATATTTTCACATAAAGTAAATAAAATTTGTAGTATGTGAAATATAATTTCCGTAATGTCTAAAAGCTTGACATATCTAATGAAGGAAGTTTTTGGAACCTAATATTATCATAATTTATAATTAAAAAAAGGGTATTATATAACTTCTTGCAATCTCTCATAATCAGTTGATAAATTCTAAATAAATTGAAATAATAGGCAACTCGTTGATATATAATTTAATTTAATATCATCTCAAGATGCCATTTTTAAAATTTATCATGTGGCAAAGAATGTTCAGTACTGATCTAATTGGCTATCTACATTTGAATTTTCTTTTAAATTGAGCCTTTAAGCACTGGATGACTAATCGAGAAATTGTAGATTTCTTTGCAAAAGGAATGATTTATCCTAATGATAATACTACTATGACTAAATTTATAAATTCGTTGTGTAATCTAAAATCTTTTAATATTAGTTTTCACTGACAGATGTAATTTTTTTTTTGGCCAATGTTTATTTTTTAAAAATTCAATGTGAATTAATTTTTTAAAAAAAGTCAAAGATGAAAAAAAGGAAACATTTTTTGCATTACAAGAAATGTTTTTTTTTTTTAACTTGTTAGAAATTACACCTGGGTCTCTTTTTACGCGGACTTATTTAACACGATTTTGAAGTTACGCGATTCGTCATTTACCGGAAGTCGAAGTCCGATAATGCGCTATTACTTTAAATAATAAATTTTGCGCATTTACGTTATATTGAAAGTAATAGCTCATTATTGGAATTCAACTTTCATTTAGTAATTTCAATATTTTCAGTGCTTTATAATAGTAAGATTTTATGCAATAATGAAATTAAAATCATAATTTCCACATTTTATGTATACACACATTAAATTTTACAAGATTATAATGTAAATTTGTTCAAACATTGTGCGTGTTAATTTTGCATTTTAAATCACATTCTGTTTTTGCTTTTTAAAAAAGAACGTAATGAATTATTAATCATTTAGTGTCCACAAGTTTATTTTTAAAAGGTCAGTAATAGCAGTGGGCACAATTAAAAATTAAAATCTGATTTTTAATTGTAATTAACAATTAAAAATTACTTACGGGCGACTTGAAATTAATGTGATGTAAAACGAAATTTGATTTTTAAACGGAATTGAAAATTAAAGACAAAAATAAGAATTTAATTTTTAGTTGTTAGTTTTAATTAAATTTTTCCCAGCAGTGGTGAATAAATGTCTTTTTATTATCATAAGTCTAAGTTCATAAACAATTAATAAAATCATCGTCGTCATCAACAGAAAACTATTAACACAACATGAGAGTGAACTTGGTGCTAGTTGTATTTCCTCTTGTGAGGATAATTGCTGAGATATTCTTGACTTCATTTAAGGAGAAGCCAAATACATCACATCACATCACATGAGAATCTGATTTTTTACTAGTTTGCAAACGAATGTCTTTTTGGGCAAATAGCGATAATAATTAAAACGTGTATAAAAAAATTTAAATTACTGTACTGTAAATTATGCATAAAAATATATTATTTTGAATAAAATTAAAATATTATAGTTAAAAAAAGTTTGTCTTGTATCATTTTTTTTCAAATTTGAAATTTTTTATTAGTCATATTTTATTTCCTTATTTTTTTTTTTTGCACGAATTTTAAAGTAATTTTACGCTTGTGCTTTGCCTTTACATGAATTTTGAAAAATCACAGACCGCATCCCCCCCTTTTCAATGTAAGTTACGTCTATTTTTGCGCGATTTCGTTTGCGCGTGTTTTCTGAGGAACCTATCTATTGCGTAAAACGAGACCCAGGTGTAGTTTCAAAATAAACTGTTGATTTAAAATATTTCTGGAAATAATAGTCTTGGTTTTCAATTAAATGGTTGTATTATTTTTAGTTTTTAATTTAAAAAAAAATTTAATCAATAAAAAAAGTTTTATATTAAGCTTTTTTTTTTTAGTCGTTTCATACAACCAGTTTAATTTTATTTGGAGTGTTTAATTTGATTTGTATTGAATGTAGCTGGATCAAAGTCCACGAAGCAATTATTCTTCCTGCTCCCCCCCTTTCTCCTCACTTTTTAAAAAGCCAGTAAGAAAGAAGAAATTTACAAATTTTTGAAGATAAAATAATAAAAATTCCAAAATTAATCTGCCAATTATAAATCAAAAGAAGAACTTTGAAATTCTAAAGCAATCAATTTTGTAAGTCAATATTAGGTATATGGTGAGAAATCCAAAGAAACCTTGAAAACTTATATTTGATCTTTTTTTCAGAAATTGAAAAAACAAATATTACTAAAAGTTTATCACAAAAAAGAAACCCGTATCAATGAAAATTAATAGTAACAGGTTTTAGATTGCACAGTGAATTTATAAATTAAGTCATAGATACAGAGGCAATATTCTCCATACAGTATCGCCACTCAGTGGAAACCAGAGTAATCAATGGATGCAGGAAGGTTTGTGCATAAAAGCTCTATCTAGTGCATACTCATCCAATATACCCAGACTAGTTTCTAGCTTATAATTTCATCAGTGAGGCGCCTTGGATCTGAGAGCACTGCACCTAGATCTTAGAATCTAATGCAACCCTCCAGCAAGCATCTTATATTTTTTTTTTAGCTAACTATAAAGCTTTTGAGTGCAAAAAGAAAATACAATGTTTTCAAGCTAAGATCATTAGCTTGTATAGTTGTATAAATCTGAACTCAGTTCAGCATCAATATTTTTTGGTGTCTTTGGTTTTTTAATAACCAGTAACCATAATCCTATTGGGCAGGGTTAGTATAAACCATCAAACATCACATGATCACCATTCTTTATGTTTACAGAAAGTGTTTTTTACAGAGGCAAAACTTTCCATACAGTAGAAACTAGTCTGGGGATATTGGATGAGTAGGCACTAGATAGGGATTTTATGCACAATCTTTCCTGCATCCATTGATTATGCTGGCTTGCACTGAGTGGCTACTGCACGGAGAGTTTTGCCTCTATAAAAAAACAGCTTGTGTAAGCATAAAGAATGGTGAGTATGTGATGTTTGCTTTCCCCTTAAGTTGAGCAATCCCAAAAAGAATTGAGATATTATTATTACTACGATAAATCACCATTTTTCTAAAAAAATATTCAAAATGATCAATTAGTCATTCCAAAAAGTCTTTCATGACATTAGAGAATGTTAAAGCAGTGTTTAAAGAATTAATAAAAGATAAATAGATAGTCAGTTAAATTGATACTGAATGGGTATTTTTCTTTAATATATTTCACTTTGAGCTTGCTAGAGAGCATTTTAATGAATGCTCTTACTCATATGCAGATATTTTAATTAAAATTGAGCTGAAACATATTGCTAAAATGAAAGTTTTTCTTATTTATTTTATGCTATATTTAGCATTAAGAAAAATGTGATTATTCTATGTAAAAATGAGAATACATTAGATAAAATCATAATAAAAGATGAAAAATAAAAGAATGGCACAATTTAATGTTTTGTAATATTTGAAAAATAATGCAAAGAATAGAATGACTTAAATAAGATGATCTGAAGTGATAAGTGAAATTACAATTTAGCTGTGACTTATTATAATGTAGCAGATTATTAAAATGTCAGGTGTATACAGAATATTTAAAAAAGATGTATCTGACTTGAAGTTGCTTTATTTCTGCAAACTCAAACTAATCATGAATGAAATTCTTATTATTTAAAAGAATGGATCACAGATTCAAGGATTACCACTAGGATTCTTTCCCAGAACACATATTGCATCTAGCCTTGATTCTTTTGTAAGATGGTGAGCCAAAACTCAAGGCATTTTTGTATTCTACATTTTAGCAAGACTGAATCTGTAATTATGATGCAGTGTGCAGTATTTTTGATATTGATCTCCTAATGCCAAAAAGCATTTATCATTGTTTTTGACAAGTTGAGAATAGCGACTATTTATATAAAGTGAAGAATACAATTAAACCTTCAAAAGAAAATGTGAGAAGAATTCAAGAGAGTTTTAATTTATTACCGCGAAGTTCAATTATGATGCCAGCTTAGATTTTGTGATCTCTTATATAATTGTCTGGCTTGTGCAAGGTAATGTTTAATTATGAGGCCATACTGGATTGCAATTGATACAGACTTTTCACACAGATGATAAAGTAAAGTGGATAGATTTTAATAATGCAGTAATACAATACATGGAAGACTACAGATTCTTACCTCATTTGACTTTTATTGTTGAAACAATGTCTCATTTGAGCTGTAAAGTTAACTGGCACAATATAAACATAAAAGGATTATGGAATTCACATGAACTATAGAGAATGAGTGGAAATGCACAAAAATGAACGTTTTGTCTCATTTCTCAATAAACAACAACAACAAAAAAAAGAAATGATTTATGTCTTTTGCTTTCTGACAAAACATAGTTACAAGGCAAACACATTTCAAAATGCTATAGAACTAAATCTTTTCACAATTTAAGAGATGATTCCAATGAGTTCATTTTTCAGCAAGACAGAGCATCGCCACATTGGCATTTGAAGATTCAACATTTTTAAATGATGCACTACCTTAAATATTGGATATGACACACAAGTCAAGACTTGATGTTTTACTCTTGTCCCCCCCCCCCCAATCCTCAGACATTAAACTCTGCAATTTTTTCTTGAGGTGATACGTTAAAGACCATGTTTTTGTTTATTAATGACTAATCTGAATGACTTCGAAAACAGAATCTTGACAGCAATGGCTTTAGTGGAACAAAACACTTTGAAAGGCATTTGATTTAAATTCAAATATTGTCTTGATATTATCCATATAGAGATGGACACATGTAAAGCATTTATAAAATGTTAATAAAATTTGATAACTCCTTTAAATGTTTGTAACTTTTTGTGTATTTGTAACATGTTGCCATTGTGAACAATATTGCTTTGAAATCAGTCAGTCATTTTGAAACATTCTTTATAATTATCGATTAAATATATAACAAGAGTGTACATTAATTAATAAATTACAAAAAGCTCCATTTTTATTGAGTTGCTAAAGTTGCTTTAATTTTAAATAGAGAACTTAATAACTTTGGCAGGATGGCTCAGTTGGTTAAAACATTACTTTAAAATTCAATAATCAAGAATCTAAGGACCCAGGTTCGAATCCCATGCTAGTACTGTCACTGGTCATGCCAGCAACACCTGAAGAAGGGGGGAGAACAATACCTCTCAAAATGTTGTGCATATACTAACCTGTTTGTTGTGATATTACTAACAGTTGGTGCATATACTAACTTGTTTGCTGTGATATTACTAACAGTTGGTGCATATACTAATCTGTTTGCTGTGATATTACTAACAGTTGAATGTATTTGGAATATTTAAATAAAATTAAATTGTTCTAAAGACATTCAACACACATATTAGATGATGGAAATGGCCCAATATAAAAATACAACTTAATAACTAGTTTATATTTTGATATCTTCTGATTTTTGTCATTGTTAAAGTATATTTATGTAAATTTTTTTGTCTAAGAATTTTTATGTTTAATTATTTTTTTTGTTTTTGCTGAGAAAATGAAATAATGACTTTATTATTAGTAATAACCTATAAATCATTATTTTAATTTATCATTTAAAATAATTTCTACTATTTATTTTATTTAAAAAAACTGCATATATATATATATTTCTCCCAAGTTTGTGAAAGATATTATTTTTTTAGGTTTACTAAGTAAGCCCAGATTTAAAATTTGCTACTTTTTAAGAATGGCCTTAACATGTCTATACCAATTAAATTCATTTTGATATCTTTTATTCTTAACTGATTAAATCGATTTTTTTTTGACTAGTGTTTTAAAATCCTATTGATTAATTAAAACTTTTTTAATCTAAAATAATATAGTTGAAAAATTTCCAGAATTAAGGAAAGTTTAAATAATAGTTTTGCGATTTTTTTTAAATAACCGAAACACACAGGCTTATTATATACCTGTGTCTAATTTTACCCTCTATTTAGTTTTATGCAGCACTTACATTTGTTTAGAACTTCAATATATTTATGCATGTGACATTAAAATATGTAGAGTCCTAATAAACATATGTGCATATATATATGTCTTTTTACTTGCAAACAAGGATTTATATATCTTATTTTTTGCAATGTATTTTTTTTTTTTTTTAATGCATGTGAAAGAAAATATTTTTAAATAATTATAAATTATTGCCAATAGATGTCGGGTCTGATTTGAAAATGCAAGAGGAAATGAAACATTCCTTCTCTTTTCGGTTTTTTATTCATTAGTGATAAATATATCTTTTTAACAATTTTCTCACTCTTATATATTATATATGTTCATCTAGGTTGGAATAATATGTTGCTATATTATTGTGAAAGATATTAAAACAGTTAATATAATTTGGAAAATTGGTACATTTATAAAACTTTTAAAAAAATATATATGCTGTAGTAAGATATTTGATGTTTGTATAAACTTCAACATCAATAAATTTTGTTCATTTTTATATGAAAAGGTTAGGGTAAGAATTAGATGAATTATTGTTAAACCAATTTATTATTGGACTTTTTTTTATATATTAAGGAATATATATATATATTAAAAGATTAGCTTAGAAATCTTCCCAATTTGTAATCATTGAATAACGATAAAATTTTAACAACTATTTAAATGTACATATATAAAGTTAGAAATATCCTTTAATCATTATAAAATTTGAAATGATATAAAATATGAGCACTTAGTATAAACAAACATTTGTGATGTTATGTTTAAAGATTAGTGATTGTTAACAAGACTAAAGCTAAAGATATAAGAAAATCTATATATTTAATTGTTCTATCACATGTATCAACACTCATTTGACTGAGAGATTGAGCACTTAGTATAAATAAAGGTTTATGATATTATGTTTAAAGGTTAATGATTGTTAATAAGACTAAAGATATAAGAAAATCTATATATTTAGTTGTTTTATCACATGTATCAATATATAAATTTATAATATTTAAGAAATAGCGCATTATCGGAGATTGACTTCCGTTTGAATAATTTCAATACTCGTATATATATATTCACCTGTCTGAGAGATTTACAGTTTCACTTAATTGTATTTAATTAATAACATGAAAATCATGATGTTTAAAAAAAAAAAGAGAACATTTTACATAATTTTTGAATAAATTAAACTTTTTTTTTAATATGTATGTTGTGGTTAATATTCTTTCATTACATATTTTACTTTTAGATATACATAGTTGTAAATCAATCATTTTTTGATAATATGATTTTTTTTCTTTGTGATGACTGCGATTATTATATACAGATATTCACATATTAAAAGCCACAATTTGACCATGATTTTTCTTTTCTTATTTATTTTGAAAATAAGCTTTTAGTTCAATTTTAAACATCCTTTGGTTTCTATATTTAATGCACAGTTAAGAATTGGTGTACATTGCAATGTAGATCATATAACTTTACAGATGCATACATTTTGATTTGATTTTTACAATTTAACTTTTTCATTGATAAGTGTAATGAGAGAATTATTATTATTTCTATGACGGCATACTAAAATGTTCAGAATAGAAATGTTCAAATCCGTGGATTTCTGAGTAATGGCGTTAAACCTGTACTGTACAATTAATGAGATTTATTGTGGCCTTTACATATTAAATAGTAATTTTTATATAATTTTTATTAATATCTGTGGTATTATTTTTAATTTAGCTAGTATCATATATTATGGAAATAGAATTTTTTTATAAATATTTGTATCTGAAATACAGTAGCAGATGAAAAATTAAAGCAATAGAGCAATGATATGTACATACACAAAGATTATCCATATTTGTATGTGCATATAAATTCATAATCATCACTAATATAGATTTTAATATTACTAGTTTACATGTTGTACAATTATATAAGAAAGATATGTGCTAATTTTTCTTTATTAAGAAATTTATCATTATTAAAGTTTTATGCAGCTAATTTAAGTCTTAGTACTTGGAGAAAGATAAAACATATATATTATGCAATACCTAAGTTTTAAATATTTGGTTTCTTTAAATTTTGGAAAGGGGATTAATAAAAAAGTCAAATAATTGTTATATATTTTTTAAAAAATTCTATGACATTTAATGCAGTGATAGAGTAGCAGCCTAAAGATTCAAAAATCACAATTTATCTCTATTGCTATCATACCTGAATAATAAAGATTCAATTATTTATTTAAAAAATATTTAGTAGTTTTTCTTCCAGAAGGAGTTAATTTAGATTTTTAATTAATAGAGAAGCTTTTATTTATTTAATTTAAAGATGGTTTTTTTTTTTTTTTTTTATGTACAAAAGCTATTTATTTATTATAATTCTCAAGCACTCATTGACTTCAAGATCTGATGAAAAGGTAAAAATTAGTAAACATAAACTAATTAATTGCACTGAGCTAGCTTTGGCAAAACACTGCCAGAATCATAGTGCGGAATAAAAATATACAGTATAAGTAAGCTTATATAATTGATATGATATAATATATAAATGAGACACAATATGCAAATAAGGCAATTAGATATTCCATTTTTCGGACAATGGAACAAATGAATCCTTTTTGGTGATGGAATATGGATTCCTTGTGATTGCCCAAGCCTCTTTGAACTTTCTTTTCCTATTGTTTCTTTCCGAGCATATTGTTCTAACATTTTATGGATAAAATATGACCCGTGGTACATTCATGATTCAGAAATCAGTCTTTTGTTTAGTTATTTTGTACAAATATGAATGTTGAGCAATTCTCATGGATCTACTTGCATGAGATTCCCTATAATAAATAGAACTGCAGGAAAGGTTAGTACATGCAATTTTATAGACCACCTGAGGTGCATGCACTACAAGTATCTTGTCTTTAGTTATTGTTCAACAAATTATTAAGAGAAGGCAGCAATTTAAAGCTGTATCTATCGATATTTCAATGAGATATATTAGGCTATAGTAAAACCTTCAGTTGTACCATTGTTTGCCTAAATTGGATACTTATTAACTGATTTTTTTTTTGTTATTTATATTGGCCATATCTGCTTAAATCAGAGACTACTAAATCCCAGTTCTTAAGATGATTTTCATAGATTATATAAGGTTTTCAACCTATTGACAATGTTTCATTAATCTCTAGTAAAATTAACTCAGTCTAGTTTTTGGAAAAAGAACTTTGTACAAAGCTTTGCGAAAAAATCAATTTTTTTACATCATACTTTTTCTCTCATTTTGAAGGCTTTTTAAAAGTTGAGGTTGAATATCCAGACAGAAAATTTTAATTTGAAGTATGCATTAAGTAAACTAAAATGAATTAATTGATAAATTTGATCTATGTAATATTTTGTGCGTGAAAAATTGTATTTCATCTCAAATGAACTAGTAATATTTCTCATATTTAATTCCATATTTGCAAGTTTGATGTAAAAACTTTCTCTCCAAACCTGATTAAAGTGTTCAGAAATACTAAGGGATCTATTTTTAGAGTATTTGTATTACAACTCAAATAATGCTAACCAATTTAAGAAGATTGTTTTTAGAAATCATTTTAGATTTAATCTTTGATAAATAAAGGAAATGAATTAAGTTACTGTCCAAGGCTATTTGTAAATAATAAAAGTAGGATTCATGTTTCAGTATATTTGTGTTGAATATTACCTTTAGTTTCCTGTTATTTTGATGAAATAAGGCTTAAATTTTTGAGAAGATGATTTCTGAAATTTTTGTTTCAGGAAAGTCATTGACAAATATATAGTGGAACCTTGACTATACTATATTTTGTTCTAAGCCCCTTTCATGTTCAACTTATATAACATATAATAGCTCATCTTTTGATGATAAAACCTTGATTAAATTGAATACTTATAGCTTATTGAATTACAGGTGTAGATTAGTTTTCAACATGCACATATGTATATGCAATACTGATACTTTTTTATATATATGTTTAACAAAATGTTAAAAAGTAATATAATAATTAATAAAAAAATTGAGGGGGACATATTGACATATATTTTAACCATCCAAACATCACATGATTACTATTTCATTGGCTTACACATGCTGTTATTAAGAGTACCAAACTATCCATATAGTATGCCACCAAGTACAAAACTTCACAATCAATGGATGGAGAAAGGTTTGTGCATAAAATCCCTATCTAGTGCCTACTCATCCAACATCCACAAACTAGTTTCTAGCTTGTGACTTTCATCAGTGAGGAACCTTAGATTTGAGAGCACTGCACCTAGATCTTAGGATAAAGAGCCACTAGGTAAAAACTAACCTGAGGGTGTTGGATGAGTAGGCACTAGATAGGGATTTTATGTACAAACCTTTCTGCATCCATTGATTATGAAGGCTTGCACTTGGTGGCACAAATGTATGGAGAGTTTGAGACATATACTTTACTGAGTGAGTCTGTACACTCATATAAGAAAACTAAGAAAAAAAACTATCAATATTTTTTTTTAAATAACGCTGTGGGTGAATTTCCTTTTTTTATTTTTCAATTTTTTTTTAATAGAAACATAATTGGTACTTGTGAGTTTTGAAGTTTTACCAAGATGACAGCCCATATTTCATTAACAATCTTCCAAAATTAATATTAAAATTTTAAAAAAGGAGTAAATTCTGATAAATTTAATTGCCAATCTTTATTTCAATCTTCCAACGTTTACAAAATTAATGTTAAATTTTAAAAAAATGGATAAATTTCTATAAAAGTCTCTCTTTTTTTTTTAAGTCAGTATTATCTTTAAATATTTTCTCTTAGAAAATAATTTATTATGTAAAGTACTGCACATCGAATATGGGAAGGATAATAAAGGAAGAATAAAATGTATGTCCTTTTAACATAAACTGAAAAAAATTATATTTATATATATAATCGTGAATGGCATTTATAGAGAGAGAAAAAGGTGCTAGATTATTAGTTTAATGTTTTTTTTTTGTTTGTTTATTTACATATTTATTTGAATAGGGTATAATTGAAGTTATGTAGTTAGATACAGCATAGTTCAAGGTTCTACTGTATTAAATAAAATAAATAAAAGAACTGAAATATGTAAGAGACCATTCTATTAAATATTGAATTTACAATAAACATCTAATTAAGGGTTAATTAGATTTTTTTTTATTGAAGAACATTTTGTATAGTAAATCAGAGATTTTCCGGTACTTAAGAATTTTAGATATTTACAGGAGTATATTTTTTCAAATAGTCCTAAACTGAAGTAACATCGATACTGTATTTAAGAATTTTGGAGAGAAATTTATCACTTGCAGGCTTCTTGGTGATTCTTGATGGTACTGCAGCGTTGCCTAGGGGCCACAGTACACCTAAACATAAACTACCAGATTATTTCTTCAAAGAGCTGACAGTATTTTTTTAGCTTTGTTTTTTATGAAAAATTTGGAATTTTTTTCATCATTGATATTATTAGTAAATAAATTTGCTAATCATGCTTCAGCTATGGGTTTTAAGCCATTTAGTCTCTCTGCAATATGTTATCTGCACCCGACAATCAAGGTCACATTCATGATCACTATTGTCTACTGGTTTTATTATATTTATATTTGTAAAAAAATGTGAAAAAGAACCCTGTAGTACAGAGGTCCCCAGCCTTTTTGCACTTAAGAGCACATTCTATAATGCTGGCCAGGTGGCGGGCACCATTTATTTTTTCAATGTAAATTTATAGTTGGATATTGTTAATAATACACATAATGTACAAAAAAATATTTAATTCAAAAATAAAATTTTAACATATAATTAACGTTTATATTTTTACCCTGTAAAAGTATAGTATGCCCTACAATTTGATTACAATATAATACAATAATTTATAAGAAATTTTAAAAATTAAATTTTTTTGTATCAGATAAATAATTTTTTATCGTGTTCGGATAGCAGCAGGCACACGTAAAATGGTCTGCGGGTGCCATGGTGCCCGCGGACATAGGGTTGGGGACCCCTGCTGTAGTACCATTCTAATAATGCTTTGTTTGAGCTTTGAAGTTTAATATGTAATGTTGTAAATCTCAATATATTAATGTCTTATACAGTTTAACACAGTTGGGAGAATAACAGATTCAAGGACTAAAGATTTATGGATAAATTTTCAGTTGAATAAAAAATAAATTTTTAATTTGGTCAATTGCATGAAACTTATATTTATTCTGTCATTTTAATGTTAGAATGTTAATTTCTTAAGTAATGGTCTATATCATTATTATTTAATATAGATTATTATTATAAGCAATAATGTTGACAAAATATTGTCTATATTATTACATTTTGAATGATAATGTTTATGAATAAAATATCTGCATGTATGTGTGTATGGTACCAAATTCAGAATTAAAAAATTAGCCAGAATATAAAAATTAAAATTTCACAAACAATTAGTTTTATTGTCAAGGCAGACATGACAAGTTCAAAGGAACACAAGCAAAATACAAATAGGATGTATATTTTAAATAAATTTTCCATAATTTTTAATTATATTCCATTTATCTTTAATATCAAAAGAATTCTTAAATAAGTTAATAGCTTCAGTATAATACTTTTAATAATAGAAATTCTTTTTTTTTTTTTTTTATTTCATTCTTTTCAAAGAAAACAATCTTAATTTGCTCAAACATAATCTTATGGCCTGCATTTCTTTTGTGGATATGTAATGCACAAATAAGTTATTTATTTTTACTTTATTTTGACTAATTTTTACTTTTTTATTTAAGTTCCTATAATTGTGATCCTATGTAGGTCGATGTTGTGGCTTGCCTGCTAATGCTTAAATCTGATCTTGGGTGTTTTTTCATTGGGTGATTAATTATGGCTTTCAAATCTAATCATTTTGAGTGGTCTACTAATAGCTGTACTCTCTCTTGCATACTTTTTATTGTAACACAGGCGAATATTTAAGTATTTAAACTGAGATTTTCGTGTTAAAGTAATATTTGAAATTTTATAGTATAACAATTTCATCAAATATTTTCAGTTGAGATTTATTAGTTGAAATAAAAATAAGATGAAAAAAAAGAGAAACTGTCTTATACATATGTAATAATTTAACATTTTTAATGGTTATTGAAATAATTATTTATGGTTAAATTGTTTTCTTTTATTTTTAAAATGTATATATTTTATTTTATTTTTATTTTAGTTTTCCAAAATAAAATTAACCTTTATAAAACTGTTTGATGCAAAAAGTATAATTAAATATTTTATTTTAAATTGTGAATGTTTCAACCACTACATTAATAATTGTATGTTATTTCTTCCTCGAAAATCAAGGAATGTTCAAACACAAAAATGAATGGCAGAATACAGTATTTCTAGTCATCTCATGAATCTGAGATTATTATTTTTTGTTTTCATAAAGCACTTTTAGAAATTAATCCAGGAACCCTTAACTTTTGATTTCTCTCAATTCTACTATACTATGCAGGATGTTACAGCTATTTAATTTAAGTAGATTCTTTTACATTCTGGTTGGTTTTATCAAAAGTATGAGCATATATTTGGAAGTGCTTTCTTTTATGTGTTTATATTAAATAATTGTTTGATTTATATATATATATTAAACTTCTAATATTTTATCAAATATTTTCTGCAAAATTAAAGCATTTTTATATGTACAGATTGAGACAAAGGAAGAGAATTAACAAACTTCATACACAGAAAATATAATATTTCCCATGAGTTTATTATTGATAAACTAATTTGATTGTATTTGTTTTATGTATGAATTTATGACAAAAATTTAAATTCTTTGATCATTAAAAAAAAAAAAGTAAAATCTCATTTCAAATTATATGTGTATATATTATTTTATTTACAGCCAGAGACAGTTCCCCAATGTATTATTGACATGAACCAGTGCCAGGATGTATCAGAAGCAGAAGAAGTAACAGGACATCAGTTCTCCATAAGTTTATCAATTCCTGATAAAATATACTACATTAAAGCAAATAGTCAAGAGGAAATTAATTGGTAAGAATAAGGCAAATGATAAAATTAGATTGTACTTTAAAGTAAATACAATGCTGCTGATATATGTATATTTCAGTATAATATATGGATGTAATGGGTTTTTTAAAGATATTGCTACAGTCAAAATAAACTAATGTTTAACAATTTTGTTCATAAAATAAAAAATAATTTACATATATTATGTAATGTAGGTTTATTGTTGATAGTTATTATGTGAACAAAAATTTCTATTTCCAGTTAGAGTTTTGACAGTATACAAAGCAATAAAAGTTGGTCTCTTGCATTTTCTATATTTGTGGTCATGTTTTTTTTTTTAGTTGATTTTTTTTAAGTGATGGGAAAAAAGAATATGGTTAATGATGATTGTAAGCTTATAATTTAATATCATTTAATATCTTGTTTGATTCATTTCGATATTTGTTCGAAAAAGACTAAACCATATATTACATTTTGTTATATAAAAATTCTAGATACCTATGAACTATTCTATTATATATATAATTTAAAAAAATACAGTAAGGATTTTGATCAATCTTTAGCGATATGGAGGTTTATTGATTAAATTTAATTCAAAAAGTTTTAACATAAGGATTCACCAGAAGTTGTGTTGAGTTTAAAATGATCTTGTTATAAAACCATGGGGTGAGCATAACATTAGAGTATTTGTAACAAATAGTATCATTATTTTTGATTATATCTATAAATTATAAAGGTTTTTAAATAAAGAAATATCTTTAAAATGCAAATTATTTGTAACTAGGATTATTCTATCTATAAATTTTGCACTGTTAGGACATTTATTTTATATTACAGATTCTTTGATGCTGCATAAATTAAGTAAAGTTAAATTCAAATTTTGTAGTATTGCATGTTTAATTTTTCTTAATGTTATTGTATATACAAAGGAGTTAAGAATCTTGTGAATTAGTAGTAGAATATATTTCTGCAGCTTATGTTGGGTAAAAGAATTATTTTAAAAGTTCCAATTAAGCAACTGACCCATAGCTAATCTAATTAACCTCATCTAATATCATTAATTAGGTATTAAGCATTTGTTAGTTAGAGAATAAACCAGATGGAAAATTTCATTTTGAAATTGGTAGACTTTGCGAATAATAGCTTTTTCTTCATTCTTACTCTATGAGAAACTATTGGGAGGAGTTTAAGAAACTGTGCCTGTCATTATCGATGACTACTGCTGAATCAGACCAATATATGCTGCCCTGGAAAGAAGAAGCAACAAGCTATTAAAAGAAACTGGGAAACATGTTCAAGAATGCTAGCCACGAATTCTGTAAACTGTCAAGAAAACAGGAATGATTACTCTAGTAAAACTATAGAAAAACCTAGATTAATATAAGAAAATAATTCAAAAGTTTCACATAAAATAATATATGGGGGTAAATTTTATTCTCTTGATTAACTTTCATAAAATTCGAAATGATTAATTTTTATTACTTAGTTAAAATAGACTTAATTATACTGAATAACTTTATAATTCATTTAATTTAATTTTTTATTCTTTTTATTTTTATAATTTTGTTGTTGTTTTTTTGTAAATAAATGTTTTAAATGTTGATTTGGCCTAAATTGTTTTTCTTCATACCTCACCATATGACATTTAAATAAGATAAAATTTGTCATTTATATTGTTTGGGTTTAAATATGCATTGTCTGATACCCTAAATTAGGTCAGTTTCTTATTCATTTGAGTTAGTTGTGGAATTAACGCTTGGAGCTTTTAAAATCTTCTGTTGTGAGTATTCCAGTCAAATTGGCTGGATGATGCTCAGGTGAAATTTATCCCCACTATAAATAAAAGCATCCACAAGAGAGATATCTTGCTTCTAGCAATTATGAAGGGAGTGCAACTGTTTTGAAAAGTGGCTTGCGATTTATGTATTTATAGATAATCTGTCTGACCATTGGTATGGTTAATATGTAGAAATATTGACCATATAAACTTCTCTGCTTATGTAATAATGTTTCAAATGTATATAAATTATTATTGTTAAAATTTAAATATAAAAAAAAAACATTAAAAAACATAGATATCTGTCATAAATGTCATCCAATGTGTGTGCTCAAACATTACATTCTAATTATTATTGAATGTGAGTGTTCGATCATCCAATTGGCCAATTAACATCCTAAAATGATCTCAGCTATCAGATAAAGTAAAAAAAAAAAAAAAGTAATAATCATTAAATAATGGTTAATAATTTGGTGAGAGTGGAGAAAACAACCAACAAAAAATATATATGTGTAGTTAAAAGGAAAGATACAATTAATGTAAATAAGTAATTATGGGTAGATTTATAAAATTAGATGTATAAAAACAGCAATGGTAGAAATCATAAATAAGTAAGCTGATAATGCTAGAGGGAACTGTGGTATGGGAGATTGGTTGAACACACCAATTAAATAAATATATATAATAGATTAGTTAAAGGAAGAGATAGTAAAATGATAGCAATAGTGAAAATAAATAAGTAAAAAAAAAACAAAAAAAAAGACAAGGTAACTATTATCATTAAAAAAAATATATAAAATTTAAAAATATAAATGCTTTCTAGAAGGAGCAAAAATGGCAACTCAAGATAAAGAATTAAAAATTGTTCCCAGTGAGGAACAACAACAAAATAAAAACAATAAGCAAGAAAACCATGACATCATGATAATGATGGCTAAAATATTTAAAGAACTTCAAAAACAAAATAAGACAATCAAAGAGATTAAAAAACAAAATAAGGAGACAGGTAAAAAACTTCAAAAACAAATGAAACAATCATAGAACTTAAAAACCAAAGTAAGGAAATGGTCGAAGAGATTAAAAATCAAAATAAGGAAACAGCCAAACTGATGAGCTTAAAATTCAAAATAATAATTCAAATATAAAACTTGAAAAAATGGGAAATCAAAATAACAAAACACACATAAAATTAGAAAATCAAGCTCAAATGCTTCAAAAATTAAAACAGCAGATTCAATCAAGATATGAAACAATGAAAGAAGAAATTATGAAAGAAATAGGTGGAAGTATAAAGCAAGTAGGAAATCAAATTGAAATTGTGTGCCAGGAAATTGAGAAAAATAAAATAGAACAAGAAGGAAAGATAGAGCTATTACAGGAAATAATAACAGATAATAAAATAAAAATGAAAGGATAATAGAAAATATTAGAATAAAAATTAACAGTTTAGCGGATAAGATAGACAAAATAGATTTCAATAAATGTACACAAAGTGAAATGCTTAAAGAAATTTGCAAGATAAGTGAGAAAAAGGCTCATATAGATGTTAATAATTACAAGTATGTGAGTGTGAATATAAACACATATACAGAATAATAATCCTGCAATAGTCAATCATTTCCTTAGAATGTTTTTAGGATATATAGATGAAGCTCCCATTGAACATAAAAGTAGCTTGGAAAGATACTTTGCATTAAATCAGCTAAGTGAAAAGAACATGATCTTGATTGAATGCAGCCATCTGCAAGGTGCTTCTTAAGCTTGGTGGAACTTTCTATTCAAGAAATCCATAATATTCACCAAACATAATTAGCCAGCTACTGGAGTGAAAGTGTCAGGAGAATATTAAACACCAAGTACTGCAAGAAAACTGGCAATTGGGTGAACCTTTAATTTTTTCCCATAGGCAGGAAGCAAAATTATGAGCTATGACAGACAGCCCACTATCGAAACAACAAATTATTATGATAGTATGACACAGTTTTGCTTATAATGTAGAGCACACATGCTCATCTGAACTGAGAGGAAGACGATGGAGAAAATGTCTGAGTCACTAAGTGCTTTCGATAGCATCAGGCCTGCCTATGAAACCAAAGATCAGGGATTTAAATTCCAACCTAATGAACCGACAATAAGTGCCATGAAGTTTGGCCACAGGACAAACTCATGGAGTGGATCCAGAAAGAGGCAGTTTTTCTATCAGCCCTGAAAGGACGGTAATTTTCAGATTAACCTGAAGTGACTCACTCATTCAAGATAATATGAATGACCAAGGGGTGATTCACAATCACCTAGCATGAATGGCTATTCTAAAGAGTATCAAGATAAAGAACCACCACATAAAAAATAGTCTTAACTAGATGGAGGGGCAGGTTTGACCTTATGAATAATGACTCTGGATTGTGTTGATGAAAATATGATTAAAGCTAGAATGGATTTTTTTTTATAATGAGCATAAATAAAATATTTTTTTTAGTGTCTGAATAAAATTAGAAAAAGAAATAATAGAATTATGACATCCCAAAATTTATGAGTAACCCAGCTCATAAGTCTGCTTTGGACACAGCTGAGCATGATTAAATAAAAAAAATTTAAATAAGGTATTTAAAGTTGGAAAAATAAAAGAGAAATAATAATAATGTAACCATATAAATATTAATTGTGATTGGAAAAAATACCATTCTTTAAAGTATATGTCGAGCAATGATGAGTTAGAAAACAATAGATTGAGGTATGTGTGTGTAAATAAGTGAAGGTAGGAATTTCAGGTTGTATTTTGTTTTTGATTAGACCTTTTCTTTGCAGAGACATTGATTTACAGATGGGTCTGTGCATGAAACTCTGTTATGATGATGATGATGCACTAGTAGTGAAAAGTCCTGGTCAATTAACAGTATAGCTAGAAGAGAAATTCCCAGCCAAGTGAAAAAAAATCATAAGCTGAATGTTAGTAGAAATAGTTCTGATATTCACAGATAAATATTCCATGTTTTACAATCGTATGGCACAAAATATGTCTCATGCTGTAGTTACGACTTTCATAAGAAATTAAATGTGGTTTAATTAACACAGAATTGATCTGCTTATGATGTACAAAGTCCTTAAATAGGATATCTCTCTATATCACACATTGTAAGTCTCACCTGGCATGATCGGTCAATGTCTAAAGAAAGGAATTGACATCTTTTACTCTTAAATTGGAAGGGATGTGGATACGTAAATATATGTTACATGAGATATTCAACAATATATATATATATAAATAATATATATTATTAATGAAAAAGATTGTCAGTTAATAAATAGAATAAGGAGAGTTTAGAATAGATTTAAAGCCGGTTAGAAAAAAATCTGTATCTGAATCTCAAGTTAAAAGAAAAGCAAAAAATAGAAAAGGGAAAAATATATTTAGAGTATAATGCAGTTTAAGAATTTTAATTAAATTTGCTATTTAAGGGAAATGACTTTTCTTTTAAATAAAAGTACAAAAATTCCAAAATGTTATGAGGTATAATGAAAATAAAAGAAAACTAATTGTATAAAGGTAATTAAATATTATAAAGTTACTTTATGAAATAATTTAAAGTAAAATATTAATGGTAAATAACAAGAGAATTGCAAATATTTGTACAGAATTATTGTCTAAAATTAATTAATTAGAGAAAATATGATCTAAGGAAAGATTAAAATAATTATGTAAATTGTCTAATCAAGAAGAGATTGTGTTTTACTGGCAAATAGCAATCTATCCAACTGATTAGATAATCAATACTATAATTAATGTTATAATTAAAATTAAAAAAAGATTAACTAATTACGAAAAAAGATTGAAACTGATTAATAATGTGGGTGAGTTTAGACCATGATTTGTCAAGAGTATAAAAGCTACTAAATTTTTATTAGAATTATTCAGCTGTTATTTTGATTCTGATCCTGTTAATTAATTCGGCTGCCACAAACTATATTAATTTCTGCTGATTTATCATCTGCTGAATTTTATACTCTTTCAAGAATGTATAGTTTGTCCTTCACTGATGCATAGCTATTTATGTGGATGCCCTGATATCAGCATGCAATGCTAAACTTGCATCAGGGTGTTCACTCAGGTTTATCACCCAATTCATATGTGTTTGATAGCGTGAAATATGACAAAAATCCTTGACCTGCCATTTGCTGAGATATCTACTTGCCATTAACAAAAACTATTGCTGAATAAGGCCACAAAGGTAAATGCTGCCCTGGAAAAAAGAAGTGACAAGCTGTTCAAAGAAACCAGAAACCTGTTCAAGGAATCTAGTCTCAAACTATAAACTGTCAAGAAGACTGGAGTGATCACTGTAGTAAAACTTAGGTTAATATAAGAAAATAATTCAAAAGTCTAGATGTAAAATGATATACAGGAGCACAATTTTATTTTC
This sequence comes from Epiperipatus broadwayi, assembly GCA_028023455.1. Lineage (NCBI taxonomy): Eukaryota > Metazoa > Onychophora > Udeonychophora > Euonychophora > Peripatidae > Epiperipatus > Epiperipatus broadwayi. The sequence goes on from JAQFVV010012499.1 coordinate 4,041,246, forward strand.
TTAATTAGCTTCATAAAATTAGAAATGATAAATTCTTACTAAAGTAGACTTGTTTATATTGAATAATAGTAATTAATTTAATTTAATTTTTTATCCTTATTATTATTATAATTTTTTTTTATAAATAAATATGTTTTAAATGTTAATTTGGCCTAAATTTTCTCTCTCCACACATCACCATATGACATTTAATTAAGATAAAATTTCTCAATTATATTGTCTGATACCCTAAGTTAGGTAAGTTTCTTGCAAATGATTGGAAAGTTTAAAGTCTTCTTTTGTGAGTATTCCAGTCAAATTGGCTGGATGGTGCTCAAGAGAGATTTATCCCCAGTATAAATAAAAGTATCCACAGGAGAAGTATTTTGCTTCTAGCAATTATGGAGCGAGTACAATGATCTTGAAGGTGGCTGCGATTTGTGTATTTATCTTGATCTGACTGTTGGTATGGTTAATATGTAAAAATATTGACCATATTAACTACTCTGTTTGTGTAATGGGGTTTCAGATTTATACAAAATATTATTGTGAAAATTTAAATATAATAAAAACATTAAAAAACATAGATAATCATTGGTTATACAAAATGGTTTTGTTCAGAACAATTTATGGGAAACTTTGATGCTAGAATTGGGAAAGGATTGAAAGATGAAATTGCTTTGAATAAATTTTCTTATGGTGATATAAATGAGAGAAGCCACAGACATGAGAAATTAGCAGAAAAAAAAAGAATGGCATATTATGGATTTTTTTTATAAAAAAATGCTAAAGGAAATGGACATAGAAGCATCCAAATGAAAATAACAGAATTGAATTAGTTTTGGCTGACAAAAAAATATGTATTACAAAATAGTAGTATTCTTAATAAATTCGACATTGGAAGTGATCATCAATTGCTGAGATGTAAGTCATGTGTTATATTAATAATTGATATTTCTAATCTTAAGAAATACTCCAATGAATTTAAAATAGAAATTGCAAATCATTTTAAAATATTAACAAATTTGAAGATGGCTTGATACTCTACTGCAAGAAGATAGCTAATACAAAAAAATGATCAATATACCATTTTCTACTGAGTCAAGAGTATATAAAGAAAAAAGAAATATGAAAATTTTTAAAAATGATCCGTTAAGAAAAATTGAATATAAGAAAATATAATTGTAAATTGATAAGAAAAATTATAGAAGAGTGTAAATCTCAAAATTGTAAAACAATATCCTGGAACTGGAAGGAAAGTTATTTCTGCAATACAAAGATAATATGAAACTATTACTAAAAACAGAGATGTCATAAAATGTGTGAATTGTCCAGCATTTTACATAAAGAAACGAAATATGGAATTAAATCTATGAAATGGGAAAAAGTTCCAAGAAATGGTAGAATTATAATTGATATCTTAAAAGAATCAGGTGAAGAAATAGAAAAATATTGACATAGATATATGTCAAATATCTAAATGATAAGGATTTTTATCAGCTAAATGGGAGAATGTAGTACTACTATTGTTATTTTAGAAAGATGAAAAGGTAATTAGAATTTTCATTTATCAGTCTTTTATCAGTTTTATACAAAATCTTTAGCAAAATAAATCACATCTCATCTTCAGCAAACTTTGAAATCTAACTAACCAAAAAAATAAAAACAAGATAGATTTAAAAGTAGTTTTTTACTGTGGTTCACATTAATGTATTGAGAGAAGTTATAGGAAGATCCATTAAATATGAATTGTCATTATGTTTTGGATTAGTAGATTATGGAAAGTCATTTGATTTGAGGAATGCTACCAAAATACAGAAGTAGTTATTAAATTATATGGCAATACTAATATAATTAACATTGAGCAGGGTGTATGCATTGGCATTCCATCTCATCAAAACTTTTTGCAGCAGATTTACAAGAAATATTTTGTGGATTAAAATAAGAAGCAAAGGAAATAAAAGTAAATAGAAATTATATAACTTATTTAGATTTTGCTAGTGATGTGGTTGAAAAGCAAATAATGCTTCCGAGCAGCAGGAAATGCTGCAAAGGTTATGAGATGCAAGTAAAAATAAATAAATATTGACAATTATGAATTAAAATAATTTAACAACTACAAATATCCTTATTAGATTGTTATTATGGCTGAAAATATAATTATAGAATTAATCTTGAAGGAATTTTTTTTTGGTAGAAATAATTTACTGCTAATGGAAATATGTCTGTGAATTAAAAGGTAAGATTTTCAATGAATGTATTTTACCTATTCCCTCTTGTAGATATGAAATTTGGAACATTATGGAAGAACAATATAAAGATTTTAGATTATCCAACAACATATGGACAGGTGATATATTAAGAATACTAAGAAGAGATTGAGAATGAAATACATAAGATGAGAGGACAAACAGGTATCATTGGCATCATTAAAAGAAGAAACTGAAATGCAGCTGGAAGAACATATTCTAGAAGGAATGACAATAGGTGGACAGTTGTAGTTTTAAATTGAATCTCAAAAGATTGTAAAGAACTTATAAAGAGATCACATGTGAGATGCATGTATGAAAGGAATAAGAAAGTTTGCTGATGTATTGTGAAGAAGAGAAGCTAGAGATCAGCATGATAGTATTAAATGTAAAGAGATTATCATCCTGCAGTGGATTGATGATAGTTGAAAATGATGATGAAGAAATAAATTAAAATGAAATTAAAATAACATTTTGATTTTTAAAAATATATTTTGATTATAAAAGAGTTTATATTTTAATTGGATTCAGTTTAGTATTCATTAAGAATGAATTAGAGAAAACTTTTTGAAATAATGTTCAAATTTTCATAAAACTTCCATAATATATATATATGCCATTTCATATATTTTATCCCTCCCCCAAACCTGGCTAGTAGTTTTTTTTTTATAAAAATTGTCAGTGCCTTGTGCTATTTATTTATTTAATCATTTATTTTATAATTATATTATTTTTTATACAAAAATTTATGCATTTAATTTGCAACATATATATTGCATCTTTAGATATTGGAATGTTATATATATATTCTAACCTCCCCCCGCGCATTCTTACCCCAAAATATACTGTTTATTACTAATATTACGGGTTCTAGCTCAGTTAACAAATAAATAAATGAAATATTCAGCATTAATTAAAATGATTACTAGCTCTAATTTTAAAATACAAATACGGTTCAATTTTAAAATGAATTAACAAATATTTACTATTTTCATGAGACATGGAGTGACAATACAGGGAACGAGATAGACTACATTGAGCCATTATCCACACGATACTACCTCAATGGCATAAGAACACTATCCCCCCCCCCCTTTACTATACCAGATAACTAACTCATAGTATTCTTACGACTTTCTGAGCTCTATTCACTACGATTAAAATAATAATCATATCTTAATCTTCTTTATAACAAGAATCTAGCTCAATTAAATAAAATGAAGTAAAATAAAATAAAATCTCAGGTTCATAAATTGTATTCTAACTGATTTAAAATTACTGTAGTAAAATATGAAAAGGGAATTTTATGTCATAATCTACTACACAGCAACTAATAATAATAACAATAATAATATAATATAATCTTATTTCTTCCTAAATGAAATAAATAAATATGTATGTGGCAGTATTTAATAATCTGACAACAGAATACGTGTGGCAACATTAGCATATAATTTAATGTAATATTGTGGCAACCGACTTATGACCAATAAATAATATAGAATTATGATCTTTTAATTTTAACATACCAATAAATTCTCAAAATTCTTATAACACTTTTATGTTTACCTTTTGTGCAAAATTTATATGTCTGTTTCAATTATAAATGTATCGTGATTTCATGCATCCATGTGGAGAAATAACAACTCGGACACAAAAACTTTAAAATAAATTTAAAACAAAGTTTATTAACAACATAAATAAATTAACAATATTTTTACACTATATAAATTGGATATCCCTTACTCTCATATCTCAACTTAGTTTATTAGTTTATAAAATGAAATCAAAATATTATTTACTTTTCCTAGTTGAATCTTATTTTTATTTTTTTTTTTTAACACTTAAGAAAATACAGCATTATTACTTGATTTATTATTATGGTTAGCTTATTACAAAATGCATTTCTTATATGATTATCACAAACACTTTTCATCCCTAATATTATTAAAATTACATTTTTTTACAAAAATTTACATTCGTAATAAAATTCTACAAAATAATAAAATTTAGTTTCATATTGGTTGTATGGAATCTTACAAAGTCAAAACACTATTCTACATTCGGTATTAGGTTTTTATTATTCATTATCTGATGTTTATTAATCCTAATATTCTCATTCAAACCTTACTTTGGATGATATTATTATAACTATTAATATACCATGCACAAGTATATGTTTATGATACCTTTTTGAATTTTCTTTTGATAAATATGCAATACTCATTCCCTCCAACATTAATATTAAAAAAAAAATTCATTCAAATTTTATTATCACTTTTAAAATACTTGGTTTAGATTTCTTTTCAAAATCTTATATTCATTTCTGAATTAATTTTACAATGTATTATATGATTCTTTCTCTCTTTATGATATTTTGGACTTTCAATTTTAAAGTTACACAATTCTATACATTTAAGCAAATAAACTATTCTTACATAAATGATAACATATCTTCAGTTCTATTTTATTCTTTATTTCTTTGAAAATATCTTTCTGACCGATGCAGATTCACGAAATAAGGATAGCGAAGATAGATGCATAGGATCAAAATACAACTAGAATATTACTCGTCATATACCTTGACAATCATGGCACAGTGAATTAAAAGATACTATAGAGGAGTGACCTTTACCTGTCTACCAACCTCTATCATAGGAACGATGCTAAAGCTATTTCTTCAGCTTTATTCTGACATCAAAAGTTTAAAGATATGCAAAACACTGTCCAAACCATATGTGTTCAGTCATAGGACTTAGTTAACTATACTAAACCACCCAAAACTAAATATGATCCAAATCCCTTATATTTTCCTATTTCTTAAAAAAAAACACATCATCTTGGTTTCCTCTCCACTAGTACTTCCAAGTCACTATCCGATCTTATTTCTCAAGATTTTTTCTATACTGTACATCGACAAATACATATCTGCATTACTAACAATAATAAAATTCATTGATATTTTAAAACTATTCCACTGTTCTATAAGAAAATCTTTTTACTACTTTCCTCCGTATATTTAATCATATACAAACTATTTAAATATCTGAATACTTTATCACATGAAAGTTCAAAAGAATCACACAATTGTTCTGTTAAATTATATTATTAATATATTTTAAATAAATTGTTGCATGCATATTCCGAATTACTCCTATCTCATTATATGTTAAAATGTTGCATAAGATGTGTACATATAATTAAGACTTTCACACTTCATTCTTAGGTCAATAGATGATCTAAAAAAAAAATACATTATGCATTATAAATAACTATTAAAATTACCAAACGACCTTTATCTCCTCGATCGCGTTCCGTAGGCTTCACCATCCATTTGATCCTTGTAGATATAAGATTCACATCCATACACTTTATTTTAAACACTATTTCTATAATTTTATCAAGTTATTATATTTAAAAACACTGTATACAAAATTAAATTGCATCAAATATGCTAAAAATTCTATGACTCTTTGACTTTAGTAATCCAAATAAGCAATTGTATTTTTCTGAAAACATAGATGGAACATTAAAAATACTCCACTAATAATATGTAATTTTGTAAATGACTAACTTATTCTCCAAAGTTTCCGATGGCAAATGCAGTTGACTTAATACAATATTTGGAGGAATATATTAATTACTAATTACTAATTTTCTTTGTGTGGTAGTGAAGCCTCCATCTAAATAGAGTCAACAATATCAATCTCAATGGTAACCCTCATTACAAAACCTTTTTTGTAGTGCTTGATCCAAGACCAAGTGGAGACATCTTTTTCTGAAACCTGATACCTACTACTAATATACGACTATTAACAAAAACTACTTAACCATGTATCTGTTAACATAATTAAATCATAATTTTCAATTAAGAATGTATGATAAAGATTATTAAACATAGTGTTACATCATCTGGTATTATAATAAATGCAATTTATATAATCATTATTTTGTACATTATCAGAAAGACTATTCAAAGTTTTTGTTTGATTCTACATATTTGGTCTTATTACTTTCACTGCTTTGTTCACTAGTCAAATCTTTTCAATAATTTTAAAATACACTCTTTTTTAAGGCTTGCCTCAGGTGCCAAAATAGATTGCCAAGCTCTGAATAATATAGATCTTATTTAAGTCAACTAGATTTTGTAGATGATGCAGTTATTTTTGCAGATAATGTTTCAGAACTTTAGAAAACATAACATGAAAAAAAAAAATATTATAAGGCTATTTGATAATAGCAACAATATAAAACTAATTTAACACTAATAAGACTTAAGTAATATTCAATGGCTTTTTAAAAAAAGTAAAAAATAAAAATTAATTAGAAGAATTTAATAAAAATATTGGTTATTTTATTAATAAAAATTGGAATACAATTATGAAATTAATCTAGAATAAACTTAGATGGAATGCTATTGGTAGAAATAACAATATTAAAAAAAAAATCTGAGATTTAGATTGTTTAATAAAAGAATAATATTAAGATTTCAACAGCAAAGCATGAAGAAATATTACTAAAAATAACAAAAAAAAAAAAGAATTAAAAACAAAGTATTTGATTAGAAAACAAACAGATAGCTTGACATCATTGGAAAAAAAGGCCAAAATGGAATTAGGACAAGATGACAATATGTTTGTGTATTGCTACCATGGGTATTGCAGACATGGTAATGGTGAACAGACAAGCAGAAATACATACTTACACAAACAATTTGACTAAGGTAATAACTGACATTTATTTGGCTAGCAAGATAATAATATAAAAAGTAATATGAAAATTAACACTTACATATATGTGACCATAGAGGCTTACAAAATAATAATGCTGATGTGACCTGTAAAAGTCCCTTAATTATTGATGGAAATTCATTGGCTACTCTGCTGTGCTTTTATATATTTGGACTTCAACTTTGTAGTTGTCCTTAGTACATGGCATGATATATAGCTCACAGCGTGTGCAAGTATATATTTTCTTAAGTTGTGCTTTTATTCTGTTCCAAATCATTCCCAGGTAGAACACTATAATCTTTTAATTATCTTCATATCCATGGAAATATCTAGATTCAGATTATCAATCTAATTTCTTATAATGGTGTTTTTATTTCTGGAACAGGAATACTTTCTTTTAATTTGAATCAGCTTATTTGATCTCTGACTATTTAGTTCTTTATAATTGAAATAGGTATTTTATTTAACTAATAAAATATATAAATTTTTGTTTACATTAACTCATATAAGTATTATTTAGTTCACTTACAATATTCCTTATTTATTTCTAAACATAGTACAATCTCTTCCATTTTAGAAATTACAGGGTTTGAAGTCTTTTAAATAATTAGGTTTTCCTGGTTCGTTGTGAGCTTCGTAAATGTGCATTATTTCCAGTTGAATTTTTTTTTTTAAATCTATTGGATATAAAACTAGTGCCATTATATGGTACCAACATCTTGGGAAACCATGGAAAGCCCATATTTCTTTAAATTTATCAATTACTTCCACAATACTGGTATTCTTCATGATCCTATAATCAATCCATTTTGAATATGCATAGATTACCACTAAGAAAATATACCCATGAAATGATCCAGCATGATCAGTGTCATGAGCACTGCCATGCTACATTTGATTTTTTTCTGGAATGTTTGCAATCACTTAACACTTATCACTAAGTTTTGATTAAATGTTGTATTTCTTTATTGACAACCACAATACATTACTATGGGAAAATGTTTTAGCTTGTACGATATCAGGATGACCTTAGTAAAATCTTGACAATGCCTAATGATTGGTAATAATACTTCATCATCTATTGACATGCATCCTTTTTTTATAGACAGTTTTTCTCTGGCATTCCAAATAGATTTATGAAGTACTTCAGGGAAATAACCAGTATCTGCTGATCTATGCTTTATCAGCTTTTGTCCAACCCATTACTTTTTTGTTGTCTATTACTTCAGTATTACAGTCATCTATATAGTTAATGGTTGATCCATTATCTTCTGGTACTGACTTAATCTGAACTATCGAAAGTGCATTTTAATGTTTTATATTTTCTTTTTTAAAATTTAATTCAAAGTCATATCCTGTTGATACATTAAATAATCTAGGCATTTTTAATTTCACAATTTTAATTATTTCCCTTGAGAAAGTTGGATGAGGTTTTATGTTGGTTTCATCTCTTAGATGCATATTCTTTTCCTAAATGGACCATAATCCCATAGGCTCTATAATGCTCCTTATTCCATTTATATTTTTACATCACATAGTCTTTCTTCCCACAACAATAACAAACTAACTTCTTTGAATTACTTTTAACAGATTGATTTTTTTATTTCCAGTCTTCAATATGGTGCACTATTCCATTCTCATACTAATGTCAACACTTACAGGATTTATAGTAGAAGTTTTTGAATGATCCAAATACAATGGAACATCAGATGTGGAAAACACATTTAAATAACAATGGTTAAATTCAAATATAAACAATAATATTAACCAAACATCTATCATGATTATAATGTTTTGCAATCTAGCATGAAGGTTAAACTAAATACAATTACCCAAAAAAGTGTTTTTAATTCGTTTTTATAATTTGAACTTAAGATGTCATATTTTTTAAATTGAAAGTTTACTTTTGGAAAACTTATTTACACTCAATCATCCCTGCATGTCCCTCCAGTGGATTGCATAATTTCTTAACATTGTAAATATCAATAAGCATAATGAATTTTTGGAGTGAATTCAATAAGTGAACATAAACTAAATTAATTAATAATAATAAGTTAAAAATTTATTAATACTATATATATTATAACGATCGGGGGAGAATAGCACTTAACGTATCTGCACTACTGGCGCCATCTAGGCATTTGAACCTAGAAAAATTTATAGAGTAGGCAGATACGTAAGTCAAAAAAAAAAATTTTTTTTTTCTTTTTTGCATCCGGTCGTTAGCCCATGTCACTAGCTCAGTGGAATAGCAGAGATTTAAAAATATAATATAATAATATATATATATAAGAGGAATAAAATAAGCCACTGCCAGTAATTAACATACAAACATTTATTTATGCACATATATATAAGATTTAAAATTATTTTAGTATTAGTTTTACATTTTAACATTTAACATTATTTTTAACTTTACCTTAGATTTTAATTTATATTTTAATTTCTATTATATTATAAGTTTACATTTTAATTAAGTTTGCACAGATGGGATTATAAAAGCTTGTTTTAATATGTTGCTATAGATCGGTTACATAGATTTCAACGGTCAAAAACATTTCAAAATAAACATAAACGATCAAAATACAAAATTATTGATTACTGACAATTGCATAGGGAAATATAAGAAACCCTCTAGTATTCAGCATAAGATACTTGCATTGTCACCAATAACTTAAAAGACATCCGAATAAATACATTTTAGATACTCCCCATAAGGTATCATTATTTATCGAATGTCTATATATTTTGATCAAATATGAAAACCCAAAACATACCTAACCGATAACCAATCCATGCAAACGTCTATAAACAACTTAAATTTAATGCATTTTTGTTTAATGTCGAGTATGAATAGACTACATAGATTTGCATTTGAAAAACATTCTATCCCTATTTAACCTTAGGCTAAAATCCGCAGTCAAACTGGCATCAATTCATCAGATATATCGATGTATTCAATGTAATACGGAATACGGCAGCACCAAAAAGATTAAGAGAAGACATTGACTCTCATCAGATAGGAATATTACATCTATCTAACGAGAAGAACAATAAAAAAAAAACTCCATAGAAAGGAACTGCATTCTTCGTCTTATAATTTCTTCCATAGGCAAACGGGTGAGTGCGGCGTATATATAAACGATTCTGCCAGTAGCGAATCTCCGACTACATCTACTAACTACATCAATATATTCAATCCATTGACTCCATTTAACAACGACACAAATAATCTAAGATTACCCTCCCCTAATATAACTTTACAAATCTATACAGCCATTCACGCCCGACTTAAGTTTAACATTTATATAATTAATGTAACGAAAAACAAAAATCATGATAAAACTTAAAGAACAAAAAATAAATAATATAAATGGAAATGATTTTAAATATATATATATATATATATATATATATTTATATATATATGTTATTTATATATATTTATTATATATATATATATATATATATAAAAGGAAATACATCAAATAACATTATTAATAAATTAAGTTGGTCAGATAGGATAATATTGCAATCATTTAAATATGGAAAGTTTTAATTTAATCTTCATTATTTATAAAGTTCTTACGGTTTAAAACAGTTCATCTTTATCTGTTGCTTGCCATGAACGTGAATTCCCACGCCGTTCTAAGATTGGTATTCTGTTGGCTGATTTATTTATCCATCCAGAGGTTTTTGCTTTAACTGGTCCTCAATGTAGAAAAACGATAGTTCATTTTTCTTTCTTTCTTAGCAAAACTGAAGGGATTGAATCGTGCGTCTCTTCAATCCCTTCTCCCGCACCTCCGCACTAACACCTATCTGTCACATCGTAATAATCATAATCACTAACTAATAATTTCCAAACTTGTCCTTTTATATTACTTTGAAAGATTAACTTAACATTACGTCATCGATGTGATGATCCTTTTCGTTGAGGTCCGATTTCCCAATGGATTTATTTCATTTGCTAAAAGTTTCTATTGTTTTCCTATCTGACCGATGTTTTTACATTTAAATGCCCAAGGCTGGTTTACATTTGACTAATTAAATTTATCATTTCCATTTCTGATTAATTAACCTGTTTTCCAAATCAAAGATATATTTAAAGATAAATTTAAAGATATAATTTTATCTCCAAATCTTTTTAAAATTTAATTTTAAAATACTTTTTCTTTAATAAAGTTTTATTTTAATAATTTTTCATTATCTGTGCGATTTAATATATACGAGTTTAAGATGATATTTAATTTCAATTTTTAATTCTTAAAGAAAATTTTTAAATGCGAACTTTTTAATTTACTTTCATGTTTAATAAATAAATAAAAAACAATGTAACGAACGTCTGTGCTCATTACAATATATATATATATAAGTGTTGTTTATATATTTGCAACTATTACATGTATTACAAAATGTAATAAAAAATATTGAAGATAATAAAAATAATAATTATTAGAGATATTTTAAACTTAAACAATGTCTTATAATAACTATTTTGATAAGATCTTACCAAGTGTAAGTTTGAAAAGTTTGTTTTTGCAGCTATTTTTCTTTTACTACATGTATGAATAAGTATTTATTAGTTCTTTTTTAATGGTGAGCATTAGTGACATTAGATAGGATATATTGGTAGGTCTTATGGCACACAGTCCTCTCCTCATAGCATTATTAATGCAGGTGATAGCTAGTTTTACCAAACTGCAATGTAGTCTCTGGATCCGATTGTATCACTCTAGGTTTTTGACTAGTGTGGCTATATTTGTTTTCTAGGTACATATAGTATATAGTCTTCTGCTAGCTAATATTATATTTGCTGTTATGGATACTAGTATTGAAAAATATTTTTAAACTTCAGCAAGGCTCAATGATCCAAACTACAGTGGAAAACTGTTTTAACCAGTGGTTTCTCTTTATGGGATCACTGTAGTACAGCTTCTTGAATTGAGGTTTAGAAATAGTGGAGATTGCCATAGTCATTCATTTATGACCTATTTATACTCCACTTGTTGTTTTTCTCACTTATTCTCTGTATTGATTGGATGTTTTCCAAACAACAGTGCTATCAGTTTTATCTAAAAACATCTTACTAATTGCATAGAACATGTTATGGATATAAATAATTTTACATCTATTTTAAATTATATCATTATTTTTATAAATGAATAGATTTTTTTTATATTTATATTAGTGGTAGGAAGAAAGAAAAAAATATCACTGACCTCTAAAAATTACTCGATAACTTTTTTAATTTTAGTAATCCACAATTTTCAATAATATATTCAGATTTGTCATTCAGTTTTCTTAAGAAAGAGCAAATTATTCTTTTAAGGCCTTCCTCTAATAGACAAATCTGAAAAAAATCACTAACTACTATGCATTTTCATAAATGGCAGTATTATATTCATTTACAAGCCATTAAAATCAGTTTTTCTCTTCTCTTTTGCATAATATGAGTTATAATTTTATTGTTTTCACTTTTCCAAAATATATTTCATTTTATAAAAATATTTAATAATATGATTAAAATGCATAGACAGACTTTTCTTTTTAATTTTTTTAAAAAATCAATGTGTTTAAGTGACACATGTATTATAACCAGTATGTGCCCAAACAATTATATTGTTATAATTATAATGATCGAAAGAAAGGAGACTTAACGTATCTACACTACAGGGAAGTCATTGATGGAATTGCAGAGAGATATTTATAAGAAACTCAATGGCATTCATCATAAGATGCCGCATTGACACCAATAACTTAAAAGACATCCGAATAAATACATTTTAGATACTCACCATAAGGTATCATTATTTACCGAATGTCTATATATTTTGATCAAATATGAAAACCAAAAACATATTTAACCAATAATGAATCCATGCAAGTGTCTATACCCAGCTTAAATTTAATGTATTTAGAGTGTCGAGTATGAATAGACTACATAGATTGCATTTGAAAAGAAAATATTTATCCCTTATTTAACCTTAGGCCAAAAGTACACAGTTAAACCAACATCAATCCATCTGATATATCAATGTAATACGAATACGACAGCACAAATGTAGGTTAAGAGAAGAAATTGACTCTCGTCCAGATAGGAATACTATATCTATCTGAAGAGAAGAGCAATAAAAAAAAAACTCCATAGGAAGGGCTGCGGTCTTTTTTGCTGCCTTATGATCCCATTCCATAGGCAAAAGGGCGTGTGCGGCGTATACAAGTGATTCTGCCCATAGCGAACCTTGTACTACATCTACTAATTACACCAATATATCCAATCCATTGACCTAATTCAACTACAAAACGAATAACCCAAGATTACCCTCCCCCTAATAATTTAGTTTAACGAAAAACAAAAATCATAAATAAAACTTAAAAGAACAAAAAAAAAAAAAATGGAAATGATTTTAAAAAGA